>CM042836.1:103072432-103434932 GCA_023653725.1 Bungarus multicinctus | reverse complement strand
CTTCATGTATGCACATGTGAGGTCCTGGGAAGATACAGCACATGGGTTACCAGCTTAGTTCTGTCTGGGAAAAGCAGCAGCAGCTGGGACTTGCCACCCTCTTCTTCACACCGGGGTGCATCACATTGCCTGCTTCACCAGAGTGGAGGTGCAGACTGGTGGGGAATACAGTGGCCCTCAGCCCTGGCTTGCCTTCCCTGGCAGACAAAGGGCCATGTGGGCCTGGGTGGCATAGCATTGTGCTCCCTGGTCACCACCACCCACCCCTACTCCTAGCAGGCAAGGCCCAGCAGCTGTGGAGAATCCAGACAGGACCCAAGCAGCAACGGGTCAGCCCTAGCTTGTCTTTCTCTCAGCCACCAGCACGGCAGGCAAGTGGGGGGAGGTGGGAAGGTTGCTAGGCCATGAGTGCCACATGGAGCCATGGCGCTGGTGGCTAAGCAAGGCAGGCAAGTGGAGTGGGGGGGAAGCTTGCTAGGACATGAGCACTGAGGGCAGCAGTAGCATGGCGGTGGTGGCCTAGGCCAGTCAGGGAGTTAGGACTCAGCCGGGACTTGTGGCAGCAGTAGTGGCAAGGGTGAGGGTGGCGGCAGCGGCATGGTAGTGGTGGCCTAGGCCAGCCCAGGAGTCAGGACTCAACTGGAGCTGGCAGCAGCAGCGCCATGTAGGCGACCGAGGCTTACAGAGCCTCACTCACCTGGGGAGATCAGATAGTGGAAGACTGACTGGCTGGCTGGTGGTGAGCGGGGAAATGTGGGAAGTGATGTAGTGCACATGCACTATAAGGGGTGACTGGATGGGGTGGGCAGGGGGAGAATGCCGTCAGTGATTGTTGTGCATGCGCGCGATGTCACACGTGCACAATAAGGACTGACTGGGTAGGGAATGGAGGAGCAGATGGAGAGGGGCAGAGACAGCCAGGGGCCCATTTTATTAGTTCTCCAAACTCCAAACAACAGGTTCAACCTGTGTAAACCGGTAGAATCCCACCCCTAGACTAGTTTTGGGGATTAGGTGCAGAGTTAACAAACATATACAGGACCCCAGTTGTGATGGGGTTAGGTAGAAAGCAGAAGAAAGGAAATTGGAATGTACTTGGGCAGTTCAGGATAAGAAGAAAGAAAAAGTATCCTAGTAGGAAGAAAGGCTACTTGTGCACAAGAGGTAAAGAACAGAAGGTACAAGATTCATAGAAAGAACACTAAAACACCTAAACCAAGGTGAAACTAGATATCCAGCTGTGAGCAGATGGCTTGGAAGATACAAAAAGGTTTGAAGAACCAGGAGGAGGAGGAGATTGAAGGTCTATCTAATCAAAAAGAAGGGAAGAGAATAAATCTTTTACATAACTAGTTACTGTTTTCAAGCCATATTAGGCAAAATCTGGCTCAAAATAGTTAGAGGGACTTGGTGGATCACTTAAGCATGAGCCAGCAGTGTATGGCAGCAGCCAAAAAGGTTAATACAATCCTTGGTTGTATAAACAGAGGCCTGGAATTAAAATTATATGAAGCATTAATATCGCTTTATAAATCCTTAGTAAGACAATACCTGGAATACTGCATCCGGTTTTGGTCACCACATTATAAAAAAGATGTTGAGATTTTGGGGGGAAAGTGCAAAGAAGAGCAACTAAGATGATTAAGAGACAAAAACATATGAAGAATGGTTGCAGGAATTGGGTATGGCCAGTCTAGAGAAAGAAGAAGTAGAGGTGACATGATAGCAATATTCCATTATTTGAGGAACTGCCACAAAGAAGAGGGGGTCGGCTTATTTTCCAAAGCACCAAAAAGCAAGACAAGAAACAATGGATGGAAACTAATCAAGAAGAGAAGCAGCCTAGAATTAAGGAGAAACTTCCTAACAAGGAGGACAATTAACCAGTGGAACAACTTGCCTTCAGAAGTTGTAGGTGCTTTGTCGCTGGAGGTTTTTAAGAAAAGACAGGACAGCCACCTATCTAAAATGATATAGAGTCTTTGCTTAAGTAGGGGGTTGGACTAGAAGACCTCCAAGGTCCCTTCCAGCTCTATTCCGTTTCTGATTCTAACTGCCATGCCAAGATAAATTATAGAGAACATGTTTATAGAAAGTTGGGCAAGGATAGAGTTATTAAGTAGAATCCATGAAAAGAAAGGATTTCATCTCTATCCAGATCAAGAGGCCTTATCCACAACCTATCCAGATCAATAGACATAACCACAACTTAACCACAACTCTATCGAGATCAATAGACCTGTGACGACCTGGGGCATGGCACAAAGACAACACAGTCAAATAAGCAAGAAGAGTCCCTTTATTATCTCCAACTTTGCCTCCAATGTCCAGGTTACCTTTGGCTGGAGAAAAACCCTCCCACGAACAGCCTTTAAATGGAGAAAATTCAGTCCAAAACAAAGTACATCTAGACTGTAACTAAAAATCCAAACAAACCAAGCTACAGTAATTTACTTGACAGGGCAGGAGAAGGACTTTCAGACTTGAAAGCACGGCAAAACTCACACAGTTGGGAAGATGCCAGGAACACAACTAAGCCTCGACGATACCAGATAAACTCACGATTTGCTCCCAACAGCTTGCTGCGTGCAGCTTCCCTTTTTAAATACTGTGTTCCTAGCTACAGCTAATGAAAGGAATCAGGGTCCTTTCCTCCCCCATAAGCCACACAACTCAAATTGCTCCTTTCTCCATTCCTCCTTGCGTGCCCTAGGATGAAGAGGGGGTGGACCTGGGTCTTCCTCTGAATTCCCTCTCCCTTGCTCTACCTCTTCCCTACTCTGCCCAGCCGGACTTTGCCCTTCCCCAGTTTCTTCCACAGCCAATGGAGCCACACTCCCTCTCTCTGTCAGCTGTTCAGCCTCCCCCTCTGAATCAGATTCAGACAGGAGCATGACAAGACCTAACCACAACAATAGAGCTAACCACAGCTTATCCAGAACACTTTCTTCTGCTTTAATTATGAGAAGTTACATTGAAGACTACAAACTTATTTGAAAGGACACTTGCTAAGGTGGCATGGAGAGGATGTTGAAATAAGATGCCCCTGTGAATAGTTTGGAACAGTCCTTACCTTATCTAGATCACTTAGTCTAAAATATGCATCTGGATCCTTACAAGTCTTCCTTTCCTGCTGATTAGAAGTAGGGTCATTTTTGTGATGGCAACTGATTATGGAACTCTCTCCTGGAGTAAACACTTCTGGTTCCCATGCACTCTTCTTTTAAGCAATAGCTGAAGACATTGTTCACTAGACATTGGCAAAATCGTTGATGAATTATGTGTTTGTGTACATGCATACATATGTGTGTGTGTGTGTGTGTGTGTGTGTGGAGATAGAGAGAGAGAGAATCAGTGTATATGTGTATACATTGAAATGAACATAGAATATGTAAATAAATAAGTGAGTCATTTAGGAAGGCTGGCATGCTAACATGCTAGGCATCAGAAGCAGATAAGCAATACACCAAAATTACATCTTTCTGTATGTATGTAGTTTTTGAAAATAAATTGGTAGTAAGTGTCCTTGATTTAGAAGAAGATTTAGAGCTTACATGTTCAAATATTTACCTGATTTATGGGTTGCGTTGTAAAAGCACTAAGGCTAAGTCTCAGTTAAGAGCACTGTAAGAGACTTTCAAAAATTAAGCAAAGAACCAAATGTAACTATTAATCTGAGCGTGCTGTGAAATATTAATTATGCATTTCACATAAAATAAACAAGAAATAATTTAATCTGTGACATAAAATAAACCCGCAAGGAATTCTTGCTGAAGGCTTTTTCTGAACAAACACTTGTTTTTCAGTCACAATGGAAATGTTTGTTACTGAAGTCAGAAGCTTTTTATTAAAACATTTTGCAATTATTCTTTGCGTATTTTATATTGAAAAGAATTCAGTTTATGCATTCAGGAAGTACAGGTTCTCTTCTCTTTATGAACATTCCCTTCATCTGAATTAACTGTCCAATAATTCACTTCATATGTAAAAGAATTGCTAATATACAATTTGTATCAATGTGGCCATTTGAAATATATCCAAACATTTAGTCTCCCAAACCATTTGAACATTCCCCCACTAAAAATCCTATTTATACACTTATTCATGTTATACAATTATTCTAGTTGTGAATCCTTTTTCCCATTTACCTTCATACTTGCAATAGCTACTACTTCCATGCAGAGTCAAAATGGCCATTAACATTTTTTTACAACTCCCTTACTAAGAAAAAGGAAAGGGGCCTCTTTAACACTTGAAAAACTTGGACGTATTATATTGCATTAAAACATTATATTGCATCAAAAGGATCTTTGGTCCTGGGATGAACATTTATCCTGGGCAAATCTACTGAGTGCAACATAACAATGAAGTTCATAAAATTCACAGTGTCATAATGTATTCCACCTCTTTGTCTGCTATGCTAACTACTCACATTAGAAATCCAGCTTTAGAAAAGATCAGAAAAGGATTTCATTGTACATTAAACACAAGGCAAGGAAGAAAATGTGTGCTTACATATGAGAACATTTGTCAATGCATTTGAGTTACATTTGATGCTGTACCTAACAAACCCATTTTTCCAACTAGTTCAGTATCTCACTATATGAGATGTTTTCTGGGACTATAACCTAACAGAAAGCAAGAGAAAATATTGATAGAGGTGGTACATATCCTAGAAGTAAAGAGGCAGAGATCCATCATTCCTCTTAGTTAAATGTAGGAGCATCAAAAGCCAGGTAAAATTATCATTTGAATGTCACTAAAAGACAGCAATGATACTATATCCATTAGATCAGGGGTCCTGTGGGCTGTGGGCTGCTACCGGGCTTCGTGAGTGGCTGGCCAATGCAAGCACTTGTACACATGTGCGGACACACTCCACTCATGCTAGTGTCACCATGAGCATCATGCGAGTGCTAGCATTGCAGCGAGCATCGTGTGGGCACTAGCATCGCTGGGAGCATCGCACGGGCACTAGTGTCACCATGTGTGTCGTATGCACATAGCCCATTTGCAACACATGCATGTTTATGCTCATGCATGCAAAAAGCAAATGCCTTTCCCTCCCTCCAGGCTGCCAAACCAGAAAGGTTGGGGAAGTCTGTATTAGATCATATAAAACCAAGTATAAAATGTAATAATATGTAACTAAATTTTGGTTTAATGGTTAAAGTGTCAAGGTAGAAACTGGAAGATTGAATTCCAGTTCTGTCTTAGCTATGAACCCAATTGGATGACCTTGGCCCAATCATTTTTTTCTCAGGCCTAGAAAGGAGACAAGAGCAAGCCACTTCTGAAAAACATTGCCAATAAAAGTACAGGGACTAGTCCAGGAAATCTCTAAGAACTGGACACAATTTTACAGAAGCCAAAAAAAGAGAGACTTACAAAGATCTACATGGCCTGGGGTCAGGTTGTTGGACCTCTTTCCATTTTTACTATCTACCATCTATAATCTTCATTTGCAGCTCTATTGCATTATGAACTGCAATTGGAGGGTGAGGGGATCAGTGCCTTTGTAGCAGTCCCAGAATTCAAGATGATCTGTTTGACTATTTGGCTACTGAACTTGAAACAGGCAGCCAGAACTGTATTGTTTTGTTGTACTGATTTTAACAGCCTTTTGTGTTTTGCTTTAAGGAAAATTTGTCTGTTTTCTTGCTATGGTTGTTGAGGTTATTCTGTTTTCCAGTGTGATTTCATTGGAACTGATTCCTCTTTTAGTAACAAAGACAGTTATTAAAATTATTTTAAGAGTAAATGGAGTGTTTTAAGGGACTAACAAATGGATCAATATTGTCAATGGAAATGAAAATGAGAATAGGAGAGAAGTCCTGCTGGATCAGGCCAAGGCCATAAGAGTTAACAGTCTGTCTTTATAGTGACCCACCAAATGAATCTAAAATAGTGTTTCTCAGATTTATAAACTTTAAGGTGTGTGGACTTCAACTCCCAGAATTCCTCAGCCAGCATGATTATTGGAGTTGAAGTTCATGTATCTTAAACTCTTCAAGGTTGAGAAACATTTATTTAGAGTACCTACAAGAAAAAGATTGAAGCAGCCTCTCTTTTCCCATTGTTGTTTCCATGCACCTGTATCCATGCCTGGAGTCACCATCCGATCATCAGTCACTGACAGACCTGTCCCCTAGGCCACTTTTGACATCCTTGAAACTTGCAGTCAAGATCACATCTTCTAACAGCATATTCCCAGGTTGATCTTTTAGCAGGAAGAATGCAAATGACCAGCTGTCTGCAAAGAATATAAATCTTTCCATTCCCCACCATCCAGTCAGAGCTGAAGAAATTTCATGGATGGGAAGTGAAACGTCTTCAAAGAAAAAACAGAAAATCCGGTTGCCTCTTGAAAAACATCTTTGGGACAATTGTGACCTGGATGACTAAGAATCTCCATAGACATTTCCCTATTCACCCTTTTTTTTAACCATGCATAATTTCATAAACTTTGAATGATTAAAATATAAAAAAGAGGCACACTTACACACAATCAGCAAACTTGCTCACCTCTACATCCATTTCTCAATTTTTATTAAGTGAAGTGACACTTCTTATCCCTTGTTCTTTCTTCATCTGGTCCCTCACCACAACTTGTCTATACCCTGGACTGCAAAGATTCGATATGCTTCTTCCCTCTGATATCACTTATAGTCAGCTTATCAGAAGCCATTTTGCTCTTAATATAGCTTAACAGAATGATAACAAGTTATCTAAAAGAAGCAAAATTGCCTTCTGTTCTGAGTTCTTCATTTTTAGTTTTCTTCTTTTCCATCTAAAGTTTGTTCAGTCCTATTTTCACATAACTTCATGATTTGGAAAAAAAAAAAGCTTTCCATGACAGATATTATGTTGGTGCATAGAGATACACACCAGTGGTAAAATGCTACCAGTTCAGCCTGATTCAGCTGAACCGGTAATTAAAAAAAAAAAAGCTCTGATGATTAGTTGAGAGGAGAAAGAAGAGAAAAGTGCAGGATTGGCCGGCCCACCTGCACTTTTCTGTTGTTTATCCTGTCAGTTAATTGGCACGGCAGAGCCTCAGCTGGTGTTTGGAAAGCTGTGTGTGCACACACAAAGTACACAATCACTGAATCGGTAAGGAAACTGGTAGAATCCCACCACTACTATACACATGCACATGCATGTAAGCTTGTCCACTATACACAGTTTTTCTCTCTCAGTGCAGCTTCTTTGTACCTGCTTTTCATAAATACATATGAATTTTGTACAAGATTTTCATTATGCACAATGTGCCCCCTTTTGCCTCCACTATGCTGGCCCAATCTTGATATGTGCACTGAGACTTAAAACAAGATTTAAGCAAATGAAGGGTAACAGTTCATCAATAGCTATTAGAAGTATTTTCTAACTGACTTTCCAAGTTGGCTAGACCACAGCTGTCAAACTTCCAGCCCATGGGCTGGATGCGTCACATGCTGGCCACACCCATGCCCAGTTTAGCAAAGGGGGGAAAAGTCCTGATATGTCATGTAATGCTCCCATGATGATATGAATTTGATACCCCTGGTCTAGACAAGTGTTTTCTTGTGAAGACCAATAGGACACAGGATCTTTGATAATTCAAAGTCAATCCAACTCCAGTAGAGAGGAGAATTATGCAAAGCTTTAAAAGGCTGTTTTGCTGTAATAAAGTTTGTACAAAGCATGTTTCAAAATGAAAAACAATGCATTCCCCTCCCAGAAGTGAAGCACCATTTTTCTTGTCTTCATGTTCCTTCAGCCCTTCATCCAGCAGTTATAGAAAAATTGTCATCTTCAGCATGTGCTATGTGTTGTCAAGATGAAGCACAACTATCCATTATTCCCAGCTAAAAGAGTCATATTTCTAAAGCTTCTGAAAACTGTCAAACATTATGAGCCAATCCCATGTGCTTAAGTTGGTTGTCTTTCTTGTTTCCCAGTTGTTTCATTAGCCAACTTCAAAAACTCCATCCAGTCTTGATTGCTCTGTCCTCAGTTTCTTCAAGACTTAACTGGACTTTCCCCTGCTTCTTGCATTTCTCAGCACTGCAGGGTAGGCCAATCTTGCTGGCAGGTTCCTATGCAGATTGTATCTGCCTCTTCTTTTTAAGGATTGTTCCTCCTCGCATCTCCTTGGGCCCTTCCTTTGCTTTTCCAGATGTTTCCACTCATGGATGCCTTCATCACCATTTTCCTTCCCCATATTATTTCCTGTGACATTAACTACAGTCTCTTTTTGTTTTCTTTCTCCCCTTATGCTATAATTATACCTCTAATGCTACAGCAATGAAAGTACTAGGGAAAATGGTCTTTTTTTCCTATGTAGAACCATGGAATTGTTGCAGCAAGGAAGAACTGGTAATTCAGCTTCAGAGAACAAAGTAGCAATAAAACTACATTGCCACTTAAAGATGTTGGGGGTGGGGGGAGAAGAGGAACTTTTTAATATTGTTGGTAGTCCAAGGGAGAGCAAAGGGGCACAATTCACCAGAATGGACAGAAGTGAAAGTTCCTATCCTTAGGAAATAGTGAGTGTCCTGCAATGGTGTTGAGAAAAAAAAGTGTGGATATGTACATAGACTATAATCTTGTTAGCTTCCACAAAATAATATTTAGTGTTTCAGTCAGAGGCTGTAATGGAATGTGGGAATCACCTTGGGAGACAGGAAGAAGAGTCACAAATTTGGCAATTGTCAGTTAAGAGGAAGTTAAATCCACAGAAGGAACAGGTATGTGGGAAACTTTTCAGAAGGAAATCCCCCTAGATGTTTGGATTGTAAATGTGAGGGGGAAGAGATGCATTTTCAGGTTTGCAAGATCTGTATTAATGTAAAATTAGAACTAGTACTCTTATGGGTGTTTATTTTCTGGACTACTTCACAAGACTAAGAGAGGCTTATTGAAAAGTTTGGTAGATTCTGATGAAAGGTCATACTTTGAGTTGCAAAGTTGTGTCTTCTGTTCAATAGAGTATCAAGTATGGAATTGATTGCCTTTTCTTAAGTGCATGTTCACTAGATTTGCTACATACTGAGCCATGATGGCACAGTGGTTAGAATGCAATATCGCAGGCTTATTCTGCTGACTGCCAGCAGTTTGGTTATCTCAAACTGAAAGTTCACTCATCCTTCCATCCTCCTGAGGTCAGTAAAATTAGGATCCATATTGTTGTGGTCAATATGCTGACTCTGTAAACCGCTTATTACTTCATGAAGTAATATATAAGTCTGCTATTGCTATTGCTACTGAAAGGTGCAAGGTCTAGAAGGCATTATGTCCACTTAAGAGCTTCCAGAAGGATGCTTTTTGCAATGTAACAGAAATTTACATATTACTGTATTATGTAGTAAATAAAGTCCCTTCTTCCCCCGAAAATCACACTTTTGCAATGTAACAGAAATTTACATACTACTGTATTATGTAGTAAACAAAGTCCCTTCTTCCCCTGAAAATCACACTCTAATATACAGGGCTGCCCTATATATTAAATAACTTGCCTGATCTGAAGCTATTTGAACTTTCTCCTGACTTCAGTGCTATGCTTAATTAGAAATGCAAGGGGCATTCCTCACCTTGACGTATTAGTGCTGGTAGGGTTAGAAGTGTCTTTTAACTCCCTGCTTGTGCTTAACTCTTCAGCAAGTTTATATTCAGCATTTATCTTTGTCTTTTTTCCCCCACTACCGTATGTTGCTGACTTGAAGTTATTGTTCTGTATCAGGGGAAAAGCTCACCACTAGGGTTAACAAGCTGTTTAAAATGAAGAATAGCTTGGGATCCATGGAAAATAATCTGTTGCCTCCATCTGCCTGGCTTTTTTCTTCTTTTTACAAACTGGCTGATTTACAATCTTTGCAGAAAACATGACTTTGAATTTCCCAACTTTGTTGGAAATAGAATTATCTACTTAAGAATTATCTTAAGGCTATAGTACTGTTATGCCTTTTCCCTTCCTGCAGAGCTACAATTCCCATACATCTCAGCCAATTTCACTAGGCAACCTGAGGGCTATTCACTTGCTCAAGACACTAGAATGCTGCCGCCAAAGTGTTTCCTCAATTAACAAATTCAGATTATTGATCCTGCAATCTCAAAATACACAAAAGACCATTGTTGGGAGTTGGAGGAGTTGGCAAAATTTATATGTTTGATGTTATGCTACATATTTCAGCCAACAAAGCAGATCCTGCCTGAGCTATTGTGTGGCCTGAGGCACAGCATCAGTTTCCTCTCGATCACAAATCAAGGCTGGTCAAGTTATATTGGCAACCCAGGAGAAAAAAATTCCCACAAGTGCCTGTCCTCCCCATCGGCAATAAAATGCAATAACAATATATTAAAGACAGAATATTCTGCTGGTTCTCATGATATCCCAAATTAGCTGCCAAAGGCAGCTGACGTCTTTGCCTTACAGTTAAATCGGTGCCAGTGGCTCTACCTTCATGTAATGCCACCATTCAACAATTCAACAAAGGGCCTTGGTGGTGCAGGCTGTTAATCATCTAGCACTTAGCTCAATTTTCTGCAATTAGTGCAGGTTCGAATCCCACCAGGCTCAAGGTTGACTCAGCCTTCCATCCTCTCGGGGTAGGTAAATTGAGGACCCAAGATTGTTGGGGGCAATAAGCTGACTTTGTAAAATGCCACTGGGGGTGGGGGGTGGGGCAAAAGCCCTAGTAATAAGCAGGCATATACAATGGAATGAAGGCTATTGCCAAGCACTTAGCATGGTGCTCCATAGACTGTAAGCCGCCCTGAGTCTCCGGAGAAGGGTGGCATATAAATGCAAATGTAAATAAAAAATATAAACAATAAACAATAAAATACATCTTACCAAAATGTAAAGTAGCAAATGCCCCTTGTTAGCAGAGGATAGAAAACCTAATAAAGTAACTTTTGACTGATAAAGCACCACAAAGTTCTGAAATATAGCAAGTCATCTAGTTATCTAACAAAGTATATATCAAGGTGGGCTTCAGAGCAAACATAAAACATATAATGCACTAGGCAAAGCAAAACTTTGGAGCATTTTGAGTCCCACCTCTAGTATACATCAGGTCTCCAGCAAGTTTTGAGATGAATTGGAACAAGAGTCCTTCATAAAACAACCACATGATTTTAAGAAAAGCAAAAAAATAAAATGTACTCAGTTATTCATTTATCCAGTTTATACAACTAACCTCTGGTAGTTAGCATATCATGATAAGATTAATGCAATGCAGTTGCAATTGCAATCCTAAAAAAGATTTTAATCCTACAATCCTACAACCATACAACTTTACAGTGGGGCTCACTTAACATTCCAATTCAATATCTGAATGAACACTCAACTTTTAAAAACTTTTCAGAATGCTAACAGGGTCAAAGGTATTCAAATGTTGGGGTAGGAATGTTCATAAAAGCAGTTGATGCAATATAGAAAGCACATCATTGCCTCCTGCTAGAGGATGCTGTTTGAAGGGAGGGAAATACAGAGATTACTCACCCAACTGATTTGAGTGGAGATGAGGAGAAACAAATGAAGAGAAGCAGACCAGCAAATAACACATGAGATAGGGCTTCATAGGTGATAATAAGCATCATGAATTGTGCCTGGACCACCATTGGGAACTAGAGCAGCTTGAGAAGCAGAGTTGTTATGTGGGAATACTGTGGTGTGGCCAAAACTGCCCACACCACTATATTCTCAACCAGTTACAGTTTCTCAATACTCTTCAATGGCAGTCCCATTTAGATTTTGCAGACATTCAATCAGGAAGTGACCAAGATGTGAATGATTGTAAGCTGAGCTTCCCAATCCAGAGATGGACACAATTGGTAAACAGAACTGTTCTCCAAGCCACAGCTATAATCTCTCCTTCAAGCAGGAACTGCAAATCCAAGAAGGCATCTAAATTATGTGCCAACCATATGCTTGGACTGCTACTCTATCCAGACATAAAATGGAAAATTTCCACTTCAAGGAGGCTTCGGTACCCAGGAAACTTGGTCTTGTCAGAGTTGAGCCATAACAAGTTCTTCCCCATCTAGACCCTCAAAGGTCCAAACACTGGGAAATAACCTCAAAAGAATCACTTGATCAGCCCAGGGGACAAATTGTTATCAAAACGAAGATTATGAACGAGCAAGGTTTCACAATAACATGATTGTGAATTCACCAACCATAGATGGAAATGAGAGTACTGAGGCTCTGATGACAAGACACCAGTTACAGGGGGCTGGAATATGATAAGTAGCAAACTCCACAGAAGAAAACATGAAAATAATGAAATGGATATAATCATATCACAATATCATATTCTACAACATACTGACTGGAAATCAAGAGGCATCATCTTAAACGAAACCAAAAGGTACAGTGAGGCAGATTACTTTGGCTTGATAACGTGTTCTGAGAAACTTAAAGGGTTGTGTGCAATTTTGTAATAGTCCTAATAGCCTCAATTTGGACGTGTTTTTTTTTTCCTCAAAACACGGAAGAAGCATGTTCCCTTCGGATCCACATGGGAGAAAGGTTTGTGCTAAGATTTAGCCTGTGACAACACAAATGTCTGTCCCTTCTATAAACAAAATATGCATTAGAGACACCAGTTTTATTCATATAACACATGTAATAGATACTGTAACTATTCATATCATGAAGCTCAAATAATTAATTATGAGTTTTAATAAACTTGCAGGCCTATGGTACAGTAGGATAATTCATCTGAAAGCAAAGAAAGAGTTTCCAAAGGAAAAAGCAAGAAGAGAGATGAAAGAACAATCTAAGGTACTCAACTACTAAATCTTTCCTTAATAAGTCCATAGTTTACCTCACTGGTGAAGCACTGACAAATATTAAACTCAGTAGGTCTAAAGCTATAAAATAGTTCAGTAGATATAAAGATATGAAGTAGGTAAACAAATGCATTTAGTAAATAAACAATAAGTATTTTAAACAGGCAGTACAGTTTAACAATGAATAAACCTCAAACAATGGCATATTTCCTTCACACCTACATCAAACTAAATAGCCATCTTGAAGAGGGTCTTCATATTCAAATTAATCTGAGAAACTGGAAAATAGCTCTCTTCTGCCCTCTAGTGTCTCTGGGAAGACCTCAGTTAAGCTTTTTTACTACTAAGGTAGAAAACAGAAACAAAAGACAGTCCCAGTTTGAGAAACCATTATTATTATTATTTGAAACATTAAATCATCTCCTATAACATGGAAGACAATCTGTAAATATACCCGATGTCATTCCATCGAGGTGTATTTTTCCCTCCCCACCAACTTTGGCAAGGTGAAATCAATTTTACCCAGGGGTGGGATTCTACCAGTTCGCACCTATTCGCTAGAACCGGTTGTTAACATTCTAAGCAGTTTGGAGAACTGGTTGTTAAAAGAAATTACTGGCCTAATCCTGTAAGGAAGGCAGGAAGGAAACATTCTGGTGTTGCTTACAGAAACTGCCTCTCCGTTAACCCTTATTACATTCTTGGCAGGAGTAGACTTTCTGTCTCAGGACGTCTCTGGAGTTTTTTTCCCCTCCTTTGCTGGTACTTTGCTTGTATGGAGTGACCATTCAAAGTTACAATGGCACTGAAAAAAGTGACTTATGACCATTTTCACACTTACAACTGATGCAGCATCCAGCATC
Source organism: Bungarus multicinctus (assembly GCA_023653725.1). Lineage (NCBI taxonomy): Eukaryota > Metazoa > Chordata > Lepidosauria > Squamata > Elapidae > Bungarus > Bungarus multicinctus. Next base: position 103,421,292 of record CM042836.1, on the reverse strand, counting down.
CCCGCAATCATGAGAGGCCAGGCAAGGAGATGCATGCCTCGATGTGAAGGGATATTGAGTTGGCCACACCCAGCCAATAACATGACCACCAAGCCATATCCACCACCTAAGCCATGCCCACAGAACCGGTTGTTAAAAAATTTGAATCCCACCCCTGATTTTACCCTTTTCTTAGGGGATATAGATATTCCACCTAAAATATGCCTGGCTTCATAACCTTGTGCTTTGCATCCTAATTGCACCATGTGCCAGGAAAGCAGATTGTTTGCTAATTGATACCACAAAGGAAGACAACCCAGTGAAGGATGATTATGACAATGCCAGCTAGTAGCTGATGAAGATCCTGACAGGAACTCTGTCTTTTTCTCAAAAATTAAAAACTGAACCTATATGCCAATTTTATTGAGATATTGCTATGAAGGTAAATAAAGAAATTGGGACAGAAAAGGCAGCTTTGCATCTACAAAGAAGTTACAATTGACTGTCCTCTGGGAGGGCTAGTTATGCAACTGAGACATCCAGTGGTGGAATTGGATGTCAGGATTATTGATCATGATGTCTAAAACAAAGAGACTAGAATGTAATATTGGGTATCAAAGAAAAATGGTTTGCAAACAGGTATTGGGTATAAAATCTGATGAATAACATAAACATTTAGTATTGGCTATGTAGTAGCACAACAACATACTGACCAATCATTTTGTTCTAATATTCCTGGCCAGAAATTGCATTCCCTTTGAACTGGTGTAGGAAATGTCTCACAAAGTGGAAAAAGGCTGAAAAATAAACACTCCTGAACTGCAGCCTTCATTTAGACCTTACTATGTGCTTGATCTGATTTATCCTGAAAGTTTTTCCAGGAGACATACTGTCTACTTCATCAGTTTCATCTCTCTAGTAAGCCAAAGTGTTGATTTACTTCTGCAAGAAGAAAGTACTTCTAAACATTAATGTCAATCACCTGGGCCATCTGAGCTCCATATTTCAAAATGGAACAGTATTACCAATAAATAAAGTGGGAAGCTTCCTAGTAGACCTACTTTCCAAAGCACCTGAGGGCAGGACAAGAAGTAAGAGATGAAGCTTATAAAGAAGAGATCCAACCTAAAACTAAGAAGAAATTTCATGTCAGTAAGAACAATTAATCAGTGGAGCTGCTTGCTTCTAGAAATTGTGAGTGCTCTGACACATTGAAGAAAGATTGGTCAGGAAATGGTATCTGGAATGGTATCTGATCTCCTGCCTGAGAAGGGGGCTGGACTAGAAGACCGCCAAGGTCCCTTCCAACTCTGTTACTCTGTATTCTGAATGAAAGATAAATAAGAATAAAAAGTAAAGGCTGAATATGCACAATGGTGACCAATGTTTTGCAGGCTAAAAAGAATAGTTCAACTGTTTTTCATACCTATTAAGAGAATGAGCAAGAATCCATAAATTCCAAAAGATAGGAGAAAAATATCTAGAATGTATACTCTGGAAAATAGACCTATACAGTATAAAGGTTTTGACTTCTTTGTACCACAGGGGGTATAAAGATTCAAAGCTAATTGAATGATGCCCAAATGTCTTCTGTTAAATTAAGCCAATCAATAAAAAAGATTACTGTATGTATCTGGAGATCTAAAATGTATTGCCATATCCCACTATGAAATCTGGTAAAAGCTATCTAGTATTTGAGTCAACCATTTTAAGTGCTCCATGTCCCCTGCAGAGATCCATATAATAATAGTATAAAGGCCACACAAATTTCTTCCATCTTCAGACCAGCAGTTACACCTGAACTAGCTTACCAAGTACAGTATCCTGTTGCATATTGTAAGACCAGATTTATTAAAAACAAAATCGTCTATAAAACAGGTAATTTGGAGACCCCCAAGGATGACTGTCAAGAAGTGCATTAGAGCACCAAAGCATTATGCTGCCTACCTTTGAAGTAAATTCTAATTGAATTTAAGCTTGAGAAGGATATGCTGTCTCCTACCTAAGTAATATAGCAAATGTATAGGAAAACCATACCCATATCATGAGATGCCCATCTTTCAGTAGAGTTTGTCTCCAGTAATAATTGGCAACCTATTTTATTGTGTTTTAAATTATGTAAGTGAAAACTGAGTACCATTTGGCAGTTATCTAACAAATAAATTCTGGCACCTGAGCAAGCACCAGGATACCACCCCTGAGCACTAGTGACAGCCAGGAATGAAGTCTGTGTACTGAATGTGCAGGACTTTACAACAAAGCCAGTATTCTGTAAAATTTCTGGGATAATTTTAGGTTGACATCTGGTTACTGATATTCCAGGTGCATGCAGGTTTCCAGCTACCAAACAGCATATTCTGTATTGATACTAAGTTAACTTAAAACAAACAACACAACAGGAAGCCTACTGTTTGTGTAAACAGTACAGAGAAAGTCAATATCCCATCTAGTTGCTGAAATCCTAGAGGACCTAGTATTAGGGGAAAATAATATGGTTTTGTTGGTTGACATCTTTATGCTCTTCACTTTGCTTAAACAAGTGTTATGATGTGGACATGATATTAAACCTTTGAATATATTCTTAACTTTTGATTTCTTCTCTGATTGTACTTTTCATTTTACAAAGTTGGGCAGTTACACTTACACATTTAATAAAATGTACTATGTTTCTGGTACATTTGCTTCTTTACCATAGCGCACATTAGCTAAAACAAACATCCTTTCTCCTGTTTGTATGTTCATTATAGCGAGTTTATGTTTTTGAAAGTTGGCAACAGAAAACACCCCAGTGATACAAAGTGTGAAGACACTGGCTTATTTAAATACATTTTTTGCCTTAAACCATTTGGGACTCTGCCAAAATAGTAACAGTTATAGGCCTTGGGACATCTATGACCATAAATAGAAATTCTTCAGAAAGCAATTTCACCATAAACATATAATCAGCTACCTTTGACATATGTCCTCACTTCAAGTTATCATCCCTGCCAACATATTTTACTTGGATGTTTTAATGCCATATCCCCATATGTCATGATTTTGGAATATTGCCTCACATGGTTATCTCTTAATTGCCTTGACCTGTAGAAGCAATTTCATAAACTCAAGCTAATCTCACATATTCACGCCACAGTCTGTGAAATCTGCTTCTAAAAAGTGTTGCATGGAAGACTGTGTTCATGATACACAGGCAACCAGTGAACATAGGAAACTTTTTTAAAAAAAAATCAGAGTTCCCAAATACTAATGCTTTATTTTATTCATGATGAGTTTTATCTTTATTATCACTCACTGATAAACACAGATTGGTGGACTTTGGATAATATTGTAGTAGTATGAGTAGATTGCATTGATTGCTCTGCAGGGACAGCATTCCTAGAATCAATTTTGCACTCTGAGTCACAATCCTGGACCTTTATTTGTCTTGTCAGGGCTGAGAATAAACCACTAGTTTAAATGTAAGTAGAAATGCATTTATTGTAGTTTCTATTATGTTATCTTTTGTGTTCAGCAGAACTAGGCTATTGAACAAAATGAAAATAAACAAGCATGATTTATATAGGAAGGCAATACATATTCTATAAGTCCAAGCTAGTTTTTAGTTTAGTCCGATGTCAGTTTTAGTGCAGATATAAAAGTAGATTTTACTAAGTGGCTGCTGGAAAGAATTTGGCTGAACAGGAAAGGGATAGAACCAAATTGAGAAGAGAGGGTGGAATCAGGCCCACGAAGAAGCAGATTATTAATAGAGTGATTTTCAGATATGTAGAGCAAGACCATACAGAGAAAGAAGTAGATTTACACTCTGTTGCCCAGAAGGCCAGAGATTGGTTCTATTAGTTGAAATGGTGATAAAATATATTCCAGTTAGATATTAGGATGAATTTCCTTTCAGACAATGAAATATACTTCCCAAAAGTGGTATCCTCCTCTTCATTCCTTTAAACAGGCACTTCAGTCTGAAATGTTTTAGCAGATCTTACTAGATGACATCTGAGATTCCATCCAACTCTACGATGCTATTATTATTGTTAAAAAGTAATTTTACTGGTTGGAGTCTCAAAAGGCTCACTGATTGCAAATTACATATGCTATGAATTATGCAAATTATATTTTATAATTTGCTGACAGTAAGCTTCCTAAAATCTGAGTTTGGCACATTGTCATTATATCAGGGAATAGGGAATCTATTACTTTGATTAACAGTTTTGCTCACTGTGGCACTTCTGCCAATTTGGGATCTTCCCTTCTTCCAACTCCAATGGGAGAAAGGCACAGACTATGGTAAAGGTTTATAGGAAATATATCCCAGGACCTTAAGGAATTACACATTTCTTATGATTTTGAATCTACAATTTAATATTCCAGCAATGCCTTATTTATGTTTTGCCCCTAGAAAATTGAGTTTTAGTTTTATTAACAGAACTGTATCAAGATGCTTTTTTATAATTTCTCATACTTCTCTGTGTTCAGTCTCTGCAGGATGTGTGTGTGTGTGCATGCGTGTGTGTGCATGAGAGAGGGGGGGGAAGGAGGGAGAGAGGGAGAGAGAGAGCTTATGAATTTCAGTTCTATATAATACTGTGGGATGCATAACAATTCCAGAAATTCAGATTAAAATTCCAGACTTTCTCTGTAACTGAGATTTAAATTTCATGGAAAAGAAGCAATGTGAATTTGAAAGGAAAACTGCTAAAATCAGTAGATACAATAACTATCTGAAAGTCACAGTTAAAAGCCAAATTATGCTCCTCAAGTGCCAATAAGAAAGTACATTATCTCCACTAACCATCTGTCATGACTATTTTAAAGAGTGATGCTCAAAATTACATAATCATTAGGGCTTCTGAAATACTATCTCCAACTATTTTTTAGGTACTTGGGGTATGAATCACTGTGTTCTATTATCTACAATGGGAATGAGATATATAAAAGTTGTTATTCTCTGTTATCTTTACCATGATAAATTTAAAATAACCTGTATATTAAAAAAAAGTTATTCTGAAGGGTATGAAATTTTCATGAAAATATCTGCTAAAAAAAAAACTGTTTTAAAAAAACATGCTTAGCTATGGTCTGGGGAGTCCATCATTATTATATCCACCTTGGAATATTGCATACTTGTCATTTATCTTTAAATCTGGCTTTGCTAACTAATCCTTGAAGCCAAAGCCTTCAGAAAACCTCATGGTTCCAATTATGACAGGCAAAAAGGTGAATCAGATGGTCATTGATGGCATAGGAAAGCCCAGAATATGTTGTAGCTCACTGACTTATGCTGAAAATAGAGCTCCATGTGGTAGCACATACAATCCTAAGTATCATTTCCTTGGTATATTAAAGACGAGAACTGGGGTGTTGCTGTATTTTTTTAACACGTCCATGTTCATAAGGAACCTAACAGTATCATGACTGGAGTTCAGGTTTTGTTTTGTTTTTTTTGCCAACCTGAGCACACACACATAGCTTTTGGAATATTGGAGAAGAAAGGAAGAAAAGCAAACAAGAATTTTAAAAAGCAGTCTAGAGCAGTGGATTAAAAAAAATCTCAACCTGATATATTGCATCAAAATGAAGAACGTAAAATACAGATAGGTTTGCAAAAAATGATCTTCTGCATTTCAGCTGCAATTCAATTTGCTTTTGCCATGGTTATGCATAAGAAAAGCTGTCCACTGGTGCTAAAATGCCAGCTAGGAGGGCCCTGGGCAGGAAGAATACCCAGAATATATACCAAGCATCATTTGTATTGGCAAATTTCTCAGCTAGACGCCTACATCGCAGCAAGACATTAAATAGATTTATTGCCTATCAGCTTTAAAGCAGAGGATAGATGTCTGGTTTTCATAGAGAGCTGATGCATTAAATAATAAAAGCAGAAATAAAAAGGCAGCAACACTACTAAGAAATCATCATTCATCCAAGTTAATGTATATGACAAATTCCCTTTGTGGTTGGGTTGTATCCAGTTCTACCTGCCTGCAAAAGCTTTCATGAAGATATCCAATAGTTTTTAAGCATAGAATAATTCTGAAACACATTCCCTGTTATCTATTTGACAACATTTTAATCTCTAGGCTCTGAGCAAGACTGCGGGGAACCAACCTGTTATATATCATTTTATTCTTCAAGGAAATAAAGAAAAAAATGAAGATGGGAAAGACAGAGTCCGCAGTCTCCCCTGTCTCATTAATTGTAATATTGAAGTCAGGATGCTTTAAAAAGATATGAATACTGTGGAGAGAGGCAAGGACTTTCTCTAATCATATATTTGGTGCTCTCCCTTGTGACATCAAAGTTAAAGTCATGATTTGATCTCCCAGTGATTCATGGACAGTTTTGTCATTTGTATGCTTAAATCAGGATTGTATTGTGATTAATTTTGCGCATGCATCTCTACCTTTTTTGGACTGAAGATATTAAGGAAGATTGAAACCATGTTATCCTATTTATTTTATTTTCAGTCCTAGAGACAGTGGAATTTATATCATGTTTTTCCACCAATAGGGACCAAATGTCCAGGCCACCTTTATTTTATTTTTTATCTTTGCTTTTTCTTTTCCTTATGACAAAACTTTTGTCTTCTCAGGGAGATAACACATGACAAATGATTTTCAAAAACAGACAATATGGAGCTTTTATGCTTTCCTGAAGATCGGAAATGTGCCAAACATATGATAATATTTTGGCATGGTAGGCAATGTTTCTAGAAAAAAGGTTTTTTTTGTTTTCAAAATGTGCTTTGCTTTTGTTGATTTGATTTATATGGGATAATCAACCTACCCTTTATGTTAGGACAGCTACTGTTATATGTTAGAAATGGTAAAAGAGGCTAATCAGCATAGACATCTTTATTTACTTCATCCAAGTATGTTCATTCATCATCTATTCCTCAATTGTCCCCTGATCCCACACTGACCATCATTAGTTCTTTCAATTGTCACACCATTTTCTTTTTCTGATCTTCTGTTCTGATACTGGCCCACAATCACTAATGATAATGTGTTGGCATCTCAAAAATATCCATTCTGAGGAGAGGGAGGAAGGGAGGGAGGGATAAGGAGAAAGAGTGGGAGAGGATAGATATTTCCTACAAGTCAGAGAAATTCATCTCTGCAGTGTTATACACCAGTAGACCTATTCAGTTGGGTGATTTTCATAACATGAGTAGATGCAGAATATCGCATGTGTGAGGACGTATAATGCCCTCATGTAATCCGATAGCTTGCTCGGTGTAGAAATCTATGAAAACATTCTACTAAAATAAAGTTCACGTGAAGTGTTAGTACCATTTTACAAGGCTTTGTAAGACATATTTGTAATACTGCATCCAGTTTTGGTCATCAATATAAAAAAAGATGTTGAGATTCTGGAAAGAGTGTGGGTAAGAGCAAGAAAGATGATTAGGTGGCTGGAGGCTAAACCATATGAAGAACTGTTGCAGGAATTAGGTATGTCTAGTCTAGTAAAAAGGACTAAGAGTAATGATAGCAGTGGTCCAATATTTGAGAGGCTGCCACAAGGAAGAGGAGGATCAACCTATTTTTCAAAGCACCTGAAGGCAGGACAAGAAGCAATGGCTGGAAACAAAACACAAAGAAAAGCAACCTAGAACTGAGGAAAAATTTATTGACAAGTGAGAACAATATAAACCAGTGGAACAATTTCTCCTCAGAAATTGTGGGTGCTCCATCACTGGAGGCTTTTAAAAAGAGACTGGACAGCCATTTGTCTGAAATGCTATAGGGTCTTCTACTTGAGCAAGGGGTTAGACTAGAAGACTTCCAAGGTTCTTTTCAACTCTGTTATTCTGTTATTGTGTTAAAATCATAACATGTACAGATTGAAAGTTGGATTTTTGAGGATAAGTTTAAAAAATGTTTTTTCAATGATAAGGCAGGAGTTATGGGCTGCTGCTCCAGAGAGGAAAAGACTCTGGCAAAACAGGAATTCAAGTACAGTTGAGTGTTGTCTAAAATTTCAAAGGAAAAAAATGAAACATTTCCACAAGCAGTACAAGCTTTCGAAGACACCTGCTGTGGTCTGTTTCACCACTCCAGTAACCAGCTGTTTTTGAGACTCAGAAATCCTTCAAATCAATAGTAAGTGTAAGATGCAGGAATAGCAAACAGAAATCAAAGAAACAAATATGTACACAAGGTAAGCTCTTTATAAACAGCACCCTATCCTAACTTATGCTTTATCATGCTGATTTTCTTGGTAAAATCCTTCTCTTTGTGCTAAGGTGAAAACATGGTTCTCAGCAAAAAAACAAGTCTATTAGCAAGGTAATTTATTAACAGAGCAGAAATGTGTGAACGGTAAGAGCCTTTTTTATTATTTTCAAAGCTTTGCCATTTCAAAAATTAGAGACCATTGATCGCATGAATTTCCTTTTAAAAATAGTTTTTATCAGGAGATATATATATATAAAATGGGCTGTGTGATGACCTTCTGAGTTCTACTGTTGTTACATCCCGGGTCTTGTGTTGTAATCTCCTGGGTCGTTGGCCCATTACCCAGGTCATTACGACCCAGGAGATTACAGCACAAGACCCAGGATGTCAAAACAATAGAACTCAGAAGGTCATCACACAGCCCATTACCCAAGTCATTACAACATAGGAGGCTGATAGACACACAGCCAATACCTCAGCCACACATATTCTTAAGAAAAAGCCAGCCAATCTGCAAACTTCAACTCCATCAACCAATCAAGAAATAACAACACAGCCAACCTCCCCACCAGCTCAGATCACGCTTTGCTCACACAAGCACGAAGCCGAAAGCACCAGCCTGAAGATGGCGAGTGAGATCTCATTGAAACGTTGCCAATATATTGTCAATCTTACACAGGAAAAGACCTGAACACGCCAAGACCTGCATATGTGTGTGTGTGTGTGTGTGTGTGTGTGTGTGTGTGTGTGTGTGATATTTAAGTTTCTTCTGGTATTTTTCCACGTAATATTTGTGTTTTTATTATAGCGACGTTTCAGCAGAATCTCATCTGCCATCTTCAGGCTTTTTAATTTTTAATTTTGTGTGCCAAGCTTGGCAGTCATTTTTTCTTATAGAGGCAACAATCAAATAGCATGTGAGCCAGGTCTTCTACCTCTGCCACTCCACAAATTTAAAGACATCCATTATAGGGTATAGAATGGACACTCCCCTATCTGACCATTGTGTAAGTAAGTCAAAGAAAAAAAGGGTAAAGAAAAGGGAAAAAGAAAGGAAAAGAAAAAAGAGACAAAGAAAAAGAAAGAGATAGAAAAAAAGAAAAAGAAAACAGAACAGAAAATATTAAAAGAAATTTAAAGAAATGACATTTGATCTTCCTCTCAGCCCTTATACCAGCAATTTTTATCAAACCTCTCTAAGACTAAAATTACATCAGTATTCCCTTTTTTCTATAACCTATTCTTTCTAATCATCAAAGTCATAAATCAGAAAATCATTTTGTTTTTTTAAGTGAAAAATCCATAAGAGGTCTCCAGTCATTGAATTTCAAAAGTGCAAATATTTGCTTGCAATGCATGCAATGTAAAAAAAAACAGTTTCACAGCCTCCGCCACAAAAGTATCATAATATTTGTTTCTGCCACTATTTTCTTGTAAGCATCCTTGATTTTAAAGCTCTATGCCTGCACTTTGTTAAGATGTATTAGATATAACCGTGTATCTGGCAGGATGTTTAAGCAGCAGCTGTTAAAATGCCAAATTTTTACTCTGGTCGATTGCCCAAATGTGACATTCAATTGAAAATGTTTTTAATTTAAGTTCAGTTTCCAGGAAATAACATATCTCCTATCATCTATCCTTCTTTCTTCTTCTCCTCCTCCTCTTCCTCCTCCCTTTGATTAAAGTTCCCCTGGCACAAAGTAATCATATCTTATTACCATCTCTTAGATGTGATTGGTACAACTGTGGTGCTTTGTTCTACAACAGAGCATCTCAGTTTTGGAGATGTTCAATTTTCTGGAGCAGGAAAAAAGGTCATCTAAAGCAGTATGCCACATGGTTTTGATAACATCTTTTCTTTTTTATATTTTTTCTATTGACTATTATCTTCACAATAGCTTGAGAACCGCAGTTTATAAATTCTAGCAACATTTCATTTGCACAGCCACTTTTTCCTGGTGGACACATAGTCAGAGGAACTGACTTTATTCTGACACAGGATGCATATATAAATAGGTTGGATTTAACTGACTCTCTATGTCAAATTTTCAAGGTTCCCAGTGCCTGGAGATTCCATTGGTGTCAACTGGGTGTTCTATCCCTCCTCTTCAACCTTCAATTTCATATAAGAGAGAGACGTTCAGAAAGATTTTCATTGCCAAGGGAATGCCTGACCAGAACAGTAAATTTCATTTAAACAGATTTCCTGATATTTCATAGCTCAACTCAACTTCTTGGCTTCTTTGGACAAGAGGCAATTCAGACACTACAATTTCTCTAGAATGCTGCAGTTCAGCTGATTATGGGCACATCATAATCAAGAGGTGTACTAGTTACTGATCTAGTTCTGATTACAAAGTACTGCTTGTAGCAAAAGTGACAAGGGTAATGGAAAACAGCTTCACAGTTGTAATTAATGTTGTTGCCTATCAATTTCAGAAATATTTGTAAAACATGAGCATATACTTATCATATATTTTCAGGGGAGTAATATATGTGGATAATAAACGATCATATGAAATAATTCCTAGTTTCTTGCCTCTGTTGTGTTGTGGATTTAAGTTTGCCTGGTGGATTTATTTTGACTGAGAAACTTTCAAATGCCTTGTGGAGTCTTTGGCCATTGCGCTGTTTTTGGTCATTGTTCTTTGGCCAGCTTGTGGCTGAACTTAATTGGAACAGTTCTGGGGTTTTTTGGTGAAGGGAATTTCTGGGGAAGATAAATAAACTCTCTAAACCACAGTTATGTGTGTGTGGGTGAATGAGCGGGACAGTACATAAACATAACAAAGAAATAATGATCTGCTACTACAAATCAAGTTGAACAAGAAGAGGAAATCTGAACATAGTACCAATAATAATAGGCACCTTGGATGCAATCTCAAAACAACTAGTTCACCACTTGATCACCATCAACACTGATAAAATATTCCACAGTTAATTGCAAAAGGCTTACATCATGCAATGATACCTTTAATTAACATCACCAAATAACAGCATCTGCCTTTCTCAAACTCTTGGGAAGGACTTAGTAGATGGATAAAAATACCAATCTAATCTAAGCATCTTGTCAATTATGTGACCAACCATAATAACCATAATAACCACAGCATTATTTGGCTGATATCAGAATATATCAATACTAACAAAACAATATTCCTGCTTCATCTCTTTCAAGGTTCTTTATCTAATCATATATTCAGCACCACTGCCTATTTCTGTAGATCTAAACCCTATATATTGCCTTTCAAACTGCATAATATTCATATTTATTCAAGAGGCTATGTTAATTGTCTGTAGATTTTGCATTATGTTCAAATGGACTTGATGAGGTAATAGTCTTTAGACCCTTTCAGAACTCTCATGTACAAAACTGATTATATGCTAACTCCTTTGCACTGTGTTCAAAATATTATTTGGTTCATTGGAATAACGCATAAATATCACCTTCAGAAATTAAGCTTGGAAGAAGCTTTACTATTACAAACCCTAGATGTTTTGTTTTCATATTGCCTTTCAACTGATCTCAGTATTTGTATACTTTTGTCAGTTAGTTTTTATATGCATGTTTCATATATGCAGAATTTGTCATTAAACTGTTCAGCCATTTTATTTTGGACCTCAGGAATGACAAAATTTCTGAATGGTTGCTTTTACATACCTTCCATTTTAATTTGCTACCTGATCTGGGAATAGCAGCTTTTTGCTTAATTTAATATGCTCCAAGTAAGGGATTTTAAAAATCATTATCCAGAAAGTTAATCTGTAAACGGATGATTCATAATTTGTGTTTGAAGGAAGCCAAATTCTGTCACATTTCCTCAGGTAGAGATACGGATTAGTTCCTTTGGTTTCAGCCACAATGTCAATGTACATGCAAGTGGAAGATTTTTTTTTAATCAGTGCTTGGAAGTTCATTAATTTTGCAAAGGATTTCGGGGCAGATAATAACATGGCTAATGTATTGTTGGCCCACAGCACCCAACTTGTGAATGATTAACTGATCATGATTTTCAAGTAGAAGAGCTTATTTGTCAAAGCTTTGCATCTGCTGTTAGGGAAGATTGAAGGCAAAATGGGAAAACAATTGATTTTACATATCACATAACCTTGACTACTGTCAACCGTTAAGGTAGACAAGATCAAGAAATAAGTACAGCAGAGATTCCATGAATCTCTGAATTTTGAAACATGGTCAGAACTTTGAAACATGGTCTACTCTGTGAGCAAGATTAAACAAACAAAATTAAGACAAGCTGGTATACATTTCTGTCTCATATTTTTCTCTTTCTCAGGACTGGGTTATATTTTCTCAAAATCCCCTTTTAACAACCTACTCTTTCCCTTCTCTCATGGTCAGATGTACATTCTTTCCCAAATGTAAAATTTCAGCAACTTCCTTTAATCTCTATTAATTTGTAGAAATTCCCATAAAAAGTGACATTTTAAGATTATCTATTGCTCTCAATCACCTAAAACAGCCTACATATATATCAAAAATGAGAGAACAAGGAGGAACTAAAATGTAACCCTAGGTTGACATTCGAGCGATACATTCTGCAATTAAAAGAGAATTGCATTTTTGAATCATATTTTTATGTTTTCATTCTTCATCCATTGGGAAAAACCAATAAAAGGAATATTATAAAATTCTAGATCTAAAAAAATCTTGGATCAAAACCTCTAGAACTAAGCAGAAATGTAATTATCTACTAGACAATCTGTGCCTGTCGGATCATTGTTTCAGAAATATTTCCTTAGCTAAATAAGAGAAACAGGGTAGGCAAAAAAATGAATGAATGGTATGAAAGACTTTTTCAACTATTAATTACAGTCTGGATCATTTTCATCTACTATTTCTTTAATCTGACATATCATATCTGAGTTCATATTTTTTGCTAAAACATATGATGATTTGTTTGGTTTTTGTGAACTTAACAATTATGATATGAACAGTATGATTAATTAGTAAGTCCTGGCTAATATATACATTATGTAATATATTATATATGTTGTTTAAATGGTGTTTATAGAATGCTCTGTGTTTATGTTTTATAAACCATCTTATTGTAATGTAAGAAATAGCCAATATATGTAGGACTATATTTTTGGAATAACTCAAAACATTTATTTTTTGAAATCAATATTGTACAAGATTTGGTTTGTTTCATTTCACTAAAAGGTTAGCTTTTTTTCCTTTGCATTTATTTTTATCCTACATTTCCTCAGGGTTAGATAATAAAATAGAAATGGAAGTGCCTAAAGGCTTTTTTTCCTTTCTTTTTTAAAATCAAGCTAGGTTTAATCCAAAATATCCAATTTTAGCAGCTATCAAGAGTTCAGTATACCTCTCCAAATAACTGCCTTTGAGCAGCATCTTATCTTTCTGTGGTTCCAATATGAACAAAATTTATTTTAGTTCATTATGTTTAGATTGTTCCAACTATTATCTGATGGAACCACAGAAACAAGAATCTATACAAAACTAAACTTTTTTTTTAAAAAAAAAAACTTCTTTATCATAGACAAATGGCATCATTAAAGTAGCAACTAAATTTGAAATGGAGACATTTACTTTCCATATAGCAAAGAAATGTACTTAACAAGCTGATCCTATGAATATTTATTTAGTATAAGTCTCATTGATTTCATGGAAACCTATTTCAGTAGGATTCACTGCTTAGTAAGTACAGTTAAAATTATAGTCTAGATATAGAACTTAATGTAAATAAAGAGAACAAAGTGATCTTTTTTCTCATGATTTAGCTCATGCTAAATATATAGTCCTGCAAAATGAAGCAAACCAATAAACCAAGAACACTTTAGCTTTAAAAATCTTTTTTAATAAGAAAGGAAGAACTATATAAAGAAATATAATAGAGATAAAAGGAAACAAAAATGGAAGAGGAAGAGGAGGAAAGGCTATATTGCATAAGATTGACAACTATATAAAATTTTCATACAAATAAAAAGAGGAGGAAGAGGGGGATACAATAGTAGAGTAATTTATCATTAGGAATTGATGAAATACTAAAAAAAAGATGATTGGCTGCAGTCTTAAAGTTCCAAAATTAGCTTTCTGTCCTGCATGTTCTTTGGTTTCAATCCTGATTTCTCATTTCTTCATAATAGGGTAATCCTACCATTAGATAGCTGACTTTCTACATTCAGACAAAATATAGAAGCAATTTAAGATGCTGTTTTAGAGGACCTTTATGGAATGGTTTCCCTTGGAAGATTGACCTTGGATTTTCATTGCCAGGTTAACACATACTTCAGAAAGACAATATTAAACCTTTATTGGTGGGTTATTATATTGCCTCGATTGTCAACTTAGTTTTCTTTTTTGTTCCTTCTTTTTTTAAGCCAAATTTAAAAAACCCAATGTCATCCCATCTCCATTCCACCATTATATCCAAGGAAAAAAATAAAAATAATGGACTTCATCTTTTAATGGATGAACTGCAGCTTTCCGATACTCCAAGGAATAAGTTGTAGCCCCCAACTTGGCAAAAATTATCGCAAACCCTTCTTCCCACATACATACATTATTTGCTTAGTAGAGGAATTACAGTATGCTTAACTTAATTTAATCTTAGCTGGAATTAGTCGAATCCTGGTGGCATACCTCAGAAAGTCAGATATGCTGAAGAAAGCAATTTTGGTTAGCTAATAACTAGTCAGCTGGAGGGAATAGAATAATTCAATCATTAAGCTACATATAACTATACCTTAGTTATTTCACCCAAATGTTAATTCTGCTGCAAGTAAATAACTGAATCAAATGACAGCAAAAGTATCATTTGGTGACCCAAAATAGCTTCAGAAGTGATTAGTTGAAGGCAAAACAATGAGCCAGCTTTCATAACTACATGCCATATGCTTGAAGCCCAAACAGTTTGTGTGGGGTTTATGTGCAGTACATTAAAGCAAAATTAAAAATCAGCCAACAGAGAAAAATAGCAAAAAGCGGGACACAATGAATTAAATCCTTCAATCTTTGACATTTCATGTTCCTACATTTCAGATTCATGAACAAGAGTATCTTTTAGATTGAGTAAGCATTATTCAATCTAACTAAAAGTATTAGTTAGAATTTTATTATTTGCAATTGTACATTTTAATTATGGCTGGGTAAATATCCAGATTTGAAGGGCAAAATGTAACTGGGAGCATAATTGAGCATGCACGTAGTTTCTCTTGGGAACACTTTAAAGAAGTCATACCTTTTCTTTGATTGAGTTGCTACCCTCTGTGTCTGTTGTTCTAGCTTAAGGACAAACATGTTGGGTTTAAAATGTTCCAGAGAGGTGTTACAGGAACTCTGAATTATAATTTTCCCGTTCAATCTGGATCTCAGCACAGCTGTACTCTTTACAGTTGATTGCTATATTATTATCTATATTTGCCATAGCATATGTGTGTGTGTGTGTATATACATACATGCACACAAATATACTCATATATTTAAGAGTATAATTGTAATAACGGAATCGAATAACAGAATAAGAACATTGAAAGGGACCTTGGAAGTCTTCTACTCCAACCCCTTGCTCAAACAAGAAACCCTATACCATTTCAGACAAATGGTTGTCCATTTGTTTTAATAGTATAGTAATTGTATTACTAAATTGTATATAGTACATATATACTATTAGTGTATTAGATTCTACTATTATAATACAATAGTAAAATCTAACACAAACTAAACTTAAATAAAGTGAAATGAGAAGTTAAAAAGTACAAGAAAAAAGAATATATTATGAATATAATAAGGAAAAAATATAAAGAAGTGACTTCCAACTTTAATCTCAACAAATATAAGCAAATAAACTCTTTACTCTTTCTAAAGTTACAAACATTTCTTTATCTCATATCCCATTTCTTGTTTATCCATAAACAAATCAATAAAACCTCATTTTTTTCAACTACTGTATCAGCAGAAAGTCCATAAAGTGTTGCCAGAAGTAACAAGATATCTTGTTTAAACCTTGATCAAATAAACCAACTTCATATTCCTTACTTCTTTTTTCTTCTTCTAACAATAGTTCACCTTTAGTTCCTTTAACAATTGTTGTATAATTTAATTTTTCTTCATTTCTTCTTTGTTCCATCATGAAGAGTTCTTCATGATTTCAACAAGCCTCTTTTGTAAATCCTATAGAAAAAATTATCCAGGTCACTCTTGGTTTGTCATTTGTGTTTTCCTGTTAAATTTTGAAACCTCAGGCAACCTTCTTTTGTAAATGTGAAATATCCTTTTCTAAAACTTTTTAGCCATTTCTCATGGAAAATTCCAATGAAAATGGAACCATATCCAACTCTAAGATTCAATTTTGCAGAAACTCTTTAAATCTCAGAGACAAACAAATGATTAAACCAAGCCTTTCAGAACCATCTTGTCGCTTTGTTACAGTTCTGTTTTGGAGATCTCCTTCCAATCTTTCCAACAAATTAGGAAAGTAGACTTTTTCCTTTTCATAAATCTTCACAATCATAACATTCACCCACTTAGGTTTTTGCATCCTTATTTGTACTTAGTCTCAAATTAAATGAATTAAAAATATGTTTCCCATACATTTTGCAATTTTTTCCTTGAAATGGGTGATAGGGTTAGAGTTACGTTTGCCTAAGCAGGGCTCTGGCAAGCACCTACTGATGTGTGTATATAGTTCTAGGATACAGTCATTTATTTTTCAGACTGTAAGTTGAGATGTTTAGGCTGTAATTTGTGTTTAAAATCCCTTGAAAAGTGGAATTGCATTTTGTAGCACTGCAGTCAGAATAATAGCTAAAAATAACAAGACACCGCTTAGGCAAGGCCATTTCCATACACATAATAAGTATCAACCAGAGTCAGACAGGCAGTTGATCAGTGGGGAATGCAAAACTGTGGATCAAAAAAATTCCCTGAGCTCTTCTATTTCAATTACAGATCAGTTGCAGTCAATACAAAAGCATGACCCCCAAGTCCACTAATCTTGGAATTTCAATACTTTCCTTACACATGGTATGCTGGGGAAAATCCTGGGCAATTTTCCTCTTTCGAATACAGAACTAGAGGTGGAAAGTTAATCAAAGCAGATAGGCCAAAGCCAGTAATGCTGATGTCTGCAAGAGCGGAACAAATGGAAGAGACAAACTAAAGAAAAGTGAGATGGATGTATTTTAGAGCACATCGTGTTGGAGACTGTATGGCATGCATTACACAGTTACAATAATTGATACAATTGCTAAAAAGAAAAGGCATTTTACTGGAGAAGAAGAAGAAGCAGACCCCACCAATAATAATAATCTAGTGGATGCTTTCTTGAGAATTGAATGCTAAAGGGGGAAAAAGTGTTTGTACATTATCTTGTAACTCATATTCTTTGGGAAGCAGCAGCCTTTCTTCAGGCTTTTATAGCTCAAAATATCTAAATATTCATAAGCTAAAATGGAGAAAAACACTCTCAGCTCAGAGCAGCTCTTAGTTAAAAAGCATGACAAACTGAAATGCCATAGTGATATCTAATGAGTGTACTTCTTTCCCTTTAGAACGATCCTGAACTACACTACAGTAAAGCAAATTAAATGCAAAATTAATTGCTAGGAAGATTACATGTTTTAGATAAACTTTGTTTTACTTGCTGCAACATAATGCTAGTGTGGTTTGCAGCCAGTCAAACATATCTGGGTTCTTTTTTTTTTTTTTACCCATTTGGACAATGTAACATCTGAAACATGCTAACTTATATAGTGAATTCGTTATTCTTACTAAAGATGGACTAAGTAGTCTATTTCAAATCCATGCCATTTTTATATATGCTCACCCAATCATTCGTTTACCCAAATGTTCAGCCATGATTGGTTCACTGCACTTTTGTATTTGATTTTTGCAGTGTATGTATAGTATAAAAAAATCCACAAGAATTTTCATACTTATACACATACACACAAAAATGAAGACAGAGATGATAATGAAGACAACAAAACTAAGCCAAAATAGGTCTCTTAGCAAATGTTACTTTTTAAAGCCATGTAAAGAAATGTTATTTTTTTAAACCATGCCAGAAAGTATGAAAACTAACTGATACCTGGCTTTCAATCCACACACTAGCTCATGAGTTGTAGATCACAACAATTTGGAAAGGAACTTAATGTGATGTAAAG
Organism: Bungarus multicinctus; assembly: GCA_023653725.1. NCBI lineage: Eukaryota > Metazoa > Chordata > Lepidosauria > Squamata > Elapidae > Bungarus > Bungarus multicinctus. The sequence goes on along the minus strand of CM042836.1, from coordinate 103,402,984 downwards.
AAAATTGACTTTTGTAGCTGATGACTGTAATATCCTAACATAACAGTTTGCCTGTCTATTTGAGTGGTCATTCAAGACTTTGATTAGTTGCCTTGCCTACACTACTGTCTAACACTTTCTAGCTGGATGCTTCTCTTGGTGCTGAATTGTACGGGGGGTTATTTGTCCATGTTGAATGATGGGGAAAAAACCAGATTGATCTCAATACATGGTATGGAATCCAGTAAGGCTGTCAGATAGTAGTGTTGAAGGCCTGAGAACGAATAAATCTATAGCCTGTACACTGTGCATGAAATAATACATTTTTTTTTCTAGGAAGAAAATTGAAGAATGCTAACATGTATGGGAAAGGTGTCAGAAAATCTTTATATAGCTACAAAATAACTAGGGTATATGCTAGATCTTCTCTTTACAATCAGATCAAGATAGAAATAATATATAATATCAAGATGTAAATACACATAACTGTCCTTTGCTGTGGTCAGTTTACATTAAGATGAAGATGAGATCATGGAATATAGCTTCAGATTTTTTTTAGAATGGTCCACTCTTAACACCTAATGAACCCAGATGATTTCCAGACAGTATTTAGGATTTTCTTGACAATTTTGGAACCAGTTCCATCTGGAGGTGACTTGAGTTCTTGATGAAATTTTTCTAGCAAGACCCTTTTCCAATTGCTGATCCAAAGTTGGGAAATGAAGCTACAGAAAAGAGACATAGTTTGATGAAGACCGAAAATTTGAAGTGGAGTACAGTGATAAGAGTTCACATTAAAACTGCACAACTATAAGAGCAGCAAAGAGTCAAATAATTGCTCTTTGTTAATAAAACACTGGCAATCCAATACTATCACCTCTGTTAGTGACTTTTGGTGTTTTTAATTATATTTATTTTTATATATATATAATAATGAAGAAAAAAAGAAAAGTGAAAGGAAAGATAAAAAACACCAAAGTTAAGAGTTTAACAGATAAATGCATTCTCATTGCTCCTTCTGCCTTCTTTTGGACTTCGCAAATCTCTTCATCTCTTCATTTAGTTCTCATCTTTATTAGCATTCAGGTCCACAAATACTCAGTTCCATATAAGTCCATATAAGACTTCTAGTCTTCAAAAAAGATTTTTTTAGATAGATAGATAGAATTCTTTATTGGCCAAGTGTGATTGGACACACAAGAAATTTGTCTTGGTGCATATACTCTCAGTGTACATAAATGAAAAGATACATTAGTCAAGAGTCAAGAATCATAAGGTACAACACTTAATATAGTCATAGGGTACAATAAGAAATCAAATCATACTAGGAAATAAGTCAATAAAATCATTAAGATACAAGCAACAAGTTACAGTCAAATTTGTGGTTTATTCTCTGATAATTCTGCAAATTCTGACATGTTTCCATTCCATTCCTTCACTTAGGAAATTTCATTATTCTTCCAATCCTTACCGGTTACTTTGAACATAGTTATATTCCCATCTCCAAAGGGAGTGTTTCATGATTTGGGCTTTCATGGACTCTTTGTTCCTACTTAAACACCAATCATTGGACTGCTATAATGTCAACTACATAAAACTAATGTCAGGTTTCCAAGTGATGAAATCCATTTAAAAAGAAAAGTCCATCTTCTAAGACAATTTCTTTTATTTAGGAAAACATCAAATTGGCAAAGTCCAAGGTAATTCCAGATCTGACACAACCCGGAATTACCCCATAATATTAGAAGTTAGAAACAACCCCCAAAAATCACATTCTCCAATAGAAGTAATTCAATGTTGCTTGATATCATAATCTCCACCTCAAGGGACCTGAGCATGGTCAGCTCGTGTTCCCATGGGAAGAAGAATCACCTAGCCTAAACAACTATCTCTATCTCCACTCCTCCCCCCTTAGGAATGTGGCAAGCCCAAAATCCTTCCCCCATAACTGCCAAAGAGAAAATAAGAAAAAGAATATATACTAGGCCTAATTAAAATGGCTACACATATGTCAATTTCAGGCTTGACAACTAGTTTTTCTAGCTTTTAATATGGTAGCCAGAACAGTGGTGGGACAACTCCAACCTCACATTGATTTTAAGGACCCTGCTTTAATTATTATTAATATTGTGGGCTGAGTTCAAAAGGGCCAGTACCCTATGAAACACAGCACTGGGTTATATCCCTGCATTTAATGGCTATGCTGTGCTTTGAATTTGAGTCTCCCCAACTCTAGTGACATACTTTTACCTCTTATGCCTCTTTGTATGATTTTTATTTTGATTTGTAACAATTATTTTCTCTGGACTTTAATTGTCTCTAATTAAAAGGCTGTTCTCTATATTCATTTTATAGTGCTAGAGATCTGAATATTTTTATATATGCTTTCTTATTATTGAAGTATTGAAGGCGGATATCATCCTGATATCAAACAAAGTATGAGGGAAATGACTCAAAAATATATCGAGCAATAATAAATTACTAAGAATGATAATGATTTTTGTATAGCTGAAAACATGATGGACTAACTTTTAATAATTTCAATTAAAAATAGATCCAGTCAGCTGTGTTGCTTTTCTTTAATTGGGAGATAAGGGGCACAACCAATCATTCTTGAGCAATAGTATATTACTTCTTTTTTTCTTTCTCTGCAGTATTATGTCCCTCAAATTCTGCTCGGTTCCAAATCTCTCTGGAGACTTGATAGAAAACTTGATGGAAGCTGCTTTATTGGTAAATTACATTTACAGAGTTCTACCCAAGAACTCAGATTTCCTCTACTTATTGGAGTCCAGTTCTCAAATTTCTTCTTTTGATATAAGAACCATAAAACTGAATCCAAGAGTATCTGAAAGATAAACTGAAATTCTAAGATATCCTAGTTCCATTAAATATCAACCCAAAATACCTTACCAAAGTCTTCTGTAATAAGATAAGAAACTGCATCTGAACTGCCTAAGACACTGCAAGCAAACCCTGCTGAATCATTGCTTCTAGAAACATTGTTTCCACTTTTATAAAATATTATTTTTGTCTGTTTATAGAATCATGATTACAAAGAATTTTCTAGATGAAGTTCAATCTCCTGCTATGTTAGAAATACAAATTGAAACATCCCCACAAATGGCTATCCAGTTTTTTTACAGCATTATTTGAAGTTAATAATGTATACAAACTTTTATGCATTAGAATTTCAGTGATAATTTAATCATTTTAATATATAATCTTTAATACTTACAATGAGTAATACCACTGTCATTGTACTGTTGATAGTATGTGCTACACAATGCTGTACTCTGGAAAATAAAGCTAAGAATTACCTCACGACACAGATGTCTTTTGGGAAAGAAACATTTAACAATGTGCCCCTCTTTTCACCTAGACTGTTCCTTTAACAAAGGGACAACAATAGATGGATCCAGATCTAATTTCTGTATCTCTCTTAACATGCTATATACGTATAAAAAGGAAACATTTTCACTCTGATAGTTTTTATTTCTTTTTGTTCTGCCTAATAAAAAAACCTACTAACTTTTTAACAACATAAATGTAAGACTATCATACTAATTGGAATCTATTATAATCTTACAGTGTATCCACAACTCTAAATCAATACTATCAAGAAAACTTTTATTTTTGATTAGCTTCTGGGAAGTGTAGCTGGACCTTAATTGGGGACTAGAGCTGCTATTTGGTACAATCAATCCATTATGCCATTTTGATGCCCTTAAAAAGGTAATTCCCTTCTCTGAAATGATTCCCTCTTCACTGAAGATATTCTGTATTCGAAAAGACACAGAATCTTAAACTGGCTTCAAAACATAAAGATGGCAAGATAGGGATATTGATGAACTGTTCTTGCTCACAATGTCTGAGTTCACCAAGCCATTGTTGTAGGATAATGCTAAGGTATAAATCATAGGTTCAGTTTTATTTATTTATATATTTTGGTGCTTTCAAGTTTGTGTTGACTCATAATGATTGCCTGAACAAGTTCCTGAAGTTTTCTTTTCTTTGATTTCAGAAGTGATTTACCATTATCTTCTTCCCAGGGCTAATAGAGTGACCGGTCTACAGTCAGCCAAGATGGCTTTGTGCTTAAAGTGGGACTAGAACCCAGAGTCTTTCAATTTTTATCCTGGTCCTTTAACAATTATACCAAACAGGCTCTCTCATACATTCTACTAAGTCAAAATCAAACAACATTAGAGCTTAGCACAATGTATACACATAACTGGGGTTTGGGTATGAACACCAGAAAAAAATTACTAGATAGTTTCTAATTTGAAAATTTCAAATGTTATGATAGCCTTGGTAACTAGCATTAAGTATGAATGGCTTAAAATTGCTCAGATTGAAATAAATATCTTAAGAGATCTGTGCCTTAATAAGGGGTGTATTATACAGTACACTAGTAGTTGGCTTTAAATATGAATGAATGTAGGGGGCGTGCATAAGCGCACCAACGTGCCTACTGTCCCTGTTCTATTGTTTCTTTTATATTTTATTTTTCTTATATGTATCCATGTCTTCATAACTATGTTTTACTTATACCTATTATCTTGTAAGCAACTGACAAATAAATAAATAAAAATAAATAAAATGAATGTTCTGATTCTGCCCAGCTTTGTACCCACTAGAAACATAGGAATTCAAGTCCTATAAGCTCTAAAGCTTCACCCACAGTATGCTTTTAAAGTTCATAGAAGTTAAATCCAACAAATCTGGAAAGTATCAAGATCAATGAATACATTCACAGATTGGATTAAAAGGGCAATTGTTGATCTGGGAAAAAAAAGATCCTTGTCTATACATTTAAATGTACCATTTAAATCTTTTCCCAAAGGCATACTAGGAAACAAAATGTAGAACATAGAATAATAGGGTTGAAAGAGATTTTGAAGTCTTCTAATCTAGCCCCTTGCTCAGGCAGAACACCCTATAGCAAGGATGTCAAACTCAAGGCTAGATCAGGCCCATGGGGTGGTTAGATATGGTCCATGGGACTGCCCTGGAAACAGCAAAGGAATGTCCCACAGTGCCTCTGCCAGCAAAAATGGGGCTTGGGAGGGTCCTCCCAGACTCCATTTTCGGCTGCAATGGCCTCCTGCAACTTTCTGCCAATGAAAACAGAGCTTGAGGAGGTTGTGTGTAGCCTGCCCAGCCTCTGTTTTTGGCCACAACAGTCTCCTGGACTCTTCTGCCAGCAAAAACAGAGCCTGGGGACAATGTACACGGCCTCACCAGGCTCTGTTTTCAGTGGCAGAGGGTTCCAGGAGGCCTTAGTGGCCAAAAACAGAGCCTCGGTGAGTGACATGGAGCTGACCATGCCCATCCTGGCCATGCTCCCCTGGTCCCCCAAGATCAAACACAACCCTGATTCAGCCTTCAATGAAAAAAGTTTGACACCCCTGCCCTATACCATTATGGACAAATAGTTTAATCTCTTCTTGAAACTTCCAGTGATGGAGCACCCACAACTTCCAGAGGTAAGCTGTTCCGCTGAATAATTGTTCTCACAGGAAATTTCTCCTACTTCTAGATTGGAAAATTTTTTAATGAATCTTCCACCTGTTACTTCTTATCCTACTTCTGAGAATAGTTCAACCTCTTCTTCTCTTTAAGAGTCCTCTTTAACAGTACTAGAAGATTGCTAATATGCCTCTGCTAGTTTTCTTTTTGTTAGATTAGACATACTTAGATGGCCAAGACCCACTGTATTTGTTTTGTCTACTGAAGTTAGAAGGAAAAGGAACAAAATTAGAAGCTCACCAGACATTAATATTCCCTTTACATTTCTAACTCTAGTTCTGAAGAACGTGATTGTTTTTTCTCTTCTTAGATTGGAAATTTTGATAGTGTTTTCTCATTCTATCTCCTTCCTTCCCTCCCTCCCTCCCTCCCTCCCTCCCCCCACCCTCTCTCTCTCTCTCTCACACACACACACTTTTTCTCTCACTGTTTCATAGCCATAGCTCTACCATAAATGGACTGCAAACATCTGGAAAAACACAAGAGAGCGGCAAAGAGCCAATGAATACTCTGCCTCTTTGCCATCATCTTTTAATCATATTGTTAGATACAAGTTTTTTTTTTCTTATCCAGCTTCAGATAGTTGGTCACAAGTGTTCTTACTGTAAGTAAAAACAAAATAAGATATCTGGAACATATGAATTGCAGTGATTATTTGAAAATAGAGACCTGCCATCCTTTTCTTCTTCTTCTAAGTATTAAGCTTAATTTTACTAAATTAAATAATTTAAGTAAGGCAGAATGCTATAATTAGCATTTCAGTTTTGCAGAACTGGAAAGATACACTGATCTTGCTCCTGTCCTTTAAATGCCTAAAGTGAAGCTATTGTTGCTTATCCACATCTGCTTCTCTAGATAAACAGATGGAATTTAAAAGCCCCCCAGCATCAGCCTCATTGTCCTTGCCAGCATCCATCGATCCATCAAAGAGCTTTAATATGATGTTCTGGAGATGTGTTGCTGATATCTTTATCAGTTGGGGCCAACTACATGGTTACTATCTATTGGTATGAGTGGTTATGACATTGTTTCATAATATGTGGAAGCCATATAATTTATACATGATTATGTGTCTTCAATGAAGAATTCTAGTCTATTTTCACAGAAAAAAAAATCAAGATCTTAAATCTTGATATTTGGTCTGTTTCTTGCTTTCATTTTGATGTGAGCCCTGATTCATTCAGTTAAATGGAATTGCAGAAGTGGGAACCTATATGCTTACATATGCATGTAAATGTGCCATTTACTCTTTTATTATTTAATGGCAACATAAACACTGATAGTACACTGTTGACATTATCACTAGTCTACTGAGAATAATGAACAATAGTGTTTTAAAGGCTGATGAAGCTATAGTTCTGACATTGTAATCCAAAAGTTTCCTGCTCATACAGTCATACTCCCCATGCCATTTGAGAGATTCCTAATGCTACCACCTTTTAGAATAGTATTATGTACCCTGGTGCTTGTTAGGAGTGGGAGATGAGGATTCTGCATTTCCCCCAAAGTAGACCATTATGCCAGCTAGGAATAATGGAAGATGGAATGCTGGAATTGGGTATGTCTAGTTTAATGAAAAGAAGGACTGGGGTGACATAATAGCAGTGTTCCAATATCTCAGGGGTTGCCACAAAAAAAGAGGAAGTCATGCTATCCTCCAAAGCACCTAAAGGCAGGACAAGAAACAATGGATGGAAACTAATCAAAGAGAGAAGCAAGTACTAAGGAGAAATGTCCTGGCAATTAGAACAATTAATCAGAGGGACAATTTGCCTCTAGAAGTTGTGAATTCTCCAACATTGGAAGTTTTTAAGAAGAGATTGGACAACCATTTGTTTGAAATAGTGTAGGGTTTCCTGAACAATGGGAGAGCAGTTTTCCTGAGCAGAGGGTTTCCTGAGCAATGAGTTGGACTAGAAGACCTCCAAGTTCCCTTCCAACTTTATTATTCTGTTAAGTTACAGTCTAGGAATGAATGACCTTCCTCACCCCCACATTCATTCTTATCTGAACATAGAATTTATCCCCATTCGCCTTTTATTCCCAATCCCGAAAGAATATTAAATGTGATTCTTGATCACAAAATGTTGCTCACTTCTATTATACCATAGTCATATATATATATGGAGCATGCATAAGCGCATCAACGTGCCTACCGTCCCTGTCCTGTTGTTTCTTTTATATTTTATTTTTCTTATATGTATCCATGTATTGTATTCATAACTATGTTTTACTTATACCTATTATCTTGTAAGCAATTGACAAATGCGTGTGTGTGTGTGTGTGTGTGTGTGTGTGTAGATTACAACTTTTAAAAAAAACTTGATTCCAGAGTTTTCAGTGTAGATATTGTAGATATGTTGAGAAATTTAGCATATAAGTATGCTCAGATAAATCAACTGTTTTGTACTTACTGAATGAATCTGGAACTTATCTACAATATCTACACTTAGTTACAGAATGTTGTGGTGCAATTTAGGACTTAAAATACTAGTTTTGTCCATATGGGTATTTTAGGTAACAATATAAACAAAGATATTAGAATCTACTCCTTTTTTAGGATATGAAAGTTTTTCTGTAAATGAAGGTCATTGTTGCCCCTTGAAGCTTTGTGTGCAACAGGTGTGGCTTGAGTAGAATACAATACATCATCAAACCAAGATGTGGAGGATTCAGTATAGGCAGTATAGAACTACACAAGGATGAGTTTTATGCAGCAGTAAAGATAGATATTTTAATTTCCGATATGGAAACATTTCTGAACTTAATAGAACTTAAACCTGGTTAATTTTAGACAAGTTTTTTAAAAAGAGTGAATTTACAAAAGAAAATGATTTGATTATCTTAGATCTGACCAATAACTCCAAGTGTGTCCATGACTTAGAGGGATAAAAAAAATATTTCCATCATTAATCTGCTTCCTACTAAAAGGAACAACCACTGTGATTTTCACTTAGATAGCCAAGAAGTTTGGATATTTATAGGAACTTTACAGTGCATGTTGATTTCCCAAGTAAATCATGCTTTATTGTATTTCAGGCTGCATAAAATGAGCTAGGGACTTTATTTACTCTTATCTCTTATAATAGCAAAGTTTCACTCTTCACCCTGTTTTTCTAATATAAATTTAAATGACTTGTAGCTTGTTTGGGTGTTTTTTGTCCCCTAGAGGCATTTTTTAACTGATACTTGATTTATTTCTACTTTCTATGGCTCAAGCAAACTGCTCTAGAGAAAGAAAAACCTAATTAGATGTTCACTTTGACATTCTGGCCCCATAAGAAAAAACATTAGTTTCATACTTATCCATCTGGTTATCAATTTGAGCTGAATCTCTGCTTATAATTTTCTGGAGATATATAGGCAAACTTCCAGTTGTACCATTAAAGTCCCTGACATTCTACAACATGCTAATTATTGATCTTAAATACTAAGACATGATACTTTGAGGGGGAAAGGTATCCTAATATGAAAAGATTGGACTTTTATTCAAGAATTATATTCCCTATTGTTTTGATGGGATAGGAAGGGAAGGGAAGGGAAGGGAAGGAAAGGAAAGGAAAGGAAAGGAAAGGAAAGGAAAGGAAAGGAAAGGAGGAGGAATCACTATTATGCTTCAAAATAACATACCATTCAAGTAAGATTGGGCTGACCAATTGTGTTGCCTAGCAACTGCATGTGCATACTGACAGTGAGAATCCATCTTCACTGGGATCTGAATGGCTTGGGAAGTGCTAGTTAGAAGTTATCATTTGCATGAGAAAGATACCAGTGTCTGTTCTAATTAGAAATAACACATATTCACTCATACTGGCCAGCAAACTATCCAGTGCCAACCATCTGCCTGGTCATGCCTTTGCTAACTAAGCACCATTTGGATAAAATGTTATTTCCTTTTCTACACTCTTTGTGTATAGTTATGGCCATCTAATCAAGATGGATCAGACATTTTTGAAATTGATTCAACACACGTCTCTCAAAAAAACCCCAAAGAATTTCCACTCAAATAGTCTTCACAGAAATTTAAGGTCTAAGATGGAGTAAGCAACATATAGCTAGGAAATTATAAGAAAATTAAAAAGTAACTTTTCCAGTGAAGTTTATAATTAAATGGATTGTTTTATGAAACATGTCCTTGCATTTCTTTCCATCACTCTGCATGTTTGTCTTTTTGAGAGATATGATTGCTGTTTTCTCTTTAACTCTATTAAACTGTACAACAATATAGTGTATTCTAATGCATAGTTTATGGTAAATGACTGTCGGATTATTGAAGGTGGACTGAGGGAAAGAGAGAGAGAGAGATAAATATCCAATAGTTAGCTGAAGCATATGATGTGGTGTGAAAATGGTATCTAGCCTTTGAAAGAGAGGGTGTGTTGTGTGTGTCAACAAATATCTTCCCTTTTTTGGCTTCTATTCCTTACTTCCTCAGGAAAAGGTCAACAACATTGTCAAGGAATTGTCTATATTTCCTTGTATTGGCATAAGCCGATTGTTAAAATCCTAAGCAGGCTCAATTGTTTTATGCCATAGCCTTGTTTCTCTAACTGAAAAGAACAGCTGTTGTCATTAATGCCTTTGTTGTGCTGCTTTGGCACCATTACTGTATGCCAATTGTATCTGATATGCACAAGAAAAAAAATTAAAAATGTTTACTATTAATCTAAATATTCTGCATTGAATAATATTTCCCTGTCTTTGTGAAGAGTACAGTTGGTGTACCATTGAGGTCACCGTCTATCTTCCAGTTATCCATCACTCAACTGATTTATCATTACACAAATGATTTCACAGAATGATAGGCAGACAATATATAGCATCCTATAATATGTAGGATGACCTCAAATATGGCAAGAAGAAAAACAGTAAAGATCATCTGTGAATATCTGAAATCAGCTGCTAGTTGGGAAATCATGTGATATGTTTAACTATAATTTCTTCCTTATAATGAGTGCCAAGAATTATAATTGTAGTGCTTGGTGTTGATATTTTTGTTGTAATGACTAGTTCCTAATCACTGATTTACAGTCTTTGGGATTCTCTGCATTAAAAGCTTTATATGACGGATGGGCAGATGCCTACTTTCTCTCCCCAATAACGTCACAACTTAGCAGCACATTATCAAGTTACTACAACATTGGACAGAAGACAGCTTCTGAAAGATCAGAACAGGCAGGAATACCAATATTGGCATTCTTCCACACATCTACCTTCATGTAAGGAGTGAATTTGCTGAAGATCTGCCACACTCATCCATCGGCTCCAGGCTTTGCTTCAAATGCCAGGCTGTGGTTATCTCTACAGGATCACCAAACACTTATGTTCCTCAGATTATTTTAAATGGATGTGAGCTCCCCTAAATGGAGCATTTTGGAAATTTTTGAGTTTCCAAAAATTCTGAGTGGTGAATATCAAGAATTATATTTCTGACACAGCAGTTGGCCTTAAGACCCTTGATCTGCATCTACTGAGACTAAAGGTAGTTTAATTAAACGCAGTGCTACTATTACCCTATTACTTTGAACCATCTCAAAGACATTCTAAAGTAAAGCTATAAGTCTCCTTGCGCTTCAGCCAATAAAATGAGATATCAACATGTGGAAGACTTCTTAAACTGAGAATTGATTCAAACAGGTTGGTAATTAGAGTGCATTGTTTTAATCTGGGAGGCAAGCTCATGTCAGGATTTTTTTCTCTCTCACTGGCAGCTTTTTTACAGTACTGCTACAGTCCTTCAAAAGGTCTGTGCTTCTGTCCAAAAGTCTCTCCTTTCAAGGCTGTAATTGGTTTTTTCTTCTGCTTTCAGTTCTCTTTCAAGATTGGACCTTCTAGGCATCCATCCAACCTTTGATCCATAAGCATTGTTTCAAAGGAGATCTTATTGTCTGACACTTATGTTTTACTAGAATATTTTCTTTGCTGTGCTGTATATTCCTAGCATTTATGCATTGTTTACATTCTTCACATCCCTAGATTAACTCTGCCCTCCTTCCCACAGTCTTAAAGTGTCCAAGCCAGGGAGCAAAAATTTAGAAAGAATAAACTACAGTCTTCACAGAAATAATAATGATGTAACAATTTGCAAAAGCCTGAATACAGTATACATATCGAAAGGGGAAGGAGATTAAGGTTTAGTTTTGTGACAGTATTATTATTACTGCAGAAGATTATTACCTAAAATCATTATATCACTGGATTTTCACTAAAAATCCATCCTATAAATATGTAATTGAAAAACTATCCTAATCACCCTGTTTAAACCTTGATAGCTCTAAACCTGGATACCTCAGGCCTTCAAGAGCCATTATGTTGTAAACCATATACCTCTCCATTTGTTACAATATGGAATTGTTAATGTTAACTACTCTTCTTTAATGTGTTTGTGTAGTGTGTTTATTGAGTGTAGTAACATTCACTTAAAGTATGTACCACTCACATCTGTTTCCAATGATAGAATTTCAATTCATGATTACACTGATTGGAGAGTTAATAAGAAAAATTGCTTAGTTAATTCCTACACCAGATAAGTCCTATTCTGAACCTCGAATTCCAGATTCATTGACAGATTTGCAAGTTCGCCCTTTAAAGCAGTTTTACAATCTAGATTCTTGAGATCTATTAATAACTGAAATCTCATCTTTGTTTGAAAATACTGTATTAGTTATTTTGCTTATCTGGGACAGCTAACAAGAGCAACTATTGTCAGCATCAGGGTACAATCATGTAGTAGAATCTGGAGTTGAGTTGAAGAGAGGGGGGAGAGAAAAAGCTAACTTGAATCACTGATGGGGAGGAAGTCTCTGAAGAGCAATTTACCCTAGAACTTTGCAGTATGAAGACAGGATAAGAAGTTATCGATGGAAAGTAATCAAGGACAGAAGCAGTGTAGAACTAAGGAAAGACTTTCTGGAAGTTAGAACAATTAACCAGTGGAATGACTTGCGTCTAGGAGTTGTGGATGCTCCAGAACTGGAGGTTTTTAAGAAGAGATTGGACAATTATTCGTCTGGAATAGTAAAGGGTTTCCTCCATGAGCAGGAGAATGGACTGGAAGTCCTCCAAGGTCCCTCCCAACTAGTTATTCTGTTATTTATCTAATAGTTTCTGTAGGGAGTGCATTAGCCTAGTAAGATTCCTAACAATAGGCAAGTAGCAATAAACTTATCACACTGATCTGCACCTTGTGTCATTTTTGCTTTCCTGCACCTGACAAATCAAGACAGCAATATGGCTGCCTGGATCCTCTCTTTCTCAAGACAGAAAAATAAAAGGGGGGAATGCAATAATGCTGGAGCTTCACCTAACAACTAGAACATTTCCTCAGAAGTCTCACTTTAGTCAGTTGCTCCAGAAATCCAAAGAAGCGGACTTTTACACACAATCAGAATTGCTAAGATGTATCTCTGCATACCAACACTGAGCCTCCTCTACCTTCTCCGCAGTTCTGGTTGTTGAATGGTATGATTAGTTTTCTCATTCTGTCAGGACTAGCTAATTAATGAACCTTATCACCTTTACAAATATTACCCAGCATCAGAGTATTTGCAATGAGCCTCCTTCAGCATAATTCCCATCAGGAAGTAACCTAGCCAAGCCTAAAGAAGAAATGCAAAGCCAGGTAGCCAAGAAAACAAATGGTCAGAAAGTGGTGACCTCTTTGATATTTAGGGAAAAGATTAAATGTTCCGTTTTGAACATTTTTTTTCAACTTGAAGTAGGACATTGCATTAGTTCAGTACAATTTTTCTACAGGCTCTTCTCAGGACAATAGGGAGGCTGCATTTCTGTCATCCTTGCCTTAGCTTATTATCTCTGCCTTAAAAGAGATGCAGAGGGAATCTTTCAGAATTTTATTGCAATGAAACCCTCAAAGCTATCCAGCTGAAACTTGGCAGGTTTAATATCCACTAAAGGGATCCCTGCTATTTTTATTCTATTCTGTCAGAAATTAAGAAGCTGCAGGCATGTGGATGTTTCTCCATTATAGCTTCCAAAGAAATCTTTTATTGAATCAAATCTGCTTTAATAAAATCTTGATGCTTTTGGATTTCAGATCTTCAATTTAAATTCAATCTTGATTGATTCACATGAAGATATGTGAAATGTTCAGTCCTTTCATCATATATTACATCATATTTTCACATGAAAATATGTGAAATGTCAATCCTTTCATCGTATATTACTATGGAAATGTAAAAAAGATCTACCATATTTGTTTTGTATAATATGTCTATATTATACATTGAGAACATAATTTATATCTCAGATTTATCTTCTTTCTATGCCAGGCCATGGTTTTCTTGATCATGGAAAAGAGCATTTGTTCAATTAATTCAATTTTCAATTAACTTGTTTGTCAGAACCTCATTTTTATAGACAAATTGGCATCACTTATCTTCCCAAAGTTGTCTCAAAATTGTGATTACAAGAGCCTTTTCAACCAAACTGATGAAAAAATATGGGATTACAAATTTCAGACAATACATTATAGACACTTTATAGATTAGTTGACATAAAATTCCTAAAAACCTGGTTAGATATATAGTTTTGATGGTTGCAGAATTATTTGAAATGTTTTATGTCTTCTGACCTATGATTCTTACTGGCATAATAAAGTATTACTTGGAGTAATACCATTTATGCAACATTACTAATTGAGTATAATAGTAGGAACATTTTATCTAATATTGAAGCATTGCCCATAATTTTGTCAACAGTATATATGTGGCAACTTTACAACAATGAATTTGAGTAACATAACCTGCTGCAAAGAGTCCATGCTAAGTGATCATGAATCATATTCTTCATCTATTGTGAAATTCAACAGAGTCTGAATCCTGAGATTTGAGTGGTTCCTTCATTTTAACCAGATTGGATATGTGCCATTAATATGCCAAAAACCTCAATTTGACCTAATGCAAATGTCAAGTGCTTTTTATAAGTATATAAAAAGGCCCCTCAGCAAATATTATACTTGTGAATTCCTTTATAAGTCATTATTATTACTATGCATACATACTTAAATTTACCAGATGCTGTAGATGTTCATGTTGTCTGCCAGTTTCAAGCACAGATTCTTGTTCATTAGGGTATTTTAAATATGTAAAGTTTGTGACATTTAGTATGATGGAAGAACACTGTATAATAAACAACGTATTCTCAAGCCTACATAAATCCCACAAACTCAACATCATTGACATTATTCATAAACCTTTAGTATCCTCAGATTTACTGAGCTCTGTCCAGGAATTATCTCTGGGGACAGACTGAGATGGTGAGCATTTGTCCATATGATCCCCAAAGGTTGAGCCTGACTCAATGGCACCTATTCCAGAAAACGTATGAAAGATTTTTGTGCTAAACTTTCCTTGATATTCCACAGACATGCTCTGGGAATGCCAGTCTTAGCAGCTATTGCTTTGATATATGCTTATGTCTTTTTAATCCTCCCCTGTTATATGTTAACACTGAGTAGCTGGTAGCTGTAGACCATATTAGAAAATAAAATAGTTATACAAAAGCAGTTTTTCAGGAGTAAAATTTGGCCAACTTAACTAACATTACATTTAAAGGTGTCCTAAAGGTATTTTCCTAAAGGTATTTTCCTTGAAAATGTTTCACTTCCCATCCTAAAGAAACTTCTTGGATTAAAATTGAAATATTTTCAAGAGGAAAGAGAGGGGGGAAGGGAGAGAGAGAGTGAGAAAGAGTGAAAGTGCGAAAGTGAAAGAGAAAGAAAGAAAGAAAGAAAGAAAGAAAGAAAGAAAGAAAGAAAGAAAGAAAGAAAGAAAGAAAGAAAGAAAGAAAGAAAGAAAGAAAGAAAGAAAGAAAGAAAGAAAGAAAGTATCAGCCCACTTGCCTTTTAGAAAAGCACCTTTAGGACAATCGACCTGGGAAGATTGAATCGTCATAAATATTTAAAGTGAATCTTACTCATTCAAAATAATATGCACATTAAATATAAATGTGGCTGCTATAATTGTTCTTTATTACTCTGTTCATTTAACCTGATCATTTAGCACTACACAAGCATGATTGAATTTCACTAATTAGATTATGATTGGTCTTTTTTTTCATGTTTCTTCCTTCTTTTCTGTTTTCTTTTCATCTGTGTAGAATAATTTGGCTTGTGTTGCCCAAAGACAATGCAGATGACTTGATAGCAATGTAACTTAAACTCTCTTGCTTTACATTTACAGCACATGTTAAGACCTGATTAAACGGAAAGTAGGTAGACTGAGTTGATAAATGAATTAATAGGAAATCAGTATGGTGGCTTATTTGCTTAGTCAGGGGTATCAAATTCAAGGCCCATGGGCCATTTCCAGCCCAAGGGGTGCTTAGATCTGGCCCACGGCTCCACCCTGGAAACAGCAAAGGACTGGCCCATGGTGCCTCTGCCAGAAAAAATGGAGCTTGGGGAGGCTGTTTACAGCCTGCCCAGGCTCCATTTTTGGCCGCAACGGCTCCAGCATCCCTCTGCTAATGAAAACGGAGTTCTATTTTCACTGGCAGAGGGCTGAAGGGGGCTATTGCGGCCGAAAATGAAGCCTCAATGAGTGATGTCAAGCTGCCCATGCCCCCTGCCCCTCTCCCCCCAATGTCAAACATAACCCTGATGGGGTCCTCAATGAAATCAAGTTTGACATCCCTGGCCTAGCACAAACAAAGGCCATTGAAGAACTGTTGATCAATCCAACCTATCCATAATAGAGCTGTTGCTGTTGCTTCTTCTTCACCCCATCACTCCCCAAGCTAAAGAAAATGGTTTATAAGGAGAGAATAAAGGGAAGAGAGTTTGTATTTCCTTCTCCTTATAACTTATGTTCTTTTCCTGTGATGCTGCTGACTTAAGAGTCCTATTGAGCATTCAGCCCACTGAAGACTTGCTGTATGCTGCTTGCTAAAGGAAAAAGCTTGTCTATTGGTAACCAGAATTTGGACCTTTAAAAATGAAATAAAATTATATTAGATCTCTGAAAGGGAGTCAAGTCTGAAAAGACCTTCATTGTAAGAAACAAAAGAAGTATTTGAAAGTCCACCACCGTAATTCTCACACTCATTTTACATCTAGCCTAATTAAAGCAATGTTAACTCAAGGCTCATTCTCACGCTTCCTTCCTCTTTCTTTTGTAATAGTTCTGTTTACTCCTTTGTATTTCTAGCTTCTACTAGGCATTGATCAGCCTGGCATTGTCACCCACTAGGCTAAATCAGTTGTGCTGCTTTTTCTATTCTTCTGCGATCAGTTTATGGAAGAGATATGACAAAAAGTGGTAGACTACATAGATCTTATTACTTATACATGGCAGAGCAATTTCTGGAAACATCTCAAAGAAGTTTTAACCTTTCTGGAAACATCTCCAAGATGTTCTACCACACATTGCACTCTTGAATGGTGTGATAAAATCTGGTTTGTGTGAGTATATTTGAATGATGCAGAAGAATACAGCATGATAGCAGCTAAAAGAAACTGAATGAAGAATTAAAGTAATAGGACAAGGATTTTTTTTAAAAAAGCAGTGCAAGAATTCTAGTATCTCTGGAAACAATTGCATTAACAAGAATGCAATTACTATAGAATGCAATATCTTTTAAAAAAGGATTCAATCCTTTTTTCCATGGTAAATTGATTTTATGGGGAAATGCAACATTAAAAATTGGGGAAAAGATGGTTATGTGGAAAAAATGGATGACAATAGATATACTGACTTTGGATCAGTATATAATGAATTTTTAACATACGCTGTGCTGAGAGATTAGTATCTGTTAGATGTAGCTCAATGGGAATATTCATAACTGCAACATCTGTTAACATTCTTTGGACCAGCATCAGTTTCTGAAACACCTAAAATACTAGAACTTTATTATTTAGTTTCCATTTGTAGACCTTTTACATAAGCTACCGCCATTACCCAATGTGAGGCAATTAATGGTTAACCCGGCAATCATGAGACATGGAAACAGGGTTTTTCCTCGGGATGAATGCCCCGAACCGAAGTCCAAAGCACTCTTTTATTTAGCAAAAGCAAGGTTACACAATATCAGCCAAGCATAATAACACAAGGTCAGTACATTCCGTTACTTTCTTGTTCCAGATAAAACCTCATACAAGGACAAGCGACCGTGAAGCAACTCCCCTGTTCCAGCAGCCTAGGTCAGGTCGTGCATGTACTGATCTTAACTTTCACCAATTAAGTATGAGTTGAATATGTCATAAACACATTGAGCATCGTTAATCAGAGCCATTAATTCCACATCTCCCCCTTTTCTATTTCATGACCATCACGAGCATAATAGGTGGTAACATGTATTTCTTGCTTTTGTTGAAATAAACCTCTTGCCACGGCTATCAAAGAAGGCAAGCACTGAATACAGCAACATACACTTACTAGAGCAACCAGTATCAAAATGATTGACATAGTAGTCCTTCGGATCCAGGATCCATCCGGCAGCCAGGACCACACGGCTCCCCATATGTCTACGGTACCAGAACCAGTCCCTACCAAAGGATTCTGAGCAATCAAATTTTCCATGGCGTCAATAGTAAGGGTTAGATTAGGGCCGTGATCAGTCACATAAGTACAACAGACAGCACCTACCAAAGCACAGACTCCTCCTTTAGATGCTAGAATGTAATCCAGAGCATAACGGTTCTGTAGAGAGACCAATCTGATCTGCTGAAGTTCTTCATTGATATCTTTTAAAGCTCTGATAGTCAGATTAAACATTTGTGTAGTCCAATTATTTAACAGGTGTAAATCTCGATAATTCATAGCCACCCCCAAACTAGGAAACAAACTTCTGGCTAGTTGAGTTGACCAACTACCCCCCATTGTTAATCCTGAATCCAAGTCGTCGGTGCCCCGCTTATTCCGTATACGTAGCCCTGTCGGGAGTGTGTCCCGAACCCAAATAGCAGGTGCAAGCCAACCAAGCGCATAAGTGCCATACCAACCACTCGGAATGACAGCGTACGCATTATGTCCACATAACCACCAAACTTCTCCCGCAAATAAAGGAAGACTGCGATTCCCTGCCCATGAGGCATTTGCTTGCGCAATGATCATACCGATTACCTGACACCTATAAGCAGGCATAAATTTCCCCATAGTTGTCTTACATGTCGTGGCAGGTTGTCCTTCCTGTATTATGTCCCCAGGGGTACAAGTCAAATTACGCTGAATGCAATTACAACTGCGGGTGCAGTTAAACACGGACGCCTTACATTGAAATTCCGAGTTCATATTAGTCCATCCAAACGTGGCGTCCTCTCCTTTATCATTTTTCCCTGACCAGGTAAGATTTTTGGCATCAATAAGTACTGTCCGCCTACAACGAGGATAGTCCCCTAGAAAGGTCCCATTTGTTTGGTTAAGAATTCTAAAACAAACATCTGCCTTTGCCTGGAGATGGTGACTAAGAGCAATCACCGATTTGTTGAAGAAAGCATCTGACAGCAAGTCTGAAAAGGTTCCATTAAAGGTTCCTGCATGGGAGGCTATCGAGGTGATATTTAAAGGGACACCTTCCAGGATTAGTCCGCCATGACCTCCCGTTGGTAAATGCAAGCAAATCCAGCAATTCGTTTTGTTAAGCACTGAAGCCATCTGTGCTGCATCAGTTATCAGAGTGTTCTGCTCCCATACTCCCAGATCCGCTCTCTCCTTCGGGCTTCCGGGGTTGCTGGACACACATATATGGACGAACGCAGCGACCAGGCACCCAGCGAATACCATTTTCATTTTCTACCGCAGCATATCCGCGGCCCCACGTAATAAGTTTAAATGGGCCACACCACGTAGGATCTGGGAGAAACCGAGCCCAGACCAGAGGGCGATTTTCTGTAGAAGAAACAGAAGAAGGGAAAAACCGGTCTGCCGCTGTAGCTGGAGGCGAGCCGGTGGGAGTTAGAAAATTTAAAGAATATAAAGCAATATTGAGAGTGTCTTGTATACCCGGAAGTCCCGGGGAATTCCCCCTTTGCTGTTGTTTAAATTTTTCGAGCATGCGTTTTAAAGTGCCGTTTGCCCGCTCGCAAATAGCTTGTCCTTGCGAGTTATAGGGGATTCCGAATTTATGGCAAATCGACCAACGATCACAGAATTGAGCAAAGTTGGAGCTAGTATAGGCAGGGCCATTATCTGTTTTTAGCTCCTTTGGTGGCCCTGAAGAGGCAAAAGTCCGGAGACAATGATTAATGACATGCTTTGTGGGGTAGCCATAATAAACCCAGAAAATGTGTCAATACTAACATGTAGATATTTCCATGGAGCAAAGGAGGGATACTGAGTGACATCCATTTGCCAAAGGGCATTACGGTGCAAACCCCTAGGGTTTACTCCCATTGGTATAGCTGTAGCAATTTTACTACAGGTAGGACATTGCTGGACAATTGCAGCAGCTTCTGTAGCTGAGAGGCCAAATTGTTTGATAAGGGCTTTTGCCCCTTGATGGAAGTAAGAATGGCTGTCCCACGGAGTTGTTTTAGAAAAGTGTAAGTGCTCCACGCGTGTGGAGGCATCAGCTCGCTGGTTTCCTTCAGCAAGGATTCCAGGAAGATGGGAATGACTACGCATATGCCCAACAAAATAAGGACATTTACGCTGCTCTAAGATTTGTTGGTAAGATAAGAAAAGAGCAAGTAGCCCTTCCTCCGTTCCTGGGGATACATATGCCCCTTTGAGGCATATAGTTAAGTTGTAAACATATTGACTATCCACAATTAGATTAAGTGGCGTGTCAGGAAAAGTTTGAAAAGCCAACATAGCAGCGGCCAATTCTGCTCGTTGAGCTGATTTTTGAGGGGGGGTAATTTTCGTATGCCACTTCTCGTTTAGTTTCCATACGCACGCACCATAAGTTTTTCCTCCATCCACAAATAAGGTCAAAGCATCTGGGAGAGGAAAAGAGCAGCGAACTTCTGCCAAAATTATATGTGTATTGGTGACAATGGACAATCTATGATCTGATGGTAAATGATAAGCAAAAGTGCCCTGCCAATTTGCTAAAGACAATTGAAGTAGCTCAGAGGTAGCCAAGAGTTGTTCCCATAAGTGAAGCCGAAAAGGAACATAAATAATAATAGGTTCAATGCCCAGTGCCGATATTGAAAATCCCAAACAATATATTGGCCGGAGGACAAGATCATTCTGGCCAAAGCTTTCCAATCCTCCGGTATCATCTTTCGACCAAACGCCAAAGCTTCCAGCAAGGCAGTTGTATATTTGCTTTTTAACCCATAATCCTTTACTGCTGTGGTAATTTCCCAGAGGGTTCTTAATTCTAAAGGACGCCAGATACGTTCCTGATTTCCGGCTCCATCCATTTCTACAACAACAGGGAAAGCTGAGACCGGAAGATTGATCAATTCCTCCGGGGACAGCTCCCCATTCTCCATTGCCTTTTCAAATCCAGCATCCACCACATTTTTCACTCCGCGAGGGGCTAGCGAAGGCTCGCTAAGAGCAGGGGCAGAAGGGGGGAGCAACAAGCCATGATTACGGACCGCCGTGGTGTCAGCCGGTTGCACAAGGACTGGCTGATAAGGAGGCGGGTGAATAACAGGGTCAGGAGGGGGCTGCAATAAGGAATTATTTTGAATTTGCAATGCCTCAATTAAGGAACGCCATGTACAAAGTATGGGTGCAGGGGCGCGAGGCGCATTGTGTAAGTCCTCGCCTATCTTTCTCCATGTAGACACCTTCGTACTTCCTGACAAAGGGTAATAGGACATATGTTCCCATACATATTTCAAAAGTTCCTTAATCTCTTTTCCCTTAACTTGCCGGGCTTTCCCAGCTGAGTTAAACTGAAAGTAATTTCGCTTAACTATCTCTTTCAATTCCCTGACGTGCTCTTCTTGAGCCTGAGATAGATCATTCCCCATACTTACGATGAATCAGACGCGGTCCAGCCGTGTACCTGATGAAAGCGCTTAAGCCAATGCCTGGCGAAGGATGGGGACAAAGCGGACGTCTCCCTTAGGAATCACGTCGGAGGTCACCACTTGAGGCAATTAATGGTTAACCCGGCAATCATGAGACATGGAAACAGGGTTTTTCCTCGGGATGAATGCCCCGAACCGAAGTCCAAAGCACTCTTTTATTTAGCAAAAGCAAGGTTACACAATATCAGCCAAGCATAATAACACAAGGTCAGTACATTCCGTTACTTTCTTGTTCCAGATAAAACCTCATACAAGGACAAGCGACCGTGAAGCAACTCCCCTGTTCCAGCAGCCTAGGTCAGGTCGTGCACGTACTGATCTTAACTTTTACCAATTAAGTATGAGTTGAATATGTCATAAACACATTGAGCATCGTTAATCAGAGCCATTAATCCCACACCAATGATTTTCCTTTTTGCTGTCCAGCTCACACACATACCTGTAACTGTGGTTTAGTGGGTTTATTAATATTCTTCAGAAATTCCCTTCAACAAAAACCCCAGGACTGTCCCAATTAAGTCCAGCCATGAGCAAACCAATGCAATAGCCCAAGAATGCATGGCATTTGAAAGTTTCTCAATCAAAATTAAATTCACCAAGTAAACACAAGAGAACTCACGAGGTAAGAAAAGTCCAGTGTTTCCACAGCATGATCCATATCAAGGCATGGTGTCAATCTAAAGTGAGGCAGGAATCATAATGACAGAAAACACACAGCTAGGAAACAAACATATTGTTCCCAACATTGCTTCCATCTGTCTGCTGTGCTAAATAGACAGTTTCCAATGCATCAAGAAGGCTGAGGCTTTCTCCTCACGAGTGATCTGGCTGATCTTCTCTGCTCCTGCCTTTTCTTTGCCCTGTGTGTTCATGAATCAAATGTAGAAGGCAGTTCCTCTTCCATTGACCAGCATGCTTTCCCCACCTGGAACTTCAGGACTGTTCTGCTGCAGCTGCGCTTCAGCCAACTCCCTCACAGACAGCTGCTCAGAGCCATCCACCAACTCTGCGCTTGATGTGCCAGGAACTAGTTCATCCTGTCCTGAGCTCACATCTTGAAAGATATCTGGTGAAGCAACCAGGGAGTCCTCACATCCTTGTACTTGAAGACATTCCCATCTAGAATATACATCAGCAATCACTTCAACAATGAGATGAATGGCATATAAATTTAATAAGTAAATAAATAGCCTCCCAAAACAGTTTTACTATTTTCCTCACCACTTGGAAAAGATGGCTAGGTTTTTCACAGAGACTCATCGTTTTCTTAGACACCAGTCAAAAGGACTGCTTTCAGAGGAACCAGGTCCTTTAAAAGAATAACTGAAAGATGGGAGGGAAAGGAAAATAGGCTGGAAATATAGTTTTCTTACATATCTATACTGTGAATCATAGATCTGTGTTTACTACTTGTGGTTTCCTGGAGGACACAAAAAACTTTTGAGGGGGGCATTGGATACTGGTTTGTACTTGTCATATACTATCCAGGGGTGGGATTCAAATTTTTAACAACCAGTTCTGTTGGTGTGCCTTAGGTGGTAGGCATGACTTTGTGGTCATGTGACTGGGTGGACATTGCTTGGTGGTCATGTTATTGGATGGATGTGGCCAACTCAATATCACTCACATCGAGACACGCATCTCCTCGCCTGGCCTCTTGTGACTGTGGGGATGCTGCAACAGTCGTAAGTATGAAAAATGGTCATAAGTTACTTTTTTCCATTGTAACTTTGAATGGTCATTTGCCATTGTAACTTTGAATGGTCACTCCACACAAGCAAAGTACCAGCAAAGGAGGGGAAAAAAAAAACTCCAGATAAGTTCCTGAGATAGGAAGTCTAGTCTTGCCAAGAATATAATAAGGATTAATGGAGAGGCAGTTTCTGTAAGCAACACCAGAATGTTTCCTTCCTGCCTTCCTTATAGGATTAGGCCATTAATTTCTTCTAACAACTGGTTCTCCGAACTACTTAGAATGATAACAACCAGTTCTAGTGAATAGGTGAGAACTGGTAGAATCCCACCCCTGATACCATGTAATTAGATACTATCCACTTATTTTCTGTATGCTAACAAATTGCTTCTGGAAAGCTCCCATGACAAAAACAAATGCAACAGTCCTAAGGAAAATGCGACTTGTATTGAAATATTGTTTCAGCCCTTGGACTTCCAACGTAGCTTTCAATACTGTTTTTTTCAGTAACAATATAAAGAAAGTCTTGTCTAAGAAAATAAGTGCTTTGTTTATCTGGAAGAACTTAAAATAATGGCCAGTGAACTCAGCCTGCACGACGTGCACCTTAAATTCTCCCCTCCGTGCCTCTACTGATCTTTTCATGCCCTCCACAAATTGCAGATGCTTCCCTGCTAGGATGGGAGAGGTTACTGCAGAGCTCCAGGTCCCAAAAAAAGTCTTCAAACTCAGTAGGGAAGGGCACAATAGCTAGAATTCTTGGTATATTATACAAAGGTCTGAAAGCATCAGACCTCTAGCTGTGGAAAAGGCCTGAACAAGACCTTGTTGAGTATGGAAATTGCTATATTAGTGGGCATGCTAAGAGCTGTAGGTTAAAGAAGCTTTTCTAATGGGGTGGAGTAGGCTGTCACAAAATTTGCTGCAATGGCCTTTGCTTTTTCCATTTTTTCCCCCTCTGCCCTAAATATACTTTGTGTGTAAGGGAAGAGAAAATAGTGTAAGAGACATATATGCTCATGAATATTTTACTTAGTTCTTGGACATGATCAGAAATATCCATGTACTTGACTGAGAGCCTGAAAAGACTTCTTTGATGTGTCATAAATGATACATTGTTGAATCAAAATGAGTGAAGAAAAATAGGCTTCTTAATTATAATCATAGTAGCAAAAGGAGAAATCTTTTCTCTAGACATCATACAGTAATTCTAAGGGAAATTGTTTGGCAGAACTCATTTCTGAAGTGTCTAAGAACCTGATCAAAATTATAGACATCCAAATTAGACACTTATTGCTGTCACTCTACTAGCAGGAAAGTTGGAAATATCCCTTGTGTGTTATGTGCACTTAAGTGAATACTGAAAGGGGTGATGGATTTTGCCATGAAAAGCCTCAAAGATTTGAACTGAAAACTTCTTTCCAAATGATACAAATTAATTACTATTAGTTCTAACTTACTTAGTAGCATGTAAGCAAAGTCAGAGATCTGGTTTCTATTGTTGGACTATTTATTTCATATATCTAGTTTTTAAAACAACTCTAGAATTCTGACCAAATAAGCTACCATTACATATTGGTTTAGCGAGCTCATAAATTGATAGCTTGAGCATAATTTTGTCTTACACAGAGATTGTCTTAATACCACCATAAAAAGGTATCCCTATCTTGAGAACTAATTATTCTCTGCCGTGACCAAGTATTTTTGCTTCAGATCTGTAACTGAACATAGTAGAACATATTTTGAACGATACACAGCATTATATCTGTTGCCAGCTGCCAAAAAAAGGACAATAGTAGAGAGAGCCATTTTGAGTGCCAATGACAAATTCGCAACATTTCAAATGTGCCAACTGCACCAAAAGATGAGAAATCCTGTCCTAAAACACAAAAACTTTTTCCTGAAGTTTACAGTTCTTTGAAGAATATTATTATCTTAATATTATCAATATTATCTTTGTACAGGCACAGAATACTGTAGTGTATACTCTTGTTCTCAGCTGGATTCCAGCTCTGAGGATGTTCTGCCATTCTGTAAATGTTCTAAATTCTGAATCACTTGGTTCCTAGTATGAAGGAAAACTTCCTTGTTAAATCTTCCATATCCTGTGTTTTCGTGCTGACAGTGTGAGCTTCTTCCTCTGAACACATCTGTTCCCATTTGAGTTTCCTCTTTTTATATTCTTATAGCTATTGTTGCAGTTCCCAATAACTGGCCGGGCTTTTAAGATTTCTCTTGCAATACCAAAGGAATTGGAGGACGGTACAGATCAAGGGAAGTTGAAAACGTCTGGATCAGTGGTGGTATTCTTCTGGTTTGTCCCAGTTCAGCTGAACTTGTAGCTCCAAGGATCATCTGTGAGCGAACCAGTTCAATGATCAGCTACTGACCCCAATGATCAGCTGCTGGGCCCTCCCACCTGCCCTAGATCTATACTGACCTTTATTTCCTGCTTTTCAACCTCAGCTGCTTTGTGTGGCACAGCCGATTATCACGCATCAGCTGTTTTATACACAGGACTTGCAGCAGAGGTTGAGTTGAAAACACTGCATGCACGCAAAGCACACATGCGCTCACAAAGTGCACACCGAACTGATAGGAAAACTTTTTGAAACCCACCACTGATCTGGATTCAGATAGAAAACTCTCCTGTGTTGGACAGATCATCTATAATGCTGATAGTACTAATCGTTTTTCAAGGTGTATATTGGATAACATGAGTTCATAGCAATGTGACTATAATAGCAGCTGTCCTGTTTATGGAGTTGGGGATAGACCAGAACATTCATTAAGTTTTTGTTTGATTTGACCATACATTAAATATCTTAAATTTGAGCGTGTCTGATAATTAATCCCCTTTATACTAGAGAAGTAAGCAAAAACCTACAGTGTTGATTTTTTTTAAAGGGTATTTCCCTCACCTGAACTATTGGGCAGAATCCTGATTGAGAGTATCCATGAACAAAACTTTCCTTCAGAAGTTGTGGGGGCTCCAATACTGGTGGTTTTTAAGAAGAGATTGGACAACCATTTGTCTGAAATGGTATAGGGCTTCCTGCCTGAGCAGTGGGTTGGATTAGAAAGCCACCAACTCCGAATCTTCCAACTCTGTTATTCTGTTACGGAGTGCAGTTTGGTAATGTTGATTTTTCCAAAAGAGAATAGTGTGGGAACTATACATGAATGTTTCCTTTTCAATGAAAACTTCTAGCAACTTCAATAAAAGAAAAACACATCCTTCTTCCTCCCTCCCTCTGCACATTTTATTGAGTACATTTTTATTTGTTGCTCTTGCTTATTAAAATCGTTGCAAAGCAGTTTGGTTTCACTGAGTGCTTCCTACACACAAGTCAGACCCTCAGCTGATGTTTTTATGACCCACACAAGCTGTGTTGCTTCATTAGCAGCACCAAGTAATCAAATCCAATAAAGTGAAACATTAGCCTTGCTGTTGCTCTGTTCCAGCATCCCACTGAGATGGCTTCTGGCCTTGGTTTCAGGGTCTACAAATACTGGCTTACAAAGGAACTGAGACAACCTCACAAAAGAGAAGAAAAAACTGAAGAAGTTGAAGAGCAAATCTATTACCGCCTGCAATTATTTTTAGCCTTAGGCTAGAAACCTTACTTATTTTATTTTATTTTATTTATTTGTCAATTGCTTACAAGATAATAGCAGAGGTGGTATTCAGCAGGTTCTGACCAGTTCTGGAGAATCGGTAGCAGAAATTTTGAGTAGTTCGGAGAACTCGCAAATACCACTTCTTACTGAGATTTTACAGTATTCTTCCCCTGCCATGCCCACCAAGCCACACCCACAGAACTGGTAGTAAAAAAAATTGAATTCCACCACTGGATAATAGGTATAAGTAAAACATAATTATGAATACATGGATACATATAAGAAAAATAAAATATAAAAGAAACAAGAGAACAGGGATGGTAGGCACGTTGGTGCGCTTATGCATGCCCCTACAGACCTCTTAGGAAAGGGGTGAGGTCAATAATAGAAAGTCTAAGGTTAAAGTTTTTGGGGTTTGGGGAAGAAACCACAGAGTCAGGTAGAGTATTGCTGAAGTTGTATTTCCTGCAATCAAGTTTGGTGCGATTAACCTTGAGTTTGTATCTATTGTTTGCTCTTGTGTTGTTATGGTTGAAGCTGAAGTATTCATTGAGAGGTAGGACATTGCAATGTGTGATTTTATATACTATACTTAGATCGGACTGAAGGTGTCGTAGTTCTAGGTTTTCTAGGTCTAGAATTTCGAGTCTGGTGGCATAAGGTATTCTGCAACAAGTGAAAAACTCTTCTTGTAAAATATTTCTGGACTTTCTCAACTGTGTTAATATAAGATACGTAATGTGGGTTCCAGACTGATGAGCTGTATTCGAGTATTGGTCTAGCAAATGTTTTGTATGCTCTAGTTATTAATGTAATATTACCAGAGAAAAAGCTACATAAGATTAGATTAACAACTCTTAATGCCTTTTTGGCTATGCAGTTATAGTGGGCTCTAGCACTTAGATCATTTGAGATGAGTAATACAAGATCCTTGACAAAATTTGGATCATCAACAAGGTCTTGACTATTCAGTCTGTATTTTATTTTCCGATATTTTTTTTTGCCAATATGTAGGACAGAGCATTTATTTGTTGAGATTTGAAGTTGCCATTTGTTTGACCATTCTGATACATAGTCAAGGTCTTTTTGAAGGGTAGCAGTATTGTCTGTGGTGTTGAATAGCTTTACATCATCAGCGAAGAGAACGCAATTGCTCTTGATATGATCACAGAGATCATTTATGTAGAGTATGAAGAGGGTTGATCCTAGAACACTGCCTTGGGGGATACCACTGTTGACAGTATATAATTTGATAGGATGCTCCCAATTTTGACCATTTGTTGTTTGTTTGACAGGAATGCTTCTATCCAGTTATGCAGGTGTCCAGAGATACCGTAAGATTTTAGTTTTAGGAGTAGTTTGTCATGTACCATTGAATCAAAGGCTTTACAGAAGTCTATGTAGATTGCATCTATTGCTTTGACCTGATTGAGTTATGTAGTCCATATGCTTTTGCAATGTAAGAGTTGCAGATTACATGATAGTTTTTTCCTAAAACCAAATTGTTTATTAGAGAGTAGGTTGTTTGTTTCTAAGTGGAGGATGATGGATTGGTTAATAATTGATTCCATGACTTTACAGGTGACGCAGCATAAAGAGATTGGTCTGTAATTTTCAACTAGGCTGGGGTCTCCCTTTTTGAAGATGGGAATGACTGTGGCCTGTGACCATGCTTTTGGTAAGGGGCTGGTCATGAAAGATTTTTCAAAGAATATGCTTAGAGGTTCTGCTATGGCAGTGGATAGCTTTTTTAAGAAGTGGGCACATATTCCGTCCAGTCCAATAGATAGAGATGGTTTTAGATTGCGTAGTGCTTTTTTAACACTGTTCTGTAAAATCGATATGTATTAGATCATTGTAGTTGTTTGTGATTCGACTAGGAAATACTGGGCATGATCCATTGCTGTTTACAAATACTGAGCCAAAGAATGTGTTAAAGAGGTTGGCTTTAATGGTGTCGTAGTTGCAGTCTTTACCATTAGGTCCTATCAGGGGTGGATGGACCTTGAGTTTTTTAGTTTGTTGTTTACAAAATTGTAAAAACTGTGGGTGGAATTGGTGCGTAGAAGATTTTCCTCTTGTTGAATGTGATAATTGGTGCATTCAGTCTTTATCTGGTGGCATAATTTTTTGTATCAGCTTTTGAAGTTGGCAACGTGACCAGATTTGTTTTTCCACCAGAGTGATCTCTTTTTGGATTGAAGTTTCCTTATTGTTATGGGTAATCTGGTTTTTTGTTTGTTTGTTTGTTTTGAGAGTTGTTATTGGTACATATAGTTTGATGACTGTTTTGACTTCAAGTAAAAATATGTTGTAATGGTCTTCTACAGTATTGCATCCAGTGAATAGAGATTGCCAATCAAGTGATGAGAGATCATTGTCTATAAGATCATAGTTGCCTTTATAGTTTTATAAGATCATATTTCAAGGAATGAAGCACTAAGACGATTGTTTTAAACAACTGAGAATCAACCCCATAAAAATTAAAGGTAATCGTATTTTAGGTTTTGTAAATAGGATGGTGATCTTTTTTTAGGATTCCTCAAATATTTTCCCTTGGAAGTTTTCCTACAAGTACAGGCTATTGTTGGAAGTCAAGAGCCTACAAGGCTTAAGCCAGTATTTGGATTTGTGAAAATAGAATGTAGAGTAGAGTAGAGTAGAGTAGAGTAGAGTAGAGTAGAGTAGAGTAGAGTAGAGTAGAGTAGAGTAGAGTAGAGAAGAATTAATCAGCATACGTTAAAATGAAATTTTGTTGCATTTAGTTTTCAAAAATAACCATTATGCATATACCCACATACACACACATATTGTATATGACACAAAGAAACATCATAGTCTAGTTCAAATGTATACATATATTATGAACAAAGTTGTTACAGACAGGGGTGGGATTCAAATTTCTTAACAACCGGTTCTGTGGGCGTGGCTTAATTTGTCATGTGGCTTGGTGGTCATGTGCCTGGGTGGATGTAGCTTGCTGGTTGGGTGTGGCTTGGTGGTCATGTGACTGGGTAGGCATGATCAACTCAATGTCACTCATGTCAAGGGGTGCCTCTCCTGGCCCCTCCCCTCCCAGCCATTCCTTGTCACACCCAGCCTCAACTTTATAATTCTGTAAAAATGTTGTTCACCATTTTTGACTTTATTATCTACATACTATAGATGTACTTTCCTGGATCACTGAAAGGAGGAAATGACTCACATGCTTTGCTCAAGAGTGTGATAGGCAACAGGCTTTTAAGGGGCTGCCAGAAAGAGGGGGGAACAATGTATTTTCCAAAGCACCAGAAAGCAAACAAGAAGCAATGGATGGAAACTGAACAAAGAGAGAAGCAAACTAAGACTAAGGAGAAAGTTCCTGTCAGTGAGAACAATCAACCAGTGGAACTGCTTGCCACCAGAAGTTCTGGATGCTCCAACACTAGAGGATTTTAAGAAAAGACTGGACAGCCATTTCTCTGGAATGGTAGAGGGTTCTCCCCAAGGTCCCTTCTAAGTGTTATTCTATTATTCTGACACCTTTCCCAGGACCTCTACTCAGAGTTTGGCATTCTCAGAGTTTTCCTGCCTAAACAGACGGTTGGACTAGAAGACCTCCAAAGTCCCTTTCAACTCTGTTAAACACACATGTATTTATGCTCTGGACTATAGATATGTAAACCCTGAAAAATACCTGGGCAAAAGAAAGGCAGTAAAATCATTCTAGGTGTAGGGACAGTGTAAAATATTAATATATGTTAAATAATGGAACAATTAAAAATAATAGCACATGGTTTTCTCTCCCCCCTTCCTTCCTATTTCTTTTTTTTTTCCTATTTCTTTTTCTTTCTTTTTCTTTTTCTACCTTTCTTTCTCTCCTTTCCTCTTTGTTTCTTGCTTTCTTTCTTTCTCTCCCTTCCTTCCTTTCTTTCTTTATATATTTTTCTCTCTCTTCCTTTCTTTCTTTCTTGCTCTTTCTTTCTCTCCCTTCTTCTTCCTTTCTTGCCTTTTCTCTCTCTCTCTCTCTCTCACACACACACACACACACACACACATACACACAAACAAACAAACACACACACACACACACACAAACACCTGGTCTGGGATGAGCCAAATGATCCTGTGAGCTCCAGATAGCAGCAGGCAGGAGAAAAAGGAAAAAGGGGGAGGCATGTGGTGGTAGTGGGGCTGTGGAGCACCCCCAAGCCCTCCCAAAATATGGTACCTCTGCGAGTGGCAGCAGTGATGGCGGTGGTGGCAAAACGAAAGGAAGCAGCCTGGCTGCCTCTGTCCACTTCCTTTTGTTTTGCTTCTAGTAGAAGCAAGTGGAGGTGCTGCGACAATGGTGCTTTTTATTGGAGGCAGCCAGATCTGCCATCTCTGCCTGCTTCCTTTCATTTTGACCCAGGAGAAGTAGGTGGAGGCAGCAGAGGTGCTGCAGCAATGGCGCTTTTTACGGGAGGCCGCCACATGGTAGGGAGAGCTGACAGAGCGCCATGTGGCAGCTTAGCCAGCCAGCTGAGCCCAGAGATGGGGGGTAGGTAAGCAGGCCCCAGCCAGCGCTACCAGCAGAATGGGGTCACACCGGTGGAGAAGCTAACCAGCCAAGCCCAGGGATGGGGGCAGGTAGATAGGCTGCGGGAGGCCTGGGGAGCCCCAGAGATGGCTGTGTGAGGCCTGAAGAGACCTGGAGATGGGCTCATGAGGCCTGAGGATCCTTGGAGATGGCCATGGGAGACTTGCCCCTCCACCCAAAGAAATGGCTGCAGGAGGCCTGGGGAGCCCCAGAGATGGCTGCGGAAGACCTGGGGAGCCCTGGAGATGGGCATGGGAGCCCTGGGGAGCCTGGAGATGGCTGTGGAAGGTGCAGGGATAGTGGAGGGGTTAGCGCGAGCAGACAGGAGATGTTTCCTGAAGGGAGGGGCCAGGACTTTCAAGCTTTTCATTCTGCCACAGCAAAAAGCAGGCAGCAGTGGCTGGCCTGGTGGGCGGCCAAAGCAGGCTGTAGGTATGTCGTGCATGTGCACGATGTTGCACATGTGCAATAGGGACTCACTGGGCAGGGAGCGGAAAAGTGGGCGGAGAGGGGTTGGGTCAGCCAGAGGCCTGATTTACTGGTTCTCCGAACTACCAGGAATCGTAACAACCAATTCTACCGAACCAGTGTGAACCGGTAGAATACCACCCCTGGTTATAGAATCTAGTAGTCCTATTATAAATATTTCAAAACCTCCTCCCAGAGGAGAGCAACAGAAACAGACTATGAAATGGATGTGTGGGCTCTCTAACCATACTTCGAGTTCTAAGCACATAGAACTTATAAGGAGTATCCTGAATAATGGGAAGTGAGCTTCCTGTAATTTTCTCAGCTGTCCTTACCACTCTCTATATGGACTTTCTGTCTGAGGCGTTGCTACCACAAAACCAAACAGTGATAGAGTTTGTTAAAATGCTCTCAAATATCCCTCTATAAAAAGTGACCAGGACAGAAGGAGAAAGAGGTGCTCTCCTCATCCAATGCAGGAAATGCAAACACTGGTTTGCACACTTCACTAAAGATAATATATGAAGAGATCGAGTCAAATTGTTAATCCAAAATCATTGGCTCTTAATACCAGGTTAAGCTTGTTTGCCAACCATTATTTATAACTGTTTTGTATTTCTTTGGTGTAAGGAATGGAGAAAGTAACCCCTTCCTGCCTGGTTTCATATTTGAGAAATGTCAAAGTAACTCGAAACTTGAGTTTAATACAGCTACTATTCAATGGGTATAGACATGATAGACATATTTAAAAGCAAAAGAGTAATCCAGCCAGTCTCATAAACTTTATCTTTCATTATTCAGAAGCATAATCCAATGATACAAATTTAATTTGGTTAATCCCTTTTATTTTATCAAGGAAGATAGCTTTAAAAAGTGCATAAAGTATATGATACCCAGGTGTTGAAAAACGGCTATGAAATAAATTTGTTTCTTCTAAGACACATATATACGTTATATGTATATAGTAAGCATCCAGCCCCATTTTGGCTACTCATGTTAATTTCATGAAAAGCACTCTATTTTTCATATTCAGAAGTCCATCCATCTCTTTAAAAAAGATGGGAACAAGCAGTCATATTATAAGACACATGGAAAGAGATTAAAGCTTGGGGGTTTGAAATCATAAGCTATTAATATTCAAGTAATTTTTCTTAACATTTGCAGATACTCTTAAGACTAAGACTGCAATTTGTCCAAAAACACCCAGTCTGTTTTATAATAGGAATCAGAATTCAACAATAGTTAATGGAATGCCATTCTCTATCAAGAAAAATAATGTGATTACATAAAGATAATTCCTAATTCATATATATATATATATATATATATATATATATATATATATATATACATACATACATACATACATACATACATACATACTCTGAGAAGCACAAGGCCGAAGACACAAGCCTGAAGATGATGAATGAGACTTCATCGAAACGTCGCCTAGATATTTCCAATTCTATGCGGGAGAAAACCCGAAGAACCAAAGATCCACATATATATGCTTGGTAGGAAGTGGCTCAGCAGGCAAACATCATGTTTTAAAAGCAAAATCCAATGTTTCAGAAGAACCAGTGAAGTTAAAAACGTTTGACTTTTCAAAAATGAAATATCAAGTAGCTGGTTGTATTTTTATTTTATTGGAGAGATACAAATAATTTATTTCAAAACTAGTAAGACTGAACTCAATTTAAATTTAAATGCATGCATTGGATTAGAGGCATACTGGACAAGTCCAGGAACTGAATCCAAATTATATAAAAGGCACTTAAAATGTGAGCAGTATCACAGAATAACACCTACAGTTAGTAGACTTCCAATGCTACCACTGTGAGGACTCTGTGCTTCCAGACTGAGACTGCAGAGCCACCTCAATGTTCATAGATGAACTGCACAAGAATGTGTCTTCTTCAAACCCAGAGGACTGGATTGGATGAAACCCAGAAGACTGGATTGTGTTAAGATTTTGCAGCAGAAATTCAAATCCAGAAAGCACACACAGATGACTGATTCAGCAGGATTCATTAACTTATTTACATACATAATAACATTTAAAGTAAAGTTTACAATATCAATAGTAGATTCTTCCAAAGGTTACAGGCAAAACATAAGCAGCAGTTTCAGAGTTCAAAACAGAGACTAGAGCCACACCCAGGCTACTTCTAGTTTCACTTTCCAATTCAGCTCCCATTGGCTGGTCTGTTGCCATGCCTATTCACTGACTGACTTTGTTACTAAGCTCTATTCCATTTCATGAATATACTCTGACATATTGGACAAGAATCTGAACTATAGAAAAGGCATCTAAGTTAAATACCTGAAGCTTCCTTCATCCCAGAACAGTAGGCTCTTTCTAACAAGAATATCAAAGATACGAGAAGGCAATCAAAAGCAGATTGACAAAGACAAAATAAGCCAAAAATACTGACTGAAGATTTCACAACTTTAAAAAGTGAAAATTCACCAATAATACAGGTACTCCTTGACTTACTACCCCAGTTGAGCCCAAAATCTCCATTGCTAAGGCAGACAGTTGTGAAATGAGTTTTGCTTCAATTTATGGTTGTTGTTTTTTGGCCACAATTGTTAAGTGAATCACTGCAGTTATTAAGTTAGTAACATGGTTGTTAAGTAAATCTGGCTTCCCTCATTGACTTTGCTTGTCAGAAGGTCACAAAAAGTGATCACATGACTCTGGTTCACTGCAGCTATCATAAGTATATGGCAGTTGCCAAGGAGTCAAAATTTGATCATGTGACCACAGGGATATTGCAGCTATAAGTGAAGTCATTTTTTTCAGTGCCATTCTAACCCTATAAATAGTCACTAAACAAATGGTTGTAAGTTGGGGTCTACCTGTATTACAACTACCTATGTCCATTATGAGGAATATAGCATTAAGGAATGCCAGATGAAATAGCTGTATGTGAATATTAGCATAGCTTCACCAAAAAACTTTTAGTGATTTGCTACTCCAGAAATGTCCATTCCTAAAAGAGCCCATTAATCTGGGACTGCAAAAACCATAATCAAACTTTTTTCTGGTGAAAAAAATTTATCATGAAACCCATGGTTTTTAAAAGTTGTCATCTTTACTAATTGGTTTTGCAGGATTCATCAGAATACCATTGTTTGAGCAATTATATCTGTGTTTCTATAGCACTTTAGAAATTCTTTAGTATTTTGAAGCCTTCAATTGGTGTAACAACCGGTTAGATTCAACTGGTGTAACAACTGGTTCGGTGAGCGTGCAATTCACACGCCACAGAGCGTTTGCTACTGAACTTCTCCAGCAATCCCTGTATGTTAAACAGTTGACACGCAGCAATCCACTGTACCACAAGAATTAGCTGAGCTTGAAAAACAGGATATAAAGCACAACCTAGAGACCAGGTGGGCCCAACAGCTGATCGTCGGAGCAAACCAAACCGGTTTATTTCCAGCTGATCCTCGGAGCTACCAGGTCACCCAAATCAGCTGAACCAGTAGAATCCCAATCCTGCTTAAAATGTAGACAATACACTATTCTTAATATACAGCACTACATTTTAAAAGAAGATTGTGTAAAGCTACCAAGGGGGGTTTCAATCAACTCACCTTATAAAAGCAGATTTGCAGATTGAAGTTGAGACCTACTTTGCTGCAGCAAATCAAAACAGCTGCCTGAAATTGCCTACCCAGACTGTTGCAATTTCAGTTTGCCACATGAAGAGCGTTCACATCTGACATGAAATGAGAAACTGGCTAATTTACTTGCTCATTACTTTGTTAAATGATCTGCTTATGGAACCTCTTTTGGGGTGGCAAGGTTGACATTGTTGTGGGCAACAGTCACTCTTTCAACTTTAATGATTTGGATAGCTATGTTACAGTTAACAGGAGCCATCTTGTCAGAAACAAATCATGCTAGACTAATGTTATCTTCTTCTTTCATAGAGGTACTAGTTTCATAGATTGGAATGGTAAAGACATAGTATTCCTGGATTGTACCAAGTGCCTACTTCATTAAATGGTAAAATTATACCTAGATCAGGGGTTCTCAACCTTTTTTTACTCATTTCCCCCATCCTAGCCTCATATATCTCTGTGACTGTCTAACTAATTTATAACAGACTGCATTTTTATTGATATATGTCAACCATATTTTTTTTAAAAAAGGCTTTAAAATACTAAAGGATTTCTAAAGTACTAAAGAAACACAGATATAATTGCTCAGAACAAGATGACATTATTGTAAACTGTGATAATTCTAATAATTATGTTGGTGAAATTAGCACAGAGAATGAAGTATGAGGATTATGACAAACTAATCATATGCCTAGCGATTAAGTTGGAGTGGCTTCTCTAGAAATCTTATTATGGGCAACAAAGAATGTGCCCTGGTCTATGACAGAAAGAGGACATTGTTGTGGAGCGATGGAATAACTCAGGCAGAGACCAGGTCAAGGCTTTCAGCTTAACTCTTTATTTACAGGCAAAGAGGGTTACCGCTACTGCCATGCTAACTCGGCAGCCAGCTGGAGCGGCAACAGCTGATGCCGTTTGACAGCCGCCTTTTATAGCCGGCTGTCAAACGGCTCCAGCCAATGGGAGAGGTCCGTGCTTCCCACTGGAAGCACGGACCTGAGTGAAGACTCAGTCCATACACAACACTCCTCTCTCCCAGTGAGGAACATGCGTAGTCCTTCAGATACGCTGGACGCCTGCGAATTCGTCCGGATCTTCTAGGCTCCGTCAAAAATGGCGTCGGGTTGCAGTCTGGTGCCTTCTGCATGTCTTCGGGCGACGGAGAGGCTGCCGGGCTGTCTGGAGCTGGGTCTGCACCTTGGTCAGCTTCCCCATCTGGTAGGTCATCGTTCCCGGTGGGTTGGAAGTTGGTTTCGTCGAATGGTGTGGTTGCTTCTGCAGGGGGCTCGTCTGGATGACCTCTGGGTGCGGTGCTCCAACGCTTCCTTAGGTGGTCCACGTGACGCCGCCAGGTCTGTCCATCAGGTAACTGGACTCTATAAGACTTGTGACCAGTTACTGCTATCACAAGCCCTGGTAACCATAGTGGTTGCCCAGCAAAATTTCTGACAAACACCTTGTCATTTATCAGGAACCCTCTATCTTGGCTGTTTGACCCAAGGGGAAGCAAAGGGGCATAATTTGGGTGCAGCCTGTCCAAAGTGGTCCTCAGCCGGCGTCCCATTAATATTTCGGCTGGTGACCTATTAGTTGAGGCACAGGGTGTAGTATGTTGGCTCAATAGGTATTGGGCTAGCCTGGCATGCCAGTTGATCGGACCCAATCTTTGTAGCACTTCTTTGGCAGATCTAACTGCCCTCTCAGCCAGCCCATTGCTGGCAGGATGAAAAGGGGCCACTAATATGTGCCTGATGCCCAAACTTGCTAGGAACATCTCAAACTCACAGGAGGTGAATTGGGGGCCATTGTCGGATACGACAGAATCAGGAAGGCCATGAGTGGCAAACATCCTAGTCAGTGCTTTGCTGACTGCTTCCGTAGTGGTGGAGTGCATTAGAGTTAATTCCACCCATTTTGAATATGAATCTACTACCACCAGGAAAGTGCGCCCATGGAAGGGGCCTGCTAAGTCTATGTGTATTCTGGACCAGGGGCTGCCTGCTTCCTCCCAGGTCCTAGGGGTGGTTGCTGGTGGTAATGCCCTGGTGGCCTGGCACGCCTGGCAAGAATTTACCCATTTAGAGATTTGGGCATCCATGCCTGGCCACCATACATAGCTGCGAGCTAGGGCCTTCATTCTCACAATCCCTGGGTGGCCCTCATGCAGCACCTTCAGAATCGAGGTTTGCAATTTGTGGGGAATGACTACTCTGGTTCCCCATAGTAAACAGCCTTGCAAGGAGGAAAGTTCCTGCTGGCGTAATTTGTAGGGTAGGAAGTCTGAAGGATAAGGGGCCGTAGGCCACCCCCTCCCTACCCAGTCCAGGACTTGGGATATTACCTGGTCCTTGGCCGAATGGGCAGCGATGTCAGCAGCAGTGACTGGAAGCTTGAGTTCGTTGATAAGAAAGACTGTGGTTGCAGGTGCTGGGTCCACGACTGGCATTGGCAGGGGACAGCGGCTGAGTGCATCAGCATGGCAAAGGCTTTTCCCGGATCGATGGATTAGAGTGTAGGAATACGCAGCCAGGAAAACCGTCCATCTGGTCATCCTTGGGGACAAAATCTGGGGAGTCTGTTTAGTGCCGGATAAAATACCTAACAGTGGCTTGTGGTCAGTAATGAGTTCGAAATGATGCCCGTAGAGGAATTCATGGAACTTCTTCACTGAAGCCACTGCAGCCAAGGCCTCCTTGTCAATCTGGCTATAGTTGCGTTCAGTGGAAGATAGTGTCCTTGAAAAGAAAGCTATAGGTGCTTCTGCACCATTGGGCAGTCTGTGGCTCAGGATGGAGAAGCATCGGCTGCTAGAATGAGTGGTAAGTCTTTATTGAATTGGATTAAGACGGCCTTTGAAGTTAACAATGACTTGACTTGCTTGAAAGCAATAGTTTCCCTTGGTCCCCAGTGCCATGGTGAGTTCTTGTCTAAAAGTCTATGAAGGGGCTCGGCAACAGAAGCTTTATGGGGCAGGAACGAAGCGTAGAAATTCAAGAGGCCCAGGAAAGCTTGAAGCTCAGTTTTGTTAGTAGGAGTAGGCGCATCGTGAATGGCCTTGACCTTTGACTCAGTCAGGTGAATACCCTTGGCATCAATCTTGTAACCTAAGAATTCCACTTGTGGAGTGGCTATGGTACATTTTTCCCTTTTTAGTTTGAGACCAGATTGTCTAAAACGGTCAAGTACACCTCTGACCCTTTGTAGCAATTGTTGTAGATTGGTAGCGGATACCAGAATATCATCAAAGTAAGGCACAACGCCTGGCAACCCTTG
Source organism: Bungarus multicinctus (assembly GCA_023653725.1). Classification (NCBI taxonomy): domain Eukaryota; kingdom Metazoa; phylum Chordata; class Lepidosauria; order Squamata; family Elapidae; genus Bungarus; species Bungarus multicinctus. The sequence goes on along the minus strand of CM042836.1, from coordinate 103,364,272 downwards.
CAGGATTCGTTCCATAAGGGACTGGAAAATTCCAGGGGCCACACTAACTCCGAATTGTAGGCGAGTGCATTTGAAAGCCCCTCTGTGGGTTACTATTGTTTGCAGTTCAGCAGTGTCATCATCAACAGGAAACTGTTGATACGCCTGGGACATGTCCAACTTTGCAAAAATGGAACCAGGCTCAAGGGAATGGAGTAGATGTTGTACCACAGGGACTGGGTACGCACTCACTTGTAAATATTTGTTTATGGACGACTTGTAGTCTGAGCAGATCCTCAAGCTTCCATCCTTTTTTAACGGTGTTACTATGGGGGTTTCCCACTTTGAGAAGTCTGTAGGTTTCAGTACGCCCTGCTTGATTAATTTGTCAAGTTCCTTGTCTAGTTTAGGACGAATTGCAAAAGGAACTCTGCGGGGCTTCAAACGAATTGGTACTGCCTGGGAGTCTGCCCTGAAGGATATTGGGGTTCCCACGTAGCAGCCTAGGCCCTCACTGAATACGTCTGCATAGTCCCTGAACAGGGATTCAACTTCTGAATTGGTAATGGCGTGGATTCCCCCTATGTGGAGGCCCAAGGCTGGGAACCAATCTAGTCCCAATAGGCTTGGGAGGACGCCATCCACTATCACTAGAGGCAAGTGACCCTTAAACCCTTGAAAATGGACAAGGAACTTGCCTTTTCCGATGACAGGGATGGTTCTGCCTTGGTAGTCCCGAAGTGTTAGATTGCAGGCTGGAATTTTCTGTCTTGACATTCTGGGGAGTAGCTTCTTTAAGGTGTCCCATGAGATGATGGATAATGCAGAGCCGGTGTCAACCTCCATTCTGCAGGGTCTACCTCCTATGGAAACAGTGACACTAATTTTGTTAGATTTATTAATTTTTTGTATTTTAAACTGATAGCATGTGAAACAGTCCTCAATTTGTCTGGGGTATTGAATGAGCTTCTGTGGCCTTTGTGGCTGGTTGAAGGTTTTCCCTGCCTGACAAATTTTGGCTAGATGGCCTTTCTTTTGACACCTAAAACATATGGCATTCCTGAATCTGCAGGATGCCCTGAGGTGATTTCCCCCGCAGCTTAAGCATAAGGTTTGTAAATGTGGGGTTTGACTTATACCTTGCCTGAACTCTTTTTGATTTGCGTTGGGCTGTCTGAGGCGGTTTACCTCAGTAGCCTCTTCTGGGCCATTTTCTGTGGAGGCTTCCTCAAAATATACTGTTGGATTTTCTAGTCTGCTGGGTTTTCCCTGAATTTCAGCTGCTGAGAGTGCTGACAGCTCAGCAGCCTGGGATTCCTCTATGGCTTGCTTTAGGGTTAGATCCCCTTTGGCTAATAAACGTCTTTGTAACTTGGGGTCTCTAATGCCACAAACCAGCTGATCGAGCAGCATATCGTCCAGGTAATCTCTGAACCCGCAATGCAAGGCAGCTGTTCTCAGTGCTGCCATATAATCACTAATTGTTTTCCCCTCTGTTTGGATGCGCCTTCTGAAAGCATGGCGCCTAGCAATTCTGGAAGGCTTGGGGGAGTAGTGATTTGAGAGAATTTCTTGCAGTTCCTCCCAAGGAATAGTCTTTATAGATCTAGGGGCCAGTAATGCTGATGCGGTGTCAAAAACCGTGGCTCCGCAAAAGCTTAGGAAGTAAGATTTCTTCCTATGCTCAGAAATTTCTGACAGGTCTAAAGCATCTAAAAAGCAGTCAAACCGGTTCTTGTATGACTCCCACGTCTCAGCGGTCGGTCTGAAGGGCGGGAATGCAGGATTCGTAGTCATCTTCTGTCAGCTGTGAAGTTTTTCCTCAGGCAAGTTAGAGACAGGCGCTTCGCGGCTAGAGTCAGCAACTCTGTAGCGATTTCAGCTCTCAGCTAGTGATTTCGCTCCTTTCTTTCTCTTCCTTGCCTGGCTTGCCTTTATTAGTATCCCACCTTCGTCGCCAGTGTTGTGGAGCGACGGAATAACTCAGGCAGAGACCAGGTCAAGGCTTTCAGCTTAACTCTTTATTTACAGGCAAAGAGGGTTACCGCTACTGCCGCGCTAACACGGCAGCCAGCTGGAGCGGCAACAGCTGATGCCGTTTGACAGCCGCCTTTTATAGCCGGCTGTCAAACGGCTCCAGCCAATGGGAGAGGTCCGTGCTTCCCGCTGGAAGCACGGACCTGAGTGAAGACTCAGTCCATACACAACAGACATGGCCCACATTGAGAACTACACTGGCCTAGATTGTGTGACTCTTAGATGAATTCATGTTTGGCTGAATGACATTATACTTCAGATAGTTTCCTCTAAAACATAATGTTAAAACTGTATGTTCAGAACAGAATACCCACAGCTTATTAATAATTCCCAATCAGTTTGGAAGGAACTATTGAATGGAATTACTTTCTGGATCCTGTGCTATTCAGCGTTTTAAAGTACTGACTAACTTGAATGAAAATGTTGATACAACACTTATAAAGTTTGCAAATGTGGCTAACACTTTAGAAGAAAGACAGAAGGTTCAAAGAGATCTAGAAAAGTTTAAACAGTGCAGTGAAATGAATAGGATGGAATTTAATAGAGAGAAATTTAAAAATCTGCATCTGGATAGGAAAATTGAAAGGCACAAGTATAGGTAGTAAGATAGTTGACTTGCCAGTATAGGCAGTCCTCATTTAGCAACTACCTCATTTAGTAATCATTCACTAATAACTGCACAATTGAGACAAGAAGTGAATGTGCACCAAGTAGAAAATATATTGCAGTGAAAGCCATTCAAACTTTACAGGATTAATTGAAGAGTTTACCATCCCTATAATTTTAATTCAACTCTCCCAGAAAACAAAAAAAGATGGAGGAATTTCAGTGCTTTCCTGTTACAATCTATGGATTTTATACGTGTGTGTGTGTGTGTGTGTGTGTGTGTGTGTGAAACTGATGTCTGTTTCTGAGCTTCTGAGTTGCTGTTTTGCTCTACATTTGTAACATGTCTACTTCTGTTTGAGTTTACTCCGTGTTGGGTGCTTACAAATCAGCTCTTTATGATCTACTCCAGAATCTGATATCATGATCAAATTTACTAGTCCATTGCTTCTCAATCTTCAGAAGACAAAGATAAGAATCACTTTTGATTTAGCTGTCTGACACTTCATTAATTCTCCAAGACTTCTGAAATTAATACAAAAAGGGGGAAGATCCTGTTGTATTTTTTACAATCGATTGTAAAGATCCCTTTTCTAAAAGACATGGGTTAAGAGTTAGCACGGAAGATCTACGAAAATTCACCATAATAAATTATATGTGACACACAAGATTTAAAAGAACCTAATACACACACACACACACATTCATATTCCAATCAAATTGCAAACAGGCTAAAAAAGTAGTTTCTTCTAGAATCCCTAATTGCAAACATAAATCAAATGATGCCTTTTCAAATTTCAAACTCTTATTACTAAGGAATTAATGTTAATGTGCACAGGCCTGAGATTATATATACCTCTTCCAGAGTGATATGTTTATGTTCCCACCCACAAAATCATACTGCAAATTGCTGATTTTAAATTACCTGCATCTGTGAGTGTTACTTTTTGTCATTTTCTTTTATAGAATAGACATGGTAACATTTCAATAGTTTTAACCTACTAAATTTAACTACTTTAAGAATTTAATCACTTTTGGGTTCAGTTTAAGGAATTGTGTGGGGGGACAAAATGCTCCCCCAGGCGTGAAACTCCCTCCTAGCCTGATAGTTCTGGTAAACATATTATTATAATGTCAAAAACACATTATTAAATTATATATTCAAAATGAAATACATTTTTTTCAAATATAATACACCCAAAAGAAATATACTGGACACAAACACACTATGTAGTAAAATCCTGTTTAGAAGAATGATCCCATTGGATAATACAAAGCTGTGTTCCCTACGAATGGATGGCTCTCTGCTGACTAATATGAAACTATATGGCTAACCAGGCTGTTAGGAATCTGTCCATAAATTAGTTGGGTTGGTAATATATAAACCAACAACGTATGTTTGTAGCTTTAAGACAAGGTCACTGTATTGATTTGTGCTATATTCTGATTGATTGATTGTATTGCAAGTTGCCATAAGAGGGAGCTAGAGAGATCATAGCTTGCTCTCTCTCTGACATTCTGTCTCTCTGACATTCTGTTGCTATCTAAGGTTCTCTGTTGTATTTATGTTGTGCTTATACTTTGATATCTTTGTTTACTGCAAATGACAAAGGCAACCGATAAAAAGACTTTGTAATTGGATATTCTTTGGACTGTTAAATGTATATGACCTGGATCGTTTATTGGACTGTGCTATTTCTTAAAGTAAACTTTAACTCAATTTCGTGTATCTGTGTGTGGCTGAATAATTATTCATAACTACTCTCATAAACGTTTCCATGTGCGTATCCTTGTTACTCAAGGGTTATTCTGTACATATCATAACAAAGGTCATTGAAAACATACCCCATAATGCCTGTTGGCTAATGCAAAACTCTGCTAATCAATGATAGGCTGGTTTGCTCAAAAACTCTGCCAACCTGCAGCAAACTTATATTCTTCCATCTCTCTTGGAAATGCAACAATACAAGCAAGCAACTGTAGTAACTTCACCATCACATCTGCACTCTCCCACAGCTAGTTTCAGTGTTGCAATTCAAATTGTTGTGCACCTATTAACTGCTAAGGATAATACATGTAAAGACATTTAGTAAATGAATTCTGCACTTTTAACCTTATTTCCTTATCTTAAAAAAAAAAAAAACTACTACAAGTTTTTGTGTAATGTGCCTCCAACAGGAGGTGATATTTTGAGACTGATATTTTCAGGGAATTCATCACTTCCTTTCTTTTCCTCTTCTGATTCTGAGCTGAGTAGCATAGGTACCAGTGATGGGATTCAATTTTTTTTTACTACCGGTTCTGTGGGCAGTGGCTTGGTGGGCATGGCAGGAGAATGATACTGTAAAATCTCCAGTCAGAGGTGGTATTTGCCGGATCTCCGGACTACTCAAAATTTCTACTACTGGTTCTCCAGAACTAGTCAGAACCTGCTGAATACCACCTCTGATAGGTACTTACCTGATTCATTGTTTCTCCATAATACCATTTTATTTTCTAAATGAAGCTTATCTCTTTTTTCACACAAAAGAACCGGACTGAAAAATGCTTCCTTATAAAAGGAATGTACCCCTCAATTTACACTATTTGTCTCCACACATTATTTCCAATTCCAAAGTTATCTGCTATTCATCATTTGTCCTCCCCCACTGCTAAGAGATCTGCCACTATTCTCTCTCCTAAAGCAACCACGTGTGTTGCAACAACCTCTTTGAACAAAGTCCGGCCCTCCTTCCAACAGATTCTGTAAAAATCATGTCAATTCCATCACAGCAATTATATTAATGCTAGTCTCCCCAAAGTCTGTGGAGATTAAAAATCTCTGGATTATGATATCTCTTGTCCAAGTCCCTTTTTAACAATTCACTCCTTCCTACTCCAAGATCAGCTCTAATTTCCTTTACGTATGGTTTACATATGGTTTTATATTATCTGCAGCAAAGTGAAAAAATTGTATCTTCTTTTTTCTCCACTCCATGTGGCAAAGGCATGAGTTTGTGGGGTTAGAGGATGTAACACAAAAAAGGCAAAATGTATAAAGGGGTATGGCTTGTTTTATTGTCTTATTATATATGCAATCTTGACTTTTTCTGTCCTCCCCTTTATGGCTATGTAAAAAAGCCAGCTACAATTTATTTCCAACAGCATAAACTTATCAGATCAGAGAGTAGAATATTCAAGATCATTATCTCTCATTAGATAAACCTATTGGAAGATGAGATTTTTTTTTAAAAAAAAACACCTTTTTGTGACATTGCATTTAAAGACATCAAATGTATTCCTATTTAGAAGATATTGTCTGAATAGTAGCTCAGCAATTCCAACTCTGTTCTGGAATCTTGATACATTTTCTTTAAATAGATGGAGGCTTTAAAGCCCAATCAGCCTAATGCAACAATGCAAGCAAAAGGGAGATGGGAGCCATTTATTTTCAGATCAGATACCCAGAGTTTCCAATTTAGATACCGGAAAAGGTATCAAAAAGGAAAACAAAAAAAAAAATGCAATGGAGAGAAGGATTCTCCCTACCATTACCCTCTCAAATTTTATTTCCATATAACTCTATTAAGAACCTACATAATTCTAGCTGACTAGTGGTTAACTGGAAAACACAGTTTGAATATTGCAAGGAGAAAAACAGATGGCATTTTTTTAAAAAAGAAAACCCTGTGATCCCTCTCTGTGGAAGAAATTAAATTTGAATATTTAGATGAAAGACAAAGAAAGAACCAAACACATAAGGATGGAAGACTCTTTTAAAGTAAATATTTCCTACTGTGGAAGAAATCAGTTATGTTAGTCAAATGAAGCAGTCAAAAGAAGTATGGTGAGGAACCTTTTTTAGTTTCCTGTTAAAAAATCATGGCCTTTTTATTGGAATATATAGTACAATCATATTGAATGAATAAGGTGAGAGATTTTGTATAAAGTCAGAAAGCAATAAAGAGCCAAAATCAATGTTCTAGTTTCAGACATTTAAATTATGATGTCTAATCCATGCTAAGGTACATGTGGGGGTGTTGGAAAAGTCAGGCTGATGGCTGTGACTGCACAATCAAAGCCTCTTTCCTTTTTTACAGTGGGTGGGATTTCAATTACAAAGTCATGGATACCATCTTGTCCTTTTGGCCCACCTACCTCCAGCTGTCCCTGTCCGTACTCCTCCAATAAAAATCCAAATGTCCTTCTCCTTTGGGTGTGGGGGGGGGGAACTTCCAAAGCAATTTTATTTTCAATCAGTTTAAGTAAGACTGGCTAAGAAACATGCAGAAGGCATGTTCAGTGCAGCTTCTGAAAAGTAGAGCATGTTCAATTTTCGTGATCATAAAAAATCTAGCAGGGGAAGGAAGAGGTATTGCTTTTAAACTTTAATTTAGTAGGTGTTCCACTCTCTTTCTTTCTGCTTGATAAGTGGCCAAATGAGTTTAAGGTACTTCAAGTTAGAGATAGCCTCTAAGATGTATTATCTATCATGGGGTCCTTGGTCCTCTCTGAGCTTGGTTATTTTCTTGCAGACATTTTTCTTACAAAACTAGGTAACATCTTCAATGTATAGCCTATCCTTTAACCATAAGCCCAGGCATTTAGCAAAATCCTTCTCAAGCTTTGGCAGATATTGCCCTTTCCATGCCCATGCCACAGAAAGAACCTTTGTAAATCCACTTGAATCAACTTCATTTTTTTAAAAAAATCCATAATTTATTGATTCATATTTCTCTTCCCCAAGCTATCTAAAAGTTAAAAGCAGTGCCCTCATTCTCAAATTTGCTCTGCATCTCCAGAACTGAGGAAATCTTAGTTCTCCAAATTTAGCACCTGCAAAAGATAAAGCCGTCTGCAATATGTACTGAACACAACTATCATAATCTGCCTCTCACTACATCTAACTTCCTTCCACTCCTTTTCAAAGCTACAGTTTAAACTTTTATATTCTTTTTAAGATCATTGCCTCTTGTTTCTGCTCTTCTCCTGCAATATCTTATGTCCGTATTCTATATAGCATGGACATGTTCAATTCATTTTGTCATCTCTATTATATGAAATTGTATGTTTTGCATGTTACTCCCCTACAAGAAATAATGTCATCTTATCTGTTAAATTTTCATCTTAGTGCATATAATTATTCAGTTCATATTATTTGTTGAGAGCCAGCTTGGTGTAGTGTGGTTGTAAAAGTGCTGGCCTGCCTTGGGCTGAAATCCATCTGTCTGACCTTGGGCCAGTAAACTCTCTCAGCTCAATCACCTCACAGGGTTGCAACTGTGGGAAAAACATCAGGCAGGAATATTAAATATGTTTACAGCCTTCAATTAAAATTATAAAATGGGGAATCCCAGGTCCCTGAAGGACTCAGTATGCTCAAATGCCAAATCCAGTCTGAACATCTAGCTGATTGTGCAATGAACCATAATAATAATTGGCCATCATCACTGACAAATTCACCATCAGTCAATTGCAAAAGGCAGCTTTACTTGAAAAAAATTACATCCTATGACAATATCTCTAACAACACCAAACACTCACATTTGCCTATGTCAGGTCCTTGGGAAGGACTCAATAGGTGGACAACAATACCAAATTCAATCTGACCATCTGGCTGACTGTGCAACAAACTGCAAAAGAAATAAAGATGGTACCAACATTAATAACTCCTTTGGGTTCAATTCCAAAACATGCACCACTTGAGCATCATTGGCATTGTCAAAATCCCCATCAATCAATTGCAAAAAGCAGCTTTACTTGTGTAGAAAGTTAGCACCCACCCCTCTCCTAGAAGAATGAAATATTCTAGGAAATATTAAAAAGGCAGAATATTATATTTCCCTGGATGAAAAAAAGAGAAACATGTCTTTAAAGACAAAGCAGCTCCCTGCCTCCCACTTCAGCTCCAGGGTGATGGGATTAAGACGTGGCCTCAGGACATTATAGGATTAGCCCTCTACCCATCTAACAGCATGCTAAACTACATTACAATATCACCTGGGGACATTACATCAGTCTACAGTTCAACCAGACTTATCTCAGACAAACTCCTAGGATTTGCATATGACCTCTACAGCAACCAATCAGAATACATGCCCTGCCCACAGGAACAAGAAGCAAGTTCAAAGCCCAAGAGAGTCTCTCTCTCTCTGTCTCTCTTCCTTCCTTCCTCTCCCTCCTCCCTCATGTGACCAGGATCTAAAACCATGTGTTTCTGTCCACCATTAAACCATCTTTCCAAATAGCCTCCATGTTTCCAGTGTCTTTCTCCCCATTTGGAACTGAACCCAGAGGGACATTTCTTCCAACACTTGCAACAATAAAGCTCTTGTCAGAAGCAGACTTAACATTACTGTCTTGGCCCATATGTGGAGAGTTTTTGTATGACACCTAAGAATGCAGCAGAAGTGGAAACATGAAGAAACATTGTACCCAGCTTTAAGCATTTGTTCAGGATTCAGATTGAGGGATTCTTAGACCCAGGTTTGGTGAAAAAATAAGTCATGGTTGAAAGAGAGTATGTTTTAACAATAGTTGCAATACCATCCAAACAAAGATTGTACTAACTTTAAAATATTGCCATAAAATCTCACCAGGAAGCATACTGTGTGTCCAAACATACATTTTTTCCCGAGTTTCATAAAATATAGAGAAAGCAATTTAGATGAAACAATCTGCAGCAGCTCTCTAGTGAGTCTATACTAAAAAACAATTTGGTCTACCATGACCCACAGGAAAGTTCCATGAAAAAGCTGACAGTGCCATCCCATGCTCTCTAATGAAAAATAAGGAGAATTGAGTCAGGATGGTTTATTATGGATAAAATATAGGATTGCAGCCCAGATAATCTGGTGTAGAATGTAAAGGTAGGAAATGTGGATAATTATTATCACTGCTAAAGTTGTTGGCATTGTACAGTGGGCATCATGACCATGACAATTCCTAAATGAATTTAAAATGTAAAGAGCTATATGATTTTATGCAACTTAAGGATTTCAAGTTTTCTTCTGAGCTATTTCACCTTATCGAATTGACCACATACTCAGTGACAAATTAACTTACTGGATATATGACTCAATTTGTTATATTACAGGTCAGGTTTGATCGTATTAGGTGACCTTTTAAGATGTATATTTTTAAAAAAACAATCTAAGTGAAGAAAATCTAACCCAGTTGAAAACCTTGTTTCAGAAAAAAAAAAAAGGGGGGGGGGACTTATGTAATACCAATTGACTACAAATATATTTTAATTGGAAAGTTGGGAAGGAAAAAGGGATATTTTATATTTAGGGTAATATCTGTTAGCTATCATTGGACAGCAAAATTAATTCACAAATGGGCACAGCTGTTTAAAAATGTATCAATGGAAGTAAAAAATGAGTACTTCCTTAGAATGGTTTTGAGTCTCTGTGTCCCCACCTTCCATATTGCTGTACTTTTCCTCTCTGATTGTTGGCTATATTGGCTGAATGATGAGTTAAAATCCAATAGTCTCAAGTATTATTTGCATTCTATGATCTAGTCAATTTTCTCATTTTAAACCAGTGGTTTCACTTCTGTATTCTGCTTGTTTTTCTGCTGTCTCATTATCTTTTCTGTAATGTTGAATGATATGAAAAAGTTTTTGCACATGAACTTTCAAGGTAACTAACTTTGGCTATGATTCTTTTGAACAAATGCCAGAGCATATGTGAAACATGTGAATGTTTCCTGATGGAAACAGCGCTGATTAGCATCTGGCAAAACATAAACTAAGCAAATCCAGATAATTATAAACTTCATTGGCATTACTTGCAGTGCAAGATCCTGGCTAAAGAGAGGCATGGTCTGACTTTGACATGCTTTTTGACATTATCACTGCTTACAATGGACAGATTCTCATTCATTGGAGATAAGATGGTCAGCTAAAGTCAATGATTTTAGATAGGAATAACTAATGCCATGAGAGATGAATGAATTATATATAAGGGATAGTTGTTGGATATCCCAGTACAAGTAGGAAATTAAGCAAACTGAAATATTAGGTAAACATTTTTATTATTTTTTAGCAAAAACAATATTTTTTGCTTTAGGACACTCATTACTATATATTTTCTTTGTAGCTATGTCCAAATATTTCAGAGTCATGACTTCCTGCTGAAAACATGGGAGCAAGCGCAGAAACAGATGGGTTTTTTTTTAAATTAACAATTTAAAAAGAAGAATTTCATCTAGATTGAGAATGTGTTTTATTCAATGTAAATTGAAAAAGTGTTAGAGCCAGGAAACAGGGTAAATATTTTTCCCATAACACATTCCCCAGTGTTTGTCTTTGAACAAGTAGCACAGGATTTTTCATCTCCTTGGATTGTTGCCCTGTTTGATATGTTCCCTTTCCTTCCAGAACACAGGAAGAGCAAAATTATTTCTTGCCTGACATCATAGAAAATAATGGGTTAAAAAGGCTAGCTGGTGCTACCCTGTGCCTATTCACTAAAAAAGTAAGCTTCACTGGATTTAGTGAAGCTTACTTATTGGAAATTGCATATGACTGGAGCCTTAACTTAAGCTAAGGCTTAAGAACTTTAATCCAGCAGTTGGTAGCTCATATTCTCTTGCACCTTAACAAGCTTATAAAAATGACACTGTTGTGTTAATAATTTGAATCTAGGCATCATGCTTCACTTCATGAGCTCCACAATGATGCCAGCTTTCAAGCCACTATGATCAAAAATGTCACAAATCCAAGAACTTTTTAAAAAGCTTAAAACTGTCCCATTAACTCAAATTTATCGTCAAGCTTTTTAACGTTGGGTTTTGTTGCTGCAACATTTTGATAAAAACTGCTTTCTTGATTTCTGAAGAAAGTTATCTTTCTTTCATTAATGATAATCCAAGTTATTAAGGTTTTCATGCCATAACGGAAACTGCAGGCTAAGTTCAATCAATCAGAATAGAGCTGGAAGGGACCTCGGAGGTCTTCTAGTCCAACCCCTTGCTCAAGCAGAAGAGTCTACACCATTTCACACAGGTGGTTGTCCAATCTTTTCTTAAAAACCTCCAGTGATGAAACACCTACAACATCTGAAGGCAAGCTGTTCCATTGGTTAATTATGGCACATGCTGTGCTTGGAAAGGGCTTCAATGCCACAGAGGGAATTTAATAGATTCAGTGTAGAATTCCTGTTGTACAATGTGGTGTCCATGCAGCAGAATCTGTGAATGAATGTTGTCCTTCTACAGAATGCCTGGAGAACAGCCATATGCTGAATGTAGCAAAACAAGCACAATTTATGACACTGCACAATGCCATTATTCATTGTAGTTCTTAAGGCATCAACTTCAGTTTTCAATTTCTGGATTTTATGGGCTTTAGAAAAACCATCAAAGTTTTTTTTAATAACTGAATTTGTCTGTTACAGCTCACTTGGAAAGAAAGCATTTCTGGAATAATTACCATTTTCCTACTGGAAAGTAGAAACTAGACTATGTTCCATTATGGTACATTTGTGCCACATTCCTAACATGAAATGTATACTTTGCCATTATCAGTTTCCTTGAATAATGCACAATTTTCAGGAACTAGCTTGCTTTTTCTTGCAAAAGCACAAGAAATTCATGTGGTTTATATATACTATACTGCATAGCTTTCACATCATGATTAAAAACAAGCGAATGATACCCCTTCCTCTGTGTATGTGTGGTGTGTGTTATGTGTATGCACACACATATGCACAAGCATGCACATATGTGTGTATTGATATCATGAGCAATCTGTAATATTTCTAAGTATTTGGGATTTTATTTAAGGTTTCTCCTATTTTTCCTTTCTCTTACATAAATCGTGACCTGCTAGATTCCACTTTAAAAATAGAAATATTCTATGTAATTCCTAAATGATGCTCAGAATGTTAAACATTGAGGAGCAAATTAATTTTATAAAGTTGAACAAGATGGACATAAGAACTGCAACTGCCCTTTTGGACAAGGTTAAAAGTTCATCAGCATTCATTAATACTGGACAAACCTGTAGAAACTTCACAAACCAGGAATTACAGAAGCAGCTTCTTGTCTTATATTCTTGAACTGGATTCTAAATTTTATTTTATCAGCACCACAACTATTATTCTTTCTTGCATAAGTTGATCTTCTGAACCTACAATTATATATTACCCATCTACTGCATCAGAGGTGGGATGCCGGTTCGGCCCAGTTCCGCTGAGCTGGTAGCTCCGAAGATCAGCTGAGACTGAACTGGTTTGCTCCAACGATCTGCTGTTGGGCCTGCCCGCCCGTCCGGACTCCCATACTGACCTTTATTTCCTGCTTTTGAAGTGCAGCTGCTTTGCGCAGCACAGCAGATTGCTGCGCATCAGCTGTTGGAGACACAGGGAGAGTGCAGGATTGCAGGAGATGAATCGGAAAGCCTCTGTGCAAGCGCAAAGAGTGTACGTGCATGCAAAGTGTGTGCACAAAGGGCGCCCACCAAACCACTTTGAAATCCAGCACTGTACTGCATACTAGTACATGCATGCACACACAAATACATTCAAAGAGAACCAAAAGGCTGAAGTGAAAATGGTTCTTTTCCATAGTAGCTTTGAAAAGGTGCTGGACTTCAGGCTACTGGACTGCATTATTGGCATGGTTGGGAATTCAGAGTTTTGATTCCAACTTGTCTTGAAGGAAATATTTATAATAGCTGGCAGAAAAACAATTTATATACTAACCTGGCAGTAGGCAAATTGATACCCGAAAATCAGAATCCTAGGTTTCTAAAGTAAGACATAATTTATTGTCTTGTTCACTATCTCGTAGTGAACAAATGTATTTAAAATGAACCTTGACTATATTTCTAAGAAGCAGCAATTGATACCAATGCATTGTGTTATTAACAGTTAATAAGATTGCATCCAAATGAAAGCTATCTTTTTCTATGCTTCTTCAATTAATTTAGCAGGTATATTTTCACCTATATGCTTTCATCTCCATGTGCTTCAGGGTGTTTATGCTTAACATTATTGCAGATTGCTATCTGATATATACAGATTACAAAAGAAATATTCAGTGAAGAAATGTAATATATTTTAATGCTCCTAAACAAGAATGACTAAATTCACAATCCTCGTAGTTAAAATTATCTCCTGTTGAACTTTGAGTAAAAATTAATTTCAGCATATATTTGACACAACAGAGCCTAAGCTGTTCTTTTGTTTCACTGCCTTGGTGGGAAAGAGCTTACTTTTCAGCTCATCATAGGCTTACTTTTTATTTTATGCTATAATGGCAGAAATTAATGGGATAAATGTACTCCATTCAAAGACAAATTATCATTTCACTGATCTACTTCTTAGACGGCAAATTCCCCAAGCTCCTATTAAAAGCTTTAGAGCCATAGAAAAGGGTATGAAACTAAAACCACGTTTCCTTTCTATAACCACATTTTTAAATATATATTTTGTGCATAAGGCTGCTGTGAAACTTAGTTGAAAGCATTAGTTTTAACCTTCCTGACTTAACTGCAGATATCTTCATAATTGCCTTCTTCAAATAGAAAACTAGGATGTCTCATAGACACATCTTAAGAAATTCCACATCTTAGGAAATTGGAAGTGTGGGAAAGTGGTGGCACTATTTTCTCCACTGAAGTTCTAAGAAGGGTCCATATCCATTTGCAATATTCAGGGGACCCTGAAGGCACAGATAAACCTCCAAGTAGTCTCAACATCTCTCAGAAAGAATGCTAATGACCAGATGAGTGCAAGGAATATAAATCCTTCCATTCTCCACCATTCAGTCAGAAGTGAAGAAGCTTCTAGGATGACAAACAAAACATCTTCAAGGAAAACAAAGTATTGCCTTTTGAAAAAGCACCTTTGGGACAATCATGACTTGAGAATATCCATAGACATTCTCCACTGTGGCCCCCTCTGTTTGGAATAGCCTCTCAAAAAAAAAAAATCAGTTGGCACCCACTTTGATATCATTTAGAAGGGTTGCAAAATAGTATTTTGCAACAGACCCATTGTTACATTATTGTCACTGGTGGGATTAGGTTTCAGCTTGTGTATTTTTAACTTGTCAAACTTTTATCCATTAGTTGTTCATAGTTTTACTATGTATAAATCATTGTGAGTCATATTTGAAATACAGCAATTCATAAAAATAAATAGATACCAATATCTCTTGAGAGATCATTGTAAACTGAAAAACAAGACATTAACATGTCCTATTTGACCATCTCATAATTACATATGTGCCAGGATGGCACTTTCCATGTTGTTTCTCAGAAATGATGTTCTCCTTCAGAAGAATTTCTAAGCAAATTCTCTTCATGAAATTGAATGAGAAATGAGAAAACAAAAACAAAAATCCAGATTTTTTTCCAGATTTAATTACAATGAAAGATTGTAATCTACCACATGCTGAAAATTAAATTTGATAACAAGGATAAATTTTGATTTCTGTTTACGAGATAGCCAGTTTTTGACATGAGTTTTGTTTGAGATGAAAAAAATGGCAATTGATATAAAAAAGAAATTTCTTCTTTTTACAAAGGGTATGGTGGGTGGATTTTCTTTCCCAGTTATTAAAATCAGCTGGTTTGTCTTAGATTTTATACTACTTGGTTTTGGCTGATAGAACACAAATATCATCTGTTATTCTGCCTTATGTAGCAAAATATTTTGCTGCAGCTTTTATTCTTACTATGTATTCTGCTTTAAAATACTGCATTATTGGAACAAAACTACATTCCTTCCCTATCTATACCCAGTCTAAAAAGACCAGTGACAGTTATATAGCAAAATCACTATTGCAAAATATTATAACCTCTAATTGGTGTCCTATTATGACACCTACAATGAGTTCTCTAATCTGATGACTTCACTCATCGTAATGGTTGACCCAGTCTTAGGAATTGGGAATTGGCTGCTCAAAGACAGGATCCAGCCTATGGAGAGAAATCACACAAACTTCAAAGTAACATTTTGCATGGGAGATCATACTTTTGCTGCCAGATTAAAACCTGCTACAGAACTACTTCCCTTTCCAACTTTATTCAGTGAATCTAGCCAGTAAACTTATTTGATCTAAGAAGCTGGGAGGAGAAGAAAAAGTAAAAATCACCTGTCATTGTTAATATATATATATATATATATATATACATGTTTTCCTATTATTTTTAGAGTTATAGGAACAGCATAAAGATTTATATAGTTGCCAGGCAACCAGAATAATTTATCTTCTTGATTCCTCCCTAACATTCAGCTTAATCCTTTCTAGCACTCACTCTACATACATTTTGGAAGGAAAGAAGCTTTCACCATTTCTTGGTTGCATGTTATGACAAATGGATAATTATTTACTGTATTATTTCCCTAACCCTGGCAAGTGACCCTCATAGTCTCTTTGCCTTATTTGCAAATAGAAGGGGGGATTAGTGGTGCTAATTTTTATGAGACTTACTGCTACAGCTAGGAAGTGGAGCAGATGAACTAGATAGCCAATTATCATCTTAAACTTCAGGACCTCATACAACAAGACTTTCCCTTAACTACAAGTGCATAAGATTTCAGTAAACATTTCCATGTATGACTACTAAAAATATGGCAGTATAGTTTACATGCAGATAAGTAGGCTTAGGATTGCTCTATTAGACACTTAAAACTGATATGCCTGTATGGAAGCCCCCCACATACACATAAAATAATTTGGGAAATATTAAAAATATATTTTCCCAAAGAAATGGAGAAACATGCTCTTAAAGACAGAAAGCAGACTCAGACTTTCTTAATATCTCTTCCCGGCAGATATTTTGAGCACATTAAGAAAGATTGGGCCAGCCTATCTACAAAACCAAAGACTTTCAGCTGCAGGGTGATGGGATTAAGAACAGGACATAATTCTTCAGGACATAATAGGATTAACCCTCTACCATTTAGAAGACACAGAACTCACTACGTTGCACAATCTCCTAAGGCAGGGTTGTCAAACTCACGTTATCACAGCAGCATCAAGTGACGTATTGGGACTTTTTCTCCCTTCACTAAACTGGGCATGGGCATGGCCAGCATGTGACACCTCTGGTCCATGGGCCAGGAGTTTGAGAGCCCTGTCCTAAGGGCATTTCAGACATTAGCAGCCTCTCTGAAACTTATAAAAATACATGTACTCATCAAGCTAATTGTTCAGCTGCACCAGAACCATAAGCCAGGGTGGTTTTGTACATCAATACATTGACCTTTCTTTCCAATCAGACTCCATTTTATTTCCAGCATCTTTTTCCCAGTTTGGAACTGAACCAGGTGGATTTTCTTTCCAACACCTGGTTAATAAATAGAATTCTTTGGAAATCATGATTAATTCATTGAAATCAGGTTTATCTGATATTGACTTCCATGGACAAATCCATGTAATTTTTCTGGCAGTACATTGAAGGCTTTTGTCATTATCTCCTGGGATGTTGTTTTTACTTTCTGGTTTCCTTGTCTGGTTTACACTGCTAGAATTCTTAGATGATTCCTCATCTAATTATTAACTTGGTCTTGCTTAGCTTTCTAAATCATCTGAGGCTGCCCAGATGCTGCCATCTACCCAGGTGATTTGATGACTGAGCCCTAATAAATTTACAGACATTTCTAAAATTCTTATTTCACTTTGTCATTATGGAGTACTGAGTATAGATTAATGAGAAAAAATGAATTTCAACAACTGTAGAATCAGGTTGTAACATTGACAAAAGTGAAGGGGGTCTGAATACTTTCTGAATGTGCACTGTAAGTGTAGATTGGATGGCTGAATATCAATGTCACTCCAAGTCACTAATCAATTTGTTCTGGTATTTGCAATAAACATTGTCTGTGTCTTACTAAAAAATTATGTGTGGTGATTGTTGAAGTTATAACCGGAAGCATTTTCAACATTATGAACCACACGGAAGATTTAAAATCTATAATTAATATGATGCACTCTATAAATACTCATCATTTAAGCAGAAAGAGGGTCAAATTGTGTTTTTGATCTTTGAATATTTATTACTACTATGCATTATGAACACTGTTGTTTAAAAGAAGGTACACCAATGTTTCTTTAACCAGGGAGATTTTAGGATGATAGGGTTAGGATTCAGCCTGTTGCCTTGGAAACTTGCCCTGAGACCAGAAGATTCATCTTGAGTGACATTTTAAGAGCATGAATTAAAAGCTGGCACAAAATGGGGGTTATAATATATTCCTTGTTGTTGTAGATAGTTGTCTCTGCATTATGAGCTTTTATATCTCATTATTTTGATTGAACCACCAGAATCTGAAGTGAATAGAATAGTCCACACCATCCACTGAAGGACCTTCAGGCTATTCTCAACTGGACATGTTCAAAAATTATTTGAGTGAATAACAATATAAAGAACTCTTCCAGAAATAACAACAGTTCACTTCTCATGAACTATTAATCATGTCTGATTTAATGGGATCATTATATTTGGCATTCTGCATGTGTTAATAGCATCTAATGCACAGATATTTTTTTTAAACTATTGAATGAATAATGATCTGAGACTCAGGTTTTCTTAATGGCTCCTTAATATCAACTACTTTGGCAAAAGATGAAAGTGAAAAAATACATGACATTTATTTTATATTAGCAGTGTAGAAAATGTGTGCATTTATAATCAAGGTACATGTTTTATAATGTATTCATAATGGCCTCCATTGAAAAGATTATTATGAAGAGTGCATCTTACAGCAGTGAAATAGAGGAAAATGTGAGCAATAGGATAGCAATTTAAAAAACATAAACAGGCTGTCTCAGTTTGGAAATAATGATTCTATGAACTTGATAAACTATACAAATCAACAAGAAAAGGCTACCAGTCAAAATTCTAAACATTAACACTGAAATATTCAAGATGTCAAAACTATAAAATTTGGATGGGTAATATGAATATCTTGTTTTGCTTGACAATTACAAATTATGTGAACAAACAGTATTTTCTACACAGTATCTTGTAGTTGTTGGACTACAAGTCCCAGAATTTCCAGCTAACATAGCTAATTATCTAATGACATCAGAAATGCAGCATATTGGAAAATACTGCTCTATTGCTTTGGCAACTAAGCCTCTTATTTTTCTAGTAGGTGGGATAAACCAATTAACTTTCTAACCCACAATATGTATTTACCTTGGTCCAGCAAAGTGGTGGGATTCAAATATTTTTACCACCGGTTCAGTGGGTGTGACTTGGTGGGTGCGTGGGTGCCAAACACACACTTTGCGCAGATGCAGAGGCTTTTGTGCAGGAGCAGAGGTGTTCTAACTCATCTCCTGAAAGCCTACATGATCCCGATTGCTTCAGCAGCTGCTGCACAGCACTTTTCCGTGTCACGCAAAGCAGCTGCGCTTCAAATTCAGAGGATAAAGGTGAGTATGGGAGCCTGGGCGGATGGGTGGGCCCAACAGCAGAGTGGCGGAGAGAACTGGTTCAGTCTCCGCTGCTCATCACTGCTACCGGCTCGGCAGAACCAGGCCAAACTGGTAGGATACTATCACTGGTCCAGCACCACCATAAGGCATTGTTGAGCAAAAAACAGGTTTAACTGTTTTTATGGTGTGTGCCTGCACTCACTACACATTATTCTGTGTGCAACTTGACATGCAGCTAAGCCCACCTATCCACCAATGAAACAGATCGTGTGAATACATCTGAATGCTTTATTATAGGAACAGGATGAGTGTAACTGGGAAAAATAGAAATACATACAATAAGAACCCAAATACAAAATAAGCAGTGTTGAGTTGCTGGTGAGCATAACAATTAACAAATACAGATAAATCTAAATTTCCTGAGCGATGCTGTATGCGTGGGATGTGGAATGTTGTCCTCTGATGAATATGTGCCACGGATTAGGCTGGATTCTTCCTGGTGCTTCGGTTTCCTCCGAATGCTAATGGAAATGGAGTCTGGCTTCCCAGGATGCACTTGTTTTTGGAGTGAGCTAATTTTCTTAGCTAAAATTGCATGGTGTTCATCATTATTTTGTAATAGTAAATATTGTTTTCTTAGTGTTTTCTAGAACTACTAAAACACCACTTGTGGGTTGACAGTTCTCTTATAATCAACTTCCAATTAATAAACAGCATCACAACTATGAAAAAGAATGAGACACTCTTTTCTGCTCTACGATACATGTTTAGAAACATCTAATCTTGTATTAGGATTGCTCTGATAATCTTATTGAGCTATTGTTTCAACCTTAAATAATGCTTTTAGCATAGATATTTAGAAAATAGTAATTGTTATACATTAGAAGTAGTAGATCAGTTCCAATCCAATTTGACTTATTAAATCACTTTGATGTGAAGGTTTGAATCAATTTGAAAACCTGAGCAGATTCTATCTGTTGCTTAGATTTAAGGCATCAGATCAGTTCAGTACAATTTGAAATGACTTTGTCCAATCAATTTGGAAGCATCCAATTTGATTCAATGGTTCAGTCTAACTTTTCTGATTCAGTTAAGGAAATCAGTTTGATGCAGATATTTGATTAACCTGAAATAAAATATCTGAATGGGCACTTTGTTCAGTTCATATACACTTTTCGAGAGGTATCAGCCATAATTAGAAAATGATATTCTATTCTGCAGGTTTAAATGATGTCATCAGAGTGACATCAAATATATTGTTTGCTCCATTTTATTTGACTATAGAATTGCCTAAAGCAGGAGTGTGGCCCTCAATTTTATTGAGGGCCACATCAGGATTGTGTTTAACCTAAGGGAGCCATGGTGGCGTGGCTAGCTCAATGTCACTGATGTCAGGGGTGCCTGTAGTGGCCCAGGTGCCAGCGAAAACAATTTCCCGAGCTCCATTTTCAGCTGCAATGGCTTCCTGCAACCCTTTGACAGCAAAACCAGAGCTCAGGAGGGCCATGGGCCAGTTCGCTGTTTCCAGGTTGGCCCCATGGGCTGGATCAGGCCCACGGGCTTCAATCTGACACCCCAAACCTAAAATCAGCAAAGTTCCAGTTTTCAATATAACCAAACTTCCTATCAGAGACAATATAGGGATTTGTTTCCAGGTTGGCCCCGTGGGCTGGATCAGGCCCACGGGCTTCAATCTGACACAGATTTGGGGTGTCAGATTGAAGCCTGTGGGCCTGATCCAGCCCATGGGGCCAACCTGGAAACAAATCCCTATATTGTCTCTGATAGGAAGTTTGGTTATATTGAAAACTGGAACTTTGCTGATTTTACACTGATTTTAAGCTAATTGCTGATTTCTGCAATACTTCATTTCTGACAGTTTAATACAACAAATGAAATTCTGTGAGACAAAGTAAAAAAATCTTGGGACCGTTCACAAGGATTCCATCTTAGAAATTTGTTTTGCGATTAATTAACTTTGACAGGCTGAACGTTTATCAAATATGTATATATGGATTATTTAATATCAGAATCTTAATGGATTCAGACTGCCACAGACATTTGACAAACTAACTAAATAAATACATCTGCCACTTTTACATTCTCTGGAGAAAAGTTATCACTGGTTGAAAATAAAACTTTGTTTTTCCTCGGCCTGCACATTCTTTTCCCAGTGGGGTCCTTACAGTATAGAGGGAAGAATTTTTATTTAATTGACAGTTGAGGAAGCTCTTAAAGTTCTAATTTTCCAGTGATTTAACTGATTCACAGTAAAGTGTAAAACAGGTTGAAAAGTGTTTTCTTTAACAAGAGAGATACCAAATGCACATTAAAGTCTGAACCTTTTCCCTTAACTTTAAGAATGCAACCATATGCATCTGAAGAGAAAAGGAGTTTTGATCTGAACTGATATTAAAGGCCATATTCTCTAATCCTAGCTCTTTCAGGACAATGGTAGGGTTATCTTTTTCTTGCTCAGTAGTACTGTGACCTAGCTATTTTATCTAAATTACTTTCTGGTTACAACCAAATCCAACATGTTGCAAGAATACATTCAATTAAGGGATAAGTTAGCAACTGAAAGAAATAATGTCACAAGCCACAAGAGTAGGAGATGAACAAATCTATCAATTTACTACTCGCTACTAAGAACAATCTCTCCTAAATCTGTGTTGTTTCTATTTAAGCATTTATAAACCACCAAAACAAAAGGTGTCCACAATGTATATGAAAAATATAGCCAAAAATAGCTCCTAACCAAACTAGAAAAAAATCTTCCATGCAATCAAACATCTCTTGCTTTAAAATGTATGATACTAAGGCAATAATACTGTTAATCTCTACATGTCCAAAGGGAGAATTTTTTTTTTTACAGTTCAGAGATATCCATTAAGGTCAGAGGTGGTATTCCGCAGTTCTGACCAGTTCTGGAAAATTGGTAGCAGAAATTTTTAGTAGTTTGAAGAACTAACAAATATTACTGACTGGAGATTTTACAGTATCCTTCCCCTGCCACGCCCACAGAACTGGTAGTAAAAAAAATTGAATCCCACCACTGATTAAGGGTCAGTGGCTAAATGTCAACATTAAGTATTTCCTTCATCATACCAGTTCATAATTAAGTAATTTTTTTCAGAAAACCTAAATATACTGTAAGCTGCTTTCCAGCTTACATATGTTTCCAGAAATACAAATATCTACTCATCAGTACAATGTAATTTAAAGGCAGTGATTGGAGTGGACCTATTTTGACTATCACTGTCTACTTTTTATCTTAGAGGTAAATGCCAATTGTGCATATAATACTCACATGTTCATATTGCCATGATGTAAAAATAACATATGTATTGTGAACAGAATGAACATTACAGCTTCTTGGTACACAGATGTACCATTGTTACAGTATGTATGTGTGTATGTGTGTGTGTGTGTGTATGTATATATATATGTATTTCTTTATTCATTCATTCATTTATTTAAGAAAATTTATATTGCCACCTACTGCCTTCTCACACATGGTGACTTCAAGGAGGCTTACATATATATAAAACCATATAAAAGAAATAAAAAGAATAGCAGGAAAAATAATAAAATAATAAATTAGTAAAATAATAACCCCCCAACCCAGCAACAACACACATTCATACAAACCATTTAATGGGTTCCATCCCATTCTTGGTTCCCCAGGCCTGTTGACAAAACCACATTTTCAGTATAAAAATGAATTGCAAATAAATCATGGTAATTTGCTAGAAATTAGGGAAGTTTGGCAGAAGAGTATTTTCACATTAGTAGAAGAAATGAAGAAGCAGTACATTACAAGTGTCATTCTACTTTCCCAAAAGTTTATATATAAAGATTGTTCTTGGTTTTTAAAATTGATTGATTGATTTCCATCTTTAGTTTTTATAAATAAGGCAGTGAACATATCTAATACTTCTTCCTCCTCAATTTTTCCCCACAACAACAACACAGTGAGATGAGTAGGACTAAGAGA
This sequence comes from Bungarus multicinctus, assembly GCA_023653725.1. NCBI lineage: Eukaryota > Metazoa > Chordata > Lepidosauria > Squamata > Elapidae > Bungarus > Bungarus multicinctus. The sequence continues at coordinate 103,341,270 of CM042836.1, read as the reverse complement.
CAGTGATTGACCCAAGGATCCCAGCTAGTTTTCATGCCTAAAGCAGGATTAGAACTCACAATCTCCTGATTTCTAACCTGTGCCTTTAGCACTAGATAGTATATATAAGTATTCCTATTAAATATATTATGTCTATGCACACATGCACTTCGTGAATATATAGTACGTATTACTTTATTTTAAATCAAGGATCAGCACAATGACTTAGACCAGACATCTAATGCTAGTGAGAGTTATTGGCAATTGCAATTCAGAAGCTTCTGGAACACATGGTCCACGTGCCAGATTCTGCCCATGATAGGCTGCGGAGTTGGCCCACAGGACCTCCCAGAGACAGCGAGGGACCGCCCCTTGCTGCCCCAGCCCTGACCATGCCCACCCAGTTAGCCCTGATGAACATGCCACACCCACCCCAGCCCCCCATGGGCAAACAAAATTCCAGCACGGCCTGTGATGGGATCAAGTTTGACACCACTGTTTTTAGAAGATACGATATAGACATGACTATTAAATGATGCAGAATAAAGTTTAGCTGCCTGGAAGATTTTGTCATTCTATGTGACCATCAATTTATGCATTTTAAGGTGCCAGGTTAGAAATATTTAAAATAATGAATAAATGTTAAATTTCTCCTAATGCTTTCTGAAATGTATTATTTGTTTTTCCTGTCTGAATTTCTTCTAGGGCAGGGGTGGGATTCTACCAGTTCTTACCAATTCACTAGAACTGGTTGTTAACATTCTAAGCAGTTTGGAGAACCGGTTGTTAGAAGAAATTACTGGCCTAATCCTGTAAGGAAGGCAGAAAGGAAACATTCTGGTGTTGCTTACAGAAACTGCCTCTCTGTTAACCCTTATTACGTTCTTAGCAGGACTAGACTTCCTGTCTCAGGAACTTCTCTGGAGGTTTTTTTTTCCTCCTTTGCTGGTACTTTGCTTGTGTGGAGTGACCATTCAAAGTTACAATGGCACTGAAAAAAGTGACTTATGACCGTTTTTCACACTTACGACTGTTGCAGCATCCTCACAGTCATGAGAAGCCAGGCAAGGAGATGCGTGCCTCGATGTGAGTGATGTTGAGTTTACCACACCCAGCCAGTCACATGACCACCAAGCCACCAAGCCACCAAGCCATGTCCACCCAGTCACATGACCACCAAGCCATGACCACCACTTAAGCCACGCCCACAGAACTGGTTGTGAAAAAATTTGAATCCCACCCCTGTTTTAGGGCCTATATCATTCAACATTTTTCTGTTCCATAAAATTTCAGGGCAATATTTATATTGCTATAGACTGTAGTTTTAATTTTTAAAAAGATATAAAGATGCACTTCTCTGCTGGAGGCTACACTTTCCAACCTACAGAAGCAACTTAAAAGCTCTCCTATTAGGTGACATCTCCATCTCTTTCCTTACAAAAATGTATAATGGCAATGTTTTCTTTTTCCACACATCTCAATAAAATTGTAGTTCAGTGAAAGTGGAAATGCTTTTATGCTTCCTTCTTCTTTGTCTGCTAACCAGCATAAATTATGACAGTCATCTTTCTCAAGAATTTAACTTCACTAAGGGGAAAAGATGGAAAATGTGTCCCAGAACATGTGGAGGACATCACATTATAGCAAGGGTATGCAAGGGATCTCATCAAAAAAGTCAAGATGATAGCTACAATAGTACAATCAAAGCTCCATCCACTGTTTGTATGAATCAGAAACATGTAGAAAACAGGCAAAGTTTCGATTGCACCATTGTAAGACTTTTTTAAATAGCATGCCTACATTACAATATTGTTAAATATGACTGGCTTCAAAAGTGCCTTTGAAACTATGACTTTCTTCTATTTCACCTGAATGAGTCTCATGTAGTGCTTAGTGCTTATTATTCCAAGATTCTAGAAAGAGATGAGCAGAGAAGCAGAGAAGAGCAGCAAAGATGATAACTCATTACTGAAGGCTAAAACGTATGAACAATGGTTGAAGGAATTGGGTATGTTTAATGAGAAGGGCTGGGGGTGACATGATAGCAGTGTTCCAGAGGTGGTATTCAGCAGGTTCTGACTAGTTCTGGAGAACTGGTAGCAGAAATTTTGAGTAATTCGAAAAACTGGCAAATACTGCCTCTGACTGGCCCTGCCCCCATCTATTCTCTGCCTCCCGAGTCCCAGCTGATTGGCTGGGTCTCCTTTTGTTGCCCTGCACAGGAGAACAGAGCTGGAAAGCAGGTTAGTGGGGTGGGGAGAGAATGGGGATTTTGCAGTAACCTTCCCTTGCCACACCCACCAAGCCATGCCCACCAAGCCATGCCACACCCAAGAACCGATAGTAAAAAGATTTGAATCCCACTACTGCAGTGTTCCAATATCTAAGGGACTGCCACAAAGAAGAGGGGGTCATTTTCCACCTGAAAACAGGACAAGAAGCAAAGAGTGGAAAATAATCAAGGAGAGAAGTAACCTAGAACTAAGGAGGAATTTCCTTATAGTTAGACCTTGACTTGCCTCCAGAAGTTGTGGGTGCTCCAGCATTGGAGGTTTTTAAGAAGAGATTGGACAGCCATTAGTCTGAATTGGTATAGTGTTTCCTGCTTGAGCAGATGGTTGGACTAGAAGACCTCCAAGGTCCCTTCCAACTCTTATTATTCTGTTATTCTGAACTTTAGCAGAACAAAAGGGCAAACAGTGTAATTTAAGCATGAAAATACAAGAGCTCGGCTGGTTCATTGCAAGGGTCTGCTTAATCCAACATCTCTTTATCTGGAATGATTTACTGTAGGCTGAAAAGAATTTTACTAAGAAATTCCAGATTTTCATGACCCAAATCAATATATTTTTGTATATACTTTTTGCTTGTGTGTGTGTGTGTTTGTGTGTGCGTGTTTGTGTGTGTGTGTTTGTATATATATGTTATTCATTTTCTTAACATATGGCCTTTTTGTGTGTGTGTCCATTCTTTCCTTCTCTATACACATATGTACATACATACACACACACACACATACTGTATAAACAAAACCCAGCAGTTAGTTAGTTATATTTGTTCCAGTTCTCAAATGCTTAGAAGAATTAAAATGAGATATGTAGGGAAATTGACAATGCCTGTGCTGAATCCAAAGTTTCCCAATCTACTGAACCCTTCCTACCAAATTGGCACCTTGTCTATAAGCCTTGGATCCAGCTAGTACCTTTCTTTAAGAAGGTGGAGAAGAACAAGAAAGAAAGTATTTTAAAACTTCTGGAGTGTTTTGCAAATAATGACGTGTGTAAATTCCGTCAATACTATACCAGAGGGGGGAAAAGGTAAGTGTGGAAGCATCTTGTAATGAAATTAACGGTTGCTATGGTTTCCATCAAACTGATTTGCCTAAGGTTGTGTCAATAAGTATTTTTTGTAATTAAATTTTAAATGGAAGAATAACACACTTGATGCTTGATATCGTCTGGATACATTAGCATGACCTAAAACATTAAACAGTGACGATGATAATTTTTAAACCCAAGCAAAACAGCAGATAAAATTGACACAAGTGTAATTGGAAAAGTTGAATAAGATTCTTTGCATGCCACAGTACATTAGCTAGGCAATTTCTGGTCTTGGCTCAGACATACACCTAGTATCTTTTAGATTTTTTTTTTTCTACAGATGAACTGATCAGTGTCTAGTATTTCTGATGGATGATGCTACACAGGCAACATCCAATGGCCAAAATAAACTCACAGCACATCTGCAAAGAAGTTAAGTTAGTCAAAGTTTCCTATTCCACTTCCACTGAGAGGGAAGTACAAGGAAATGGAAGGATAAACTCCATTTTAAAGAGACGTGCCTGATCTCACTGACCTCATTTGGGCTGGAACTGACCTTTCCAACTTCTAGTTAAAAGAGAAAGCTGCTAGGAGACACAAAGAAGAGAAATGTCCAGATATAATTTCTAAAAATGGAAAAAATAAACTTTCACCAGGGCCTCATAAAGACTGCTATTTCAAACACAGAGCTCCCAAGGTGCTTAGGTCAACTTTGAAATGTTTAAGCCAATATATTTCTGTAGTTAGTCAAGAGTTGCTTCAGGGGGCGGTGGGGAAGAGAAAAGAAAAACAAACCTCTTACAAAGTAATTTTCAGGAACAATCAATATAAAAACTAAGCACATTTTTGTTAAGTGTGCGTGTGTGCGTGTGTGTGTGTGTGTACACGCGCGCACACATGCGCGTTCATTCCCATGCTTGTGTGCAGTCGTTTACTTTTCATACCTTGTTATAATTAAGATATAATAAACCATCTTCTTCCAATTATAAAAGAAAATAAAAAACCCTAAAGAACATTTTGTTATGATTTGTACATGTATGACTCTATGTAAGACAAAGAGACTTCTTCATAATATGACTCAATGGAAGGTTCTGCAGCAGACTTGAAGGTACTATAATGAATTAAGGCAGGGGTGTCAAACTGGCGGTCCATGGGCCGAATGGTCATGAGCAGGCCATGCCTACCCTGGCTCCACAAAGCCACAAAACGTCACGATACATCGCGATACGTCACGTGACATGCTCAAGTTTGACACCCATGAATTAAGATAACCTCAGTAAGCTTGACTATTGATGACTAAGGGGATGCATCATGCAGTATTCTTGGCAGTGTTTATAGGAGTTTTAGACTATCGTTTTCTTCCAAGATTTTTTTTCACTGTTCAGTGTAAATCTCAATGTTGGAATTCACCGAAGGACTCCTTATCCAATGCTAACTGTAATGCTAATCTCAAAAGCCAAGTCTGTTTAGTGTTTGAGGTTAGCCAAGACAATAGAACAAAAAAATTGGAACAAATGGTATCAGATAATAAAGTAATAGTTCCCAAACATTTTAGACCAGGAAACACATTTATAGGATGCTGTGGATACTTTACAAAAATAGCTACCAGAAGTGGTTTGTCCATTCACAAAATAGTGGCTACTGTTTAGAAGCCAGGCTACCTACCATATCTGGGCTGCCAAACTGTACAGAAACTATTTCTTGCCTGCCAGCCTCTGATTTTTGCAACAGAAATCTGGTAACTGCTACAGTGTATCAGAAAACTCTTATTTATCAGAAGTCAAAATAGTGAGGCGGTTTCATGAAACTCTCCACATTATGTAATTCTCTGTATACACCAGCCACTGGTTAACACTGTTAGTATATCCTTTGGATACATTCACTCACCATTTTAACTCCTATGAGACATGTGGACTCCAATGATATTTTGGAATATGAAAATTATTCAGGAAGCTGGTGCTTTGCTTTATAATACAGCAATTTCCTTTCTAGTTTTGATTAAATTAAAAGAATAGAACAGAACAGAACAGAACAGAACAGAATAGAATAGAATAGAATAATAACTTTATTGTCACTTTCAATGTACACTAATCAGCATACATTAAAATGAGATTTCATTCCATGCAGCTTTTAGGGTAACCACCTCCTGTACCCACTACATAAACATGACACACATACACATACACATATGACCTAGAGAAACAATACAGTCTAGTCCAGATATATACATATACATGGTGATAAAAATGAATCTTGCGAGTTTACTAGACAGATGGCATAGGGAACAAAGCTGTTATAGGATTTGATAGTCCTGTTACAAATACTTTGAAATCTCCTCCCAGAGGGGAGCAACAAAAACAGACTGTAGAGTATGTGTATGGAGTGTCTAACAATGCTTTGAACTCTAAGCACATAGTGCTTATAAGCAGTGTCCTGAATAATGGGAAGCAGGCTTCTTATAATCTTCTCAACTGTCCTTACCACTCTCTGTATGGACCTTCTCTTTGAAAAAAGTATGTTTTTAAAACTATGTTTTTAAAACTATGTTTTTAAAAAGATAGAATGGGGCAGGAGACCTAATGGTGACCCCAGAGACATGGCCACCCATAATTGTCACATTGTAGATCCCAGCATTACTATATTGTTCTATCTGTAGGATTCACAATGTCTTTGGACACTTCTCCCAGGATAACCCAAATCTTGCTGCTGCCAGATAGTTAGTTCACCTCTTAAGGACCACCAGTTATCTCTCAAGTGGTAGCCAGTGTTTATTTGTCAGTGCCTGAACTCCAAGTCAACAGCCTCCATGTTCCTTCAAATATCAATGGTCTGAGCCATTTGGAAATCCAAGCCATCATCTAGCCAGTTTGCCATCGCCATCGCCTGGATTTTCTGACTTGCAAGTGTATGACATAGGTACTATGGGCCTTTTGCAGCCAACATCAATTCTGCTTCAGTTCAACTATCAGCAAGGTTCATCTGCTGGATTCTCCACTTTCAACTAGGTTGTTCTTTTGTTCTAGCTTCTTCCTTTGTCTGTCTTCTTCTTTTGTTCTTGTCTACCAGCATCTCCACTACAGCTGAACCCTTTCTGAAGGCCTATTGGTGGGATGCTTAAAGGAGTTCTAGAGAAAGAGGGCCATTCCTGCCACTGGGTATCCTTCTATTCATAGTCTACCCATTGATAATGACACCAGGGCTTACTGTGTTTTGTGGGGGCTCTAATATATTTCATTGTTATGGGTGTTTGGGCTGACACATTTTGTTTTATGTTTTTAATTCTTTTAACTGTGTATTTTAACTGTGTAAATTGCCCAGAGTCTATTGGAGTATGTGGCCATAATACACGTAATAAATAATGAAATTATAATTATATACTCAGAACAATTTTGAAATAAATTTATAAAATAATTTTATGTCAACTCAGTCCATAACTCCCAGCATTCCTTCCACCAAGCCAAATCTTGATGTTGTGCTTTGGAATCAGGAACCCTGACTTAATGATCTTGACTAATATTTTCAGAAGAATTGATATACCTACAAAAGCTAAGCTGCAAATGTTAACATTTTTACTTTCCCTAAAAAATAAACTTTAAAATAATTCCATAATATATCTTACTGAAGGGGTGTAGTCCATAACAAAATGTCCTCATCTGCCATAATAATTCATGTGCAATTTACTTGTCCAAGCAAAGGACCGATTATATCCAACAGAACATTGTGAAATGCCATTTATATACTTGCTGCTGCTGCTTCTTCTAAGTGAGCAATTTTCTGTCTTGATAATATGCACTTGATGTAGCTCCAGATATCTTTATTATTAGAAAAATCCATAAAAGATGGGGTTATCAAGGCCATGGTCCAGGTTGGTTAGATAAACTTTCAATGCTTAGATAAACTTTCAATGGAAGGAGTCCACATAATTGTATCCTGCTGGGGGATAGAATGGATATTATTTTGTCTAAGTCCAATCTAAGACAAGATTGTCACAGAGAAAAATACAGGTGGCAGCAAATTATTGATGCTGTTACAATTAATATTATTTAATAAAATATTTGAGAACATTAATAAATTATTATGGGATGAAGAATATCCAAATTCAGAGAAATAAGCTAATACTAATGTGATAAGAAATGAGTGGCACTGTGTAGTTGTGGAGCTCTTGCCTCACAATCAGAAGGCTGTGAGTTTGATCCTATGTAGTGATATTTCTGTCTCTGGACACAATGAGTTAATTCTCTGCTACAAACTCCATGTAGGTGTCAGGAAGGGCATCCAGACAGTAAATGCTCAGCTCCATTCAGTCACCCAATGGTGTAATAAGCATTAAGCAGACTAAGCATGTGCTTTGGTCACCAGGCCCAAAGGGAGCACCACAAAGTTGAGAAAGAAAAAAAACCCAATGACGATTCATAAAAAATCTTGTATGTACAAAGGAGGGAGGCACCAAGATTTTCAGCACTTAGGGCACTAGTGAACCTTAATCCACCACTGCATTCACCCCCAACTCCACCCCTATGCAAGGGATTCCCGGGTCATTAAAAGAAAAAAAATTACAAGAAATCTGATTTATCATAGTCCATTTCTTGCCTGGATGAATTGCAGTAGACAGTTTATTTTTAAGGAGATCCTTTTAAGCAAGGATTCATCTCTTTAACCGGGCTTGTTAGTTGTTCGTTCATTCTTGTTTTTATCTTACCTTCCACCCTGAACTCCCAGACTTGCCTTTCTCCCTTTTCCTCCTTGTGTTTTATGAAGCAACAAAAACAACATAATTGTTTTTTATGGATATTGCATCCAATTTTATTTTATTTTATTTTATTTTGCAGGGTTTTGAAACATTAAATCCTTTGAAAAGGCTTGTGTGTCTCTTTTACCAGAGGGATTCAACTTCAGTTTATACAGACACTGATTTATCAAAGCATCCTGATCCAGATCAGAAATTGGGAATCGGCTGAACGCGAAACCTTTTTCTAAATCTGACTGGGTAAATCTGGAGGAAAAATAATTCTTGGAAACTGAATCACTTATTTTCATCTATTTGATTCCTGGACAAATGACAAGTGCTAAAGGAGAACTTAAATGTCTGTCTTTATTAGATAAATTAGACTTATGTATTAATCTATTGGATTTCAATTCCACCTTTTCATTCAGGGGTCAAGTGGCTTATAAGGTACTTCCTCTTTGCATTTTATCTTTGCAATAACACTGTGAAATAGATTGGGTCTATATAAACTCCATATTATCCCATTCTTGCCATGCCATAATTTGGCTGCCAATGCAAAGTGACATGAATGACTTTTTATATTGTACAAGCTTTCAAGTTTTCCTTTAATTGATCTAGCAAAGTAGCTAGAAACAAAATTCCTTACCACTCCAAACAGCTCCACTATTAAGATGCAATGGACATAGAAAAACAGGATTTCTCCAATGAACTGCTAAGAAAAGCTCTGGCTGCACCAGTATGGAAAAAAAAAGGTGGCATGAAAGAAGGATCTAGATGGTACAATAGTGGTGTATGATGTGGCAAGTGTAGCAGGTAGGGCTGGACAGCAGGGGCAGATGATGGTAGTGGATAGATGAATGTCCAAAAGAAAGAGATGGAGGTGGATACTTTAGTAGGAGATAGTTCCTTATCTTATGAGGCTCAGGACTGGGAGGGACCAAGCCGAGGATGGCTTTGATTGGACTGAGTCCTTGTCTTATAACCAGAAGGATTCAGTTAACAATATAATGAGGACTTCTGGAATTGCTGTTGCTAAGTGCTCACACGACATTGGACTATCCAACCACATTGTTTAACAATGGAAATTCTGGTCCCAATTGCTGGCTTTAATCAACGATTACCTCTAAAAGAATTTCACTATGCTATAATGTTTCTGAAGGAACTTGGCATGGTCCAACTGCAACAACTGGAACTTTGAGAACCGGTCTTAAGTCCTTCCTTGGTTCAGCACCATTGTAAGTTCAAATGGTTGCCGAACAAATGAATGTTAAGCAAGAACAGCGTCTACACAAATGTATTTCTGATTTTTCCTCAAAATGCCTGACAGCCTGTTTTGAGGTAGCATTTAAAAGTAGCATTAGAAAGTAGGAGACAATGAGTTCTAGTCCTGCCTTTGACACAAACCGGGCCAGGTGACCATAACCAGTTATTTTCTTTCAGCCCAAAAGAGAAGGTGCTGGGTAACTACTTCTGAAAATATTACCAAGATGACCACATGGTCTGTCTTCAAGGGATTTAAGAACAAGTAGAAGTCAGGATACTGTCAGACTGAAATGCAAAGATGGCACAGTGAAATCCAATTGGGTCCAATTCTTTATTTGCTTATACTTGGTAGACAGAATCTCATCAGATTAAAGCTATAACCTTCTAACCTAATAGATATATTCTGGGAGATTCTAGGGTGCAGCTACTCTGTGCCTTTTCCTCCCTCTCCATCCAATTCAGGACTGCACAGTCTCTTATTTTGGGTCCCTCTCTGCAATATATTGCCTCCTTCCTGGGAAGCTGTGATGTGATTACTGAGATTCCCTCCCACTCCTTCTCCAGCTCCATACAGGTTGTCCTCGACTTACAACAGTTCATTTAATGACTATTCAAAGTTACAATGGCACTGAAAAAAGTGACTTATGACCATTTTTCAGTTACGAACTTCACAGCATCCCCATAAAATCATGTGATCAAAATTCAGATGTTGGCAACTGTTTCGTAATTATGACCATTGCTGTGTCCCAAGGTCATGTGATCTTTCTTGTGACTTTTGGACAAACAAAGTCAATGGTGAAGCCCGATTCACTTAACAACTGGGTACTAACTTATCAACTGCAGTGATTCACTTAACAACTGTGGCAAGAAAGGTGGAAAAATGGGGCAAAATTCACTGAACAAATTTCTCCCTTACCAACAGAAACTTTGGGCTCCATAGTGATCATAAGTCAAGGATTACCTGTATTGCGTCACAGATACTGTGATAATTTGTGGTAGCTACTAAGATCCTATAGATGGTGCTAGATGCTAAGCAGCAAACTGCCATCTAGAAACCCTATATGGGCCTCTTGGCTATTGGCATGACCTCATTTCCTATATTTTGGTAAAGGTGGAAAGTCCCTAACTTTCCAGACATATAGGTGACCTCATTTTACTAACATCACCACTAGTCTTAAGAATTGGTTGGGAGGTTGTACCAATGTGGTTGAGAGGTTTTACTCATGTGGGATCTATTTTCCAATCCAGATGCTGTATCTATGTTGCCTTTGTCTTCTTGTAAAAACCCTATAAATGTAATAAACACTGCCCAGGCAGTCAAACATTTTGGCACTCTGCACAATGACTGGTCTTTGATCACCACAATAATTGATGTTCTTCACATTTCTGGCAAAGAGAAGAAGAATTCCTGTTCAAATATCTGGAAAATGTTTTCATGACAGAGATAATATAAAATAGCAATAGCCTCATCTTAGAAGAAAAGGTGAATCCATGCTTAGTATTGAGGCTTATTCCTATGGAACCCACCTTTCTGTGCTGGGAAATGAGTTTTAATCAAAAATAAAGCTCTATATACAATCTGTTTTGATAAAGATTTCCTTGAAGAATCCTTTAGACAGGGTTACACATTTGCTGAAGAAACTCTCCATCTGAGTTTTTCCTCCCTTAAAGAACTGCTTGTATGTATCTTCTTCATGTTCCTCCATAGTTAAGCATCAGTCATCATTTGCATTTGCATAGTTACCCGACCTGTCTTTGAAGAAGGCAGATAAACCCTAACATTCATGCTTTGATCCATCAAGTACTGCAAGAATGTTTTATAGGAACATGCTACTGAAAAACGGTGCAAAGGGAGCAATTTTGATGAGCATTTGTTATTTAAACTATGCAGGTCCAGTTTTGTACTATTTGCAGTAACTCCCAGGATGTTTTTACTAAATACAGTTTAAATTGATTAACTCACTCACTCATTTTATTCATTTATGTGGCTAGACAATTGTATTTAGGTTGAAAAGTAGCAAGGTTGGGGGGAAATCTAAAATGCTTAAGCAAGATAATCACAGAAAAGGGGGTGATATTTTAAATTAGGTGATCTCTATTTATTTGGAGTCTAAAGGGGATAGTTATCATTTTGAATTGTAGTCAGAAAACAAATTGGAACTAGTGCAGTTACATTTTAAGCAGTGGTCCCAATATTTTACTTTATTTTCATCTTACTATACATTTTGCTATAAGATGCTGTGCAGGGATTATGTAGAAAAGCTGCCAAAACTATGTGATAATCAGGCCCCATTATAAGTTCTTGAACTGTAATATAAACACAGGAAAGTGTGATAAATGATAGCAGGAGCTTTAGATGCTCTGGCATAAGATGTTTTAGAAAACTTCAGCACCCAGCATAAATTAGAGCAGACTAGCATTCTTGCCATTGAACAAAACAATTTTTCCTCCCACTGTGACCAATTTTAGACTTGGATCTAGTCTAAATTATCCCATAGACAGAAGACAGGACTGCATATTAGGAGGGCTTTTGATGCTACAGCTCCAGAGCTTTCTTTTATTTGCATATGCAGTGCAATCTGTTCCCTTTTCATTTTTCTCAATGTCAATGAATAGAATTTTTCAGGGGGAAGAGAAAGGGGTTTGCAATCATATCTCTTCCTCCAAGGCAGAAGTGCTCTCTCTGGTTTATTTATTTATTCGTTTGACTGATGGAGCTATCAAATCCTCAAAGTGCTTAGAATGATAAAATTAAATTTAGTCCCCTCCCCAGGGCCCATAAATTACAATTAATACAAAAATGAATTTGCAATTAAAAGCTTGACAGTGAAGGAGAAGAAGGGTTTCCATTTTGTCCCATCGGTCTTGAAATGCTGTCTCAGAAAACAAGAATTTTCACTTTCAGGCTATATAACAGTATAACAGTATAATGCTGAATTTGTCTGCTCAGTAACTTATACACAATTCAGTCAGATTTACTTTCAAATAAATATGTATAGAATTGCTTCATTATTAAAAAAAAACTTGCAAATAGGTCTTCATACCAGTGTTCCAAAATAATGTAACTAAATACTGGAGCCTTCAAGAGAACTTTCTGAGATATCTTCTGAAATTATATGGATCTAGTTCAGATATTCCATCTGGATTTTGTGGTTTTTAAAAAGGAAGAACTAATATAGATTTGCTCAGGTTTTTTGAACAGGGTATTAATCCTCCTGTTCTGTATCCTCAATATTTGACATCATTACTAAATGAAACTTTTGTATGCATTGGCCATTATTTCCTTCAAATACATCAACTCAACGTGGATTAGAGACAAGCAGGCATTCAACTCCAACTGTTCTTGCATTAAAAAATTGAAAAACTGGAACCAAATCTTTACCTGCAGTGCATCTTCTCAAAGAATGCCAAGTAATTATTCTGATATATAAGATTAGAGATATAATAGTTCAATTCACAGATGCTCATATGTTAAATCATTTCAATCACCATGCAATTCCCAAATCATTTCTCTATTACTAAAATTAATATAAGGCATCAAGGACACAGCAGGAGAGCAGAGCTCCGTGTACACACACACAAACACACACAAACACATACTGGTCCAAATTGAGCATTCATTTTTGAAGACATCATCTAGCAGCACTGAGATAATTCAATCTCATTAAAACCAATGAGACTGTTGCACTAACTTCAGAAAGAAAGACATTCTACTTGTACCCATTGAGCTTTGGTTGACTATTTAAATATATAATATATTGAATACGGTGTTTGCTATGAGGTTTTGCTGATCTCTCAACTAAAGGAAGGTAAAGTCTGCATATGGTCACTGTAACTTTTCTGTGTTAGGGAAGAAAGAGCACATGTTTATATCAACCTACTTTTCCTGCTCAATCCACACATATTGGTTCTGCTCACCAGTACCTATTGCAGGTCTTTGAACTTTGAACTTCACATAGATAGTATATTTAAACAGAAAGCTCTCCAGTGGGCAATCTTTTAAGTGTTCTTTCTGTTCCAAAAGATAAAACGCAGAGCTATTCTCAGCTATCACAGGCATGAACTTTTAGGTCACAATATGGCTGCACTAAGCACAAAAGATTTCAATTCAAAAATGAAAATGTCTGAGAAAGGAAGTGTTTTGTTATCTTCTCAGTCCTGCATTGTACAACTCTCAAACTGACTTTAAAGTAAGGCTACAGGATCCAACTGAAGAACTGGAGGACCAATAGATGGCAGAAATATATTCTGTATTTCTTGACTGCCATCTAATGGTATTGGGATTTGTGCCGCTGAGATCTAGGGGGCCTCTTTTACAGTGGGTTCCTTCTCTTGTCTGGTTGTATAATGTACATGTCAAAAAAGGGATGGGCTGAGAGTTGCTTAAATGGAAGAAGAGGAGAGATGGTTTTCTACAGTGGTTGTGGGTGATTCATCACTGGATGTTTTTAAGAAGAGACTGGACAGCCATTTGTCTGAAATGGTATGGGGTCTCCTGCTTGAGCAGGGGGTTGGACTAGAAGACCTCCAAGTTCCCTTCTGACTCTGTTATTCTGTTATTCTATAATTTGGCCAAATGTGTGGTGGTTCACTATTGCAGGCTTGCATGAGCAAATGTTTCATTTATGTTTGCACTCATTGACTCTCCAAGGTTAAAATCACACATAGAATCAATGATAGGCATATTTTCCTGAATACTATATTAGAAGAGTTTACTCGGTATGAGGTCTAAAATTGCTCCCTTGTTTTCCGGTCAATTAAACATTCCAGGAACATTTATAGAAGAGCAGGCTATGCCATCCCTTCATCGAACTGCAGGTTCTTTATGAGGATACATGTAACGGAACAGTATATGGATCAAGTATGAAGAAAATGTAAACCAGGGTGCACTGTTTATTATCTACAGATCACCTGGCATGAAAACATTTACGGCTGAGAATATGTGTCCTAAGTAGCTACATTCCTTAAAGAACTGCAGCAGCCATTTATGGTAGGCAAGCCCATTTAATATTCTGCTCACAGATACATCACAAGAAATGAAGTCTCAATGCTGTTTTTTTTCCCATAAAGTAGTTTTAGTTAGGAACAAATGCATGTGCTTGCAGTTTATTTTTATGACCAATTCAATTCTGTTGCACAAAATGCTTACTGTCAGCAAACTGTAGGTATCTAATATGATACCCCTTGAATCTCTTTCTCTTCTCTTCTTGTTTCTTCTTCATCTTCATCCTGCTTAGTCTGCTTTGTGGAACAAATATATGAATTCATTTTTTAAAAAATGAGTTTTTAAGCCTCAGGCATACTGCAGACATCAGTGGTTAAGGCTGTTTTTAGCATATTTTCATTGATGAGCACTGTTTGTTTTGCAAAATTAAAGGAAAGTCAGGGTGTGCAATTTAATAGAATAAGAGGAAAGAAAAATAACTCTTTCTTCTTCCCCACCCCTTATCCCCAATAAGAGGTACCTTTTGGTGTCCCATTGGCATTGCAGAAAGTTTGGTGCACTAGGTGAAATAAAAAGGAAAGTAACAGAGAAGAAGTTGCCTTTATTTTATTTTTATTTATTTTATTAAGACATTTATATACCGCCCTTCTCCCGGAGTAATCAGGGCGGTATACAGCCAACCATAAAACATTCTACAGATTATAAAAGTTAAAAGAAAATTAAACATCCTAGGCTGCCTTAAAAATTTAAATTATACCCACCCCCAATAAATTAATAAAACCTTGAATATTTAAAAGCCCAAAAGTTAAAACCCAAAATTCTAAAATTACTCTAAAACTCCCACTTCAACCCACTTTAAAATCTGAAGAACCAACAAGGAACAACCTCATCCATAAGTTAAAAAAGATGACTGGTTATGGTAACCAGTCACAGCTTCTGTGACACACCTCATTCTCAAAAATTGTTATTGTACCCATTAACTAAAAAAAAACCCTGCTTCTCTTTTAAATTGTTAAATAGATGCTGATAATCTGAAGTGATTCAGTGTTGTTTGTCACTTTTTAGGTCCTGGTTTTTATGACACGTCCTGCCTTGGATGTCTCTAAATGGGAATGAATGACCAATTTACCTATAAAGTTATTGTTTTATGCATGACAGTATGAACTCATTTAATCAGCATGAACACATGAACTACAATGGCAATGAAGACAGGAAACATGATGTTCAGATGCAAAGTGATGCAAACATTTTGGCAAAAAATGCCAGCAAACTCATCAGAAACAATTGCTTCCTACATTTAGTAGAATGACTTACTACGTATCCTAATATCCTGATACCCAACAATTCTAATCTCACAGTTACAAGTATCATCATTTAAGTATACCTATCTGTGAGACATGATGGCACAGTGGTTAGAATGCAGTATTGCAGACTAACTCTGACAACTGCCAGCAGTTTGAACCTGACTGACTTAAGGTTGACCGGCTCAGGGCCTTCCATTCTTCTGAGGTCAGCAAAATGAGGACCCAGACTGTTGGGGGCAATATGCTGACTCTGTAAACCGCTTAGAAAGGGCTGTAAAGCACTATTAAGTGATATATAAGTCTATTGCTATTGTATCTATTACAAAGCTTTTATGCTACTCTTATTGCTGGCATATAAGAACAATATATAGATACCAGAAAAAAAACAAAGCCAGTATTATTAGCCTAACTGCTCACTGAATGCATAACCTGAAAATAACATTCTTTCTTTACACAAAATATATCAGTTTTTCAGTGTAAGCTACACACATCCCATTTCCTAAGGCAGGTCATTAAGCAAGTGCTAAAATGTTTAATAAATTAATTTATGATAATAAATTAACAGCTTATTCTAGATCAAAACTCTGTTGACCATGCAATTATGTTCAGTTCCCTGAGGCTTAGTAGCACTATCATTATGCTTAGTAAACAAGGCAATGCTTAAAGGGTTTGGGTCTTTTAATTACACCTATAAAACAACTTTGATGATCATAATGTAGTGTTATGCTCTTTATAAACTACTTCCCAGGGGAATTAAAAATATGATTAAGTGCCTAAAAGCTATATTCAGAAATTCTTCTAATCAATCCATAGGAGAACACGAGGGCAGGGGGGACAACTGACAAAAGCAGTGTTTTAATGTCACAACACAAATTCCACTTATTGTCTGCATTTGATTTTACATTTCGGTATTACTGTGGATAGGAATAGCTACTGTAGACAAGATACAGATTGCAGACTCCATACTGCAAGGATTTTTTTTTCCTTTTCTAAAATAGATTATTAATGACAATTTCATTACAAGATAGATTAAATTTGATGCAAAACATGTTTAATAGCATAATGTTTTTATTTGTCCAAGAATAAGACTGTACAAAGGACAAAAAAAGGTTTTCATTTTTATATGAGTTATTTAAAGATTTGTATTCCAACCATGAACAACTATTACTACTACCCCTTCTTTACAAGAATTGTGGAATATATTGCTGCCCAAATGATCAAATATATCCCAAGCTCTGACCTTTTATACTTGCCATCCGAATCTCACATAAAGTATGAAAGGGAATCATAGTACATGTTTCATTGGGTCTATGACAATTCGCCACGGCCAACTCACCATGGCCAACTTGCCATGACCAACTTTACACAGGACAATTCACTATCAGATAGGAATTACACTAATATCAAAGAAATGGTGAAATAGAATCATTAAACAAAGGATGCAAAAGAAGGGACAGAATGAAGTGTGAATGGCAAAAATTAAAATATTTTTTTTATTTTAAATAATTAAATAGAATTGTTAAATTGTCCCACAGTGAGTTGTTTAGTGGTGATTTGTCCATGGCAAGTTGGCTGCAGTGAGTGGACTGTGGCAAGTTGTCCCATTCCAGGTTCATCCCTTGTCTTCCACCCACAAATGTGATCAACCACAAAGAAAACAGATGCAAGATAATTAAGATAGAACCAATATTACAACTGAGAGTTTAACTGTACAGAGAGAGTACAGAAATGAGCAACCAGGATGACTAGGGGACTGGAGATTAAACATATGAAGAATGGTTACAGGACCTGGGCATAGCTAGTCCAGTGAAGAGAAGGACCAGGGGAGACATGATAGCAGTGTTCCGATATTTGAGGGGCTGCCATGGAGAGGAGGGGGTCAAGCTATTCTCCAAAGCACCCAAAGGCCAGACAAGGAATAATGGATGGAAACTGAACAAGGAGAGATTTAACCTGGAAGTAAGGAGAAACTTTCTGACAGTGAGAACAATCAACCAATGGAACAGCTTGCCCTCGGAAGTTGTGGGACCTTCATCACTTGAGACTTTCAAGAAGAGATTGGACTCCCATCTGTCAGAAATGGTGTAGGGTCTCCCGCTTGGCCGGGGGGTTGGACTAGATGACCTACAAGGTCCCTTCCAACTCTGATTATCTTTTATCTGTTAACATTTTCTGAGCTTAAAAAAAAAAAGAATGATGAAGGTAGCAATGGACCAATTAGATACTTGGAATCAGATCCAGAAGAAAGCAGTTCAGACATTCAGCATCCAAATCTACACCTTTTGTGGGCTGTGACTTAATTCTTTAGTTCTGTATTCAGAAAGCAGTTAAATCAATACTGAAAGTCAGCAGTCAAAATGACACCACACAATCTCGTCAACTTTTGTGTATGCTTACTCTAAAATGATGGGGTTTGATTTCGTATTCAGAACAAACTCCTTAAAATATGCAGCCTTCACCTTCTGCTTAGAAACACTCAAAAGGCTTAGAAACACTCAAAAGATTGCTTTGAGTCAAAATCATTCTGCACATCCCTATTGGATATTGGCAGTGGGTAACAGCACTGGGGATTTCCTATCACAGGCAGTTAAATACCCATGGATAAAATTTTGATCACTGCTCCTGTAAGCACACCTGGCTGACTACCATCTGCAGTTTGGAAGTTATGCAAAAGCAAGTGCCAAAAATGAGATTTTTGAGAACCTGTTGTGCTTTGCTTCAGGAAGAATGTGCACTGATATTGTATGTGTTTTTCCCGATACTTGTTGTCCAACTGAAAAGGATGAAAAAATCTTCCCCACCTCCCAGGTGCAGAAACTACATAGCAAGGATAGCATGGGAAAATATATTGTTGTCAATATTTTTCTATTAATTTGTTAATGTTGATATCTACTATTTGTTTGGGTTATATGGGGGTTATTTCAATACTGTTTAAATTTTTATGCAATCGTAAATCACTCAAAGTTGATCAATGATTGGGCAACATGTAACTCTAGTAAATGGAATCAATCCATTGAAAATAAAGGGCCAGTGAGCCAGGTTTGCTCTCCTTTGGACATGTGAAATTTACATTATCATACTATCACTATGGGATTTTTTTTTCTTTAAAAACTTGGGATTGAAGTGTGTGTGCATGCATATGATACACACTCTGAATATCCTGAATCAGCCATTATTTTAACCCTCTACTTGCAAAGCATATAATTTGAAGATGGACATGTACAGTAGAATAAATAACTTTTAGAGAAGTTATGACATCAAATTACAAATACATAAAAATAAAGTATGGCATTATGCAGAATTATGGTTGATAATATGATTTGTCTATTAAGACATCACTCTCTGTTTCCAATTTCTGTTCTGAAAAGCAGGTGCCAACAAACATTAAATCTTGTTTTATTCAGTAAGGGTATTTTCATCACTGAATGTCTTTATATCTTATGCCAGAAATTTCTTTTTCTTTTATTGAATTCCCATTTTTTCCATAGTATATTTAAACTTGCTTATATACAAATGCTAGTACTCTTCAATATCTTCATCAATGATTTAGATGGGGGGATAGATAGGCAACTCATCAAATTTGCAGATAACACCAACATGGTAGGATTAGCCAACACTTCTAAGATATAGAAGGATCTTGGCTGACTTGAACATTGAGCCCTTTCTAACAAAATGAAATTTAATGGTGAAAAAAAGTAAGGTTCTACATTTAGGCAAGAATAACCAATTGCACAGATATAGTATACTATAGGTGGTATGTGACTCAATAGTAGTAATTGTAAGAGGGATCTTGGAGCCCTATTGGACAAATACTTAAATATGAGCCAGCAGTGTGCTGAAGCTGCCCAAAAAGCCAATGCAGTTATAGACTGCACTTATAGAGGGATAGGATCAAGATAACATGAAGTGGTAATAACACTCTATAATGCCTTAGTAAGACTACATTTGGAATACTGCATCCAGTTTTGGTTACTACAAGGTAAAAAAGATGTTGAGACTCTAGAAAGAGTACAGAGAAGAGCAAAAAAGATGATAGGAGACTGGAGGTTAAAACATATGAAGAACTATTGCAGGTATTGGATATGTCTAGTTCAGGGATCTTCAAACTACAGCTTTAAGACTTGTGGATTTCAACTCCCAGAATTCCTCCTCCAGTCATGTTAGCTCAGGAATTCTGGAAGTTGAAGTCCACAAGTCTTAAACTTGCCAAGTTTGAAGACCCTTGGTCTAGTTTAATGAAAAGGAGTAGGGTTAACATGATAACAATGTTCTAATATATCAGGGATTGCCATAAAGAAGAGGGAGCCAATCTATTCTCCAAAGCAACTGAAGACAGGACAAGAAGCAATGGATGGAAACTAATAAAGGAAAGAAGCAATACAGAACTGAGAAATTTCCTGACAGTTAGAACGATTAATCAGTGGAACAACTTGCTTCCAGAAGTTATGAGTGTTCCAACATTGAAAGGTTTTAAGAAAAGTTTGGACAACCATTTGTCTGAAATGATGTAAGGTTTCCTGCCTAAGCAGGGGGTTGGACTAGAAGACCTCCAAGGTTCCTTCCAACTCTGTTATTTTGTATTCTATAGTAAATGAATCCCTTTGGAATCCCTTTAACCATTCTTGGAGTTGTTGGTAGCTTGCACCTAAAATATAGCAGCACTAAAAAAAATTGATTTCTGGACAACCCGTAAGGATCAATTTTCATGCCTTCAGAGGCCTTAATATGAGGTCCCTTTTAAAACTATACCAAGAAGTTTGATCGTCCACTAGCAAGAAGAATAATCAGAACTGCAGTTCTGGCTGGAATCTAGCTTCAAACTGAAACAGAGTATGTCTCACATAATTTTTTAGACATTGTTGCCATATGTTTTAATAGCTGTTAATAATATTCAAACTCATGTTGAGAACATATCCTGGCTAATAAAAGATGTGCCCTCTTTAACAAGCCTGAATAAAATATAATAAAATGTTTTACTAGGCATATGGTTGCCCTGTCCAAAAAGTCCAGTAAGACAAGGCAATCTATTCTTTTTAGTCCTTTCTGATGTTTCCCCTAGTATTTTTTTTATTATTATACCAGCTTGAAATCTGACCCAGTTCTGGATCTCGTTTAATAGAACATAGATGCCTTAAAATTATTAGCTCACAAAATGTCAAATTTTTAAGCAATAGAAATTCATAATGATAGAAACTTACTTTTTTTGGCAATTCGTCTTAACTAAAAAGATGCCACCAAGCCCCTTTAATGGAAAAGCTTTTCCAAGGGAATGTGGCTATGAACAAAAAAACAGCTGCAGTTGAAAATGAATTTTCAACCTGTTTCATCTTCTTGTGTCATACAAAACTGAGTTCCCCTGTTCCCCATTCCTCCTGGCCCCTTGTCTTTCTGTGGAATTTATTAGGTATATTTTTATGAGTCATTGAGTTCTAGAAACTAATGAAATCCTTTTCAGGATGCAAGATTTTCATGGATTAAGAACAGGGCTTTGTGGAAATTTTGCCCTCATGATGCTTAAATTGGAGCCTTGCAAGCAAACCATTGTCATTCTACCCATATATTAAGGGAGAAAGAAATCTAAGTAAGTTTTGAAGGTCAGATTACTATTAATTTATATCTATTTTATTGAACTGTCGGCTGATTCCTTCTCTTCATTTATTTGTATTAATAGGGATGGGTGCAAAGAGAGGATCAAAAAAATCAAAATGGCAGCCACAATTATGTAATTGAAACCCAACTTCCTTTTTGCATGTGTCACCCTGCAGATGTTCCTGCATGCTTAGTGTCTTATTAAGATGTTAAAATAGGAATATAAGAGCAACCCAAATAAATAGGCTTTCTTCAGCCTGATGCCTTCAGTTTATTGAACAAAGACTCTATGATCTCTTTACATCTGTTTTCTGAGAATATGGAGTGATGGCTACACTAGCTAGATGTGACAGGAGATGATAGTTAGGTAATTGAATAGATAGCTCTCTAGATAAATCAAACTAGTTAGCTATGATGGTCAATTGATGGAAGTTCATTTCAGAAAATCTTACACTGAACAATAGCTAAAGAATATGCAAAAACAAATAACTTCATCTCAGGCTTCCATCCTGAGTCAGCAAAGTTATCTGTCTGTCATCTCTCTCTCCTCTTTCTCTCTCCCCCTCTCTCCCTCCCCCCTCTCAGTCTCCCTCTCCCTCACTCCTTCTCTCCCTCTCTCTCTCTCTCTCTCTCTCTCTCCCTCTTCCCTCCCCTCTTTCCCAAATTCATATGTTGCCTGTCTTGCTGAAATGACTCAAGGCAGCTTACAAACATTCAGTTAAAATGTACTACAAAACTTTAAAATAATAGAGTTCTTAAATTTAAAATTCCATTAAAATAAAATAACGTTCAGTTAAAAATAAATAAAATAAATAGTTGAGTAAAAGAGGACAGGCACGCAAACGGTTGCTGTAGTACATTAGGAAATATTATTGTGAATTGTATATCTTATGGCACTGGACAATGTTCATACCTTCATTCACCTCTAAAGCTTGCTGCATAGGGGATATTATTATATCTTTCCATGACAAAAAATACACTCTAACTGAATATGCTTTAGAAAGCATCATCGGAACATGTGCTTAACAGATGAAGCTTGAAAAAAAACAGCATTTTCCCTCTTTTGTTTTATTAACTGCCATGGACATTGCTGGAAACAGTTTTTCCTCTAGTTATTGCCTAATAACTTTATCAGCTGACATGCACTTTCATCCACTATGGTAAATTTGATTTTCATATTTAAAGACATTTTGATTCATTCACCCATTGGCAGGAGGATTGTGTTCCCTTGTGGCATGTCATAGCAACAGTCCAGCCATAACATCAAGCATTTTTACTTCTATTTTCCAAAGTAAAAAAATATGGAAACAAAGCTAAACAACAAGCATTTAATAAGATTTTCTGCTAATAAAAACAAGAATGCTTGGAAGTTAGACATGGTTCAGTAACAGAAATTGCTACTGTCTGCAATTCTGCTTTCTGTTCAGAGCCTCTCGTGTTGCTTTTTTCTCTGGCTCATGAATGTAAAAGAGTAACCGAGATTACTCTCTTGTTTTATCTTGTGGGGATCTGAATTCACTATCAGGATCCTGCAATAAATGCAACAGTGCATTTTCTACACACCCTAGCAATGCAACCTTGAATGCAAATATCAGGTTAATGATAAACATCTTTATCAGCTAAAATCAACATTACTAACTGAGCAACTGATTAGAGTGCAGAGAAGAGCAAGAAAGTTGATTAGGGAACTGAAGGATAAAACATACAATTATGTCTAGCTTAATGAAAAGAACAATTGAGGCTGACATGATAGCAGTGTTCCAATATCTAAGGGGCTGCCATAAAGAAGAGGGGCTCAACCTATTTCCAAAGTACCTGATAGAAACTAATGGATAGAAACTAACCAAGGAGAGAACCAACCTAGAACTAAGGAGAAATTTGACAGAATAATTAATCAGTGGAACAACCTGCCTCCAGAAGTTGTGGGTGCTCAAACGTTGGAGCTTTTTAGGAAGAGATTGAACAACCATTTGTCTGAAATAGGGTTTCCTGCTTGAGCAGTGGGTTGGACTAGAACAGGGGTCTCCAACCTTAGCAACTTTAAGATTTGTGGACTTCAACTCCCAGAGTTCCTCAGCCAGCTGGCTGAGGAACTCTGGGAGTTGAAGTCCACAAGTCTTAAAGTTACCAAGGTTGGAGACCCCTGGACTAGAAGACCTCCAAGGTCCCTTCCAACTCTTTTTTTCCTGTTCTGTTAACTATGTTGTAATTTAAATGTTCTTTATTAAAATATATCTTTCAGAAATTTAAAGTTGTCATTTTATCAAAATATATCTTTCAGAAATTTAAATTTGTCATTGCAATACACAACAATTGTCATTAACAAAGAAGCTTGTCTTCAATGGACCCTTGATTTGGCATGAAGATGTTCCATTTGCCATTTACAAAAAGACCTGTCTGCACAACTTTATTCCTCTGTTCCATCATACTCTTACTGATAAAGCAGTAACAGCTTTAGAGCTTTAGGCTCTCGGGTTGGGAATTGTATTTTCCATGTTACGGTGACACAAGACATTCCATACAGATAATCCGAAGTGCATGAAGGCAGCTTGACACGACATGGTCATTATAGTTATATGATTACTGTTTTGGATAAGTGCATGATATAGAAAGAGGAATCTTTCCTAGCTCCGGATTGGGAAAAAAACATAGCAAAATCTTTCTCTATGTAATGAAAGAAAACACACATTCCTACTTCAAGCTGATTGTATAAACATTCTGAGCATAAACAGTTTTAAGAAAAAAAATTTTTTATTTTCGCTACCTTTTTCACATGCATTTTTTATCACATTTCACCTGAGCAGTGGAAACAATCACCTCCATTACATTATACTAAGCTTTAAATGAGTGAATAGAAATGTCAGCTATGTGCTTTCAGTGTGTTTTCAAACCACTTTGGAGAGATTCAAAGGTAATTTGGAGATTTGGAGGAAAATCTAATATTTTTTAACTTTTTCAGTCTCAAACATTATGTGCAGGTTTCCCCCCACAAATAGACATGATTGATATGCAACAGGTTTTCAAACACTGTTACAAATGGTCAGGCAGTGAGTTTTATAACCTCTGCAAACCCTATATAGACTCTTGGAACAAATCTACTTTACTATTTATAACTCCCCCCCCCCTTTTTTTTTTTTCTAGATTAGCTTCAAGGGAGGGAAGCAGAAAGAGCAAAAAAAAGGTAAAGGGGTCCCTGCAGATTTACCTCTGCTAGTCATTGCCGATTATGGGCAATGGTGCTCATCTCCATTTCAAAGCCATTGAGCCAGTGCTGTCCAATGAGATTTCCGTGGTTATGTGGCCAGCATGACATCACAGAGCACTATTACCTTCCCATCAAAGTGGCACCTATTTATCTACTCCTATTTGCATGCTTTCAAACTGCTAGGTTGGCAGGAGCTGGGGCAAGGATGGGAGCTCAGCCCATCACGTGGCACTGGGGTCTTGAACCTGGTCTGCTGGCTTTCCAGCTGACAAACCCAGCATTTTAACCACTGAGACATCACAGAAAAACCAAAGGTTGGGTAAATTTTCCCTGGGCAATAGCAAAAAGAGAATTTACATTCTTAGAAAGAAATTCGTACCAAATGTAAAAGTTTGGTTTAATGAAATACCAGGCAGCTCTCAAACTTTAAGATAGCCTTGTAGTGATAAAGAAGTAGGAGTGAACAATACATCACATGACAGCAACATGATGCTGTGAGTTTGATACCCCTGAGCTATTGCATATGCAATCCAGGGCTAATTTTATCTCACGTTATAGACACATCTACTGTAACTTTTCAGATTTTATTTTTAAAAATAGATGAACAAGTATCTGCATTGTCAAGGCTAATTCCCAACAGAGACTAACGTTTTCAATGAGGCGTGTTAACAAGACTGCTGGCCCAGAAAAGCAAGTGCCTAGTGAGTGATAGAGTCTTTGATATTTAGTAATAGCTTAATTTTTAAGCGGTTTATGAATTTTATTTTAAAGTTAGGTTAAAGACTTCTGCTTTATTGATTTAGCAAAGCTGGCTTGTAGCCCTTTGCTGTCAGTTAGAGTGGTCCTTTCCTAATCTATAATGCCTTAAAAAAATATTTCAGGTTTTTTTTTTACTGCAATGAAAACTTTGAAGTACCCTGCTGAAAGTGTGTGAGATTCAACTCTAAAAAGAATACCACTGCTGCTATTTGCATCCCATTTTGCTCAAAAATGAAGCAGCTAAAGACGTTTTTTATACTTCTCCATTAGAGCCAATAGTCTTTTTCTCTCTTTTTAAATTGAATTGAAGTTTTCATCTTCAATGAGATTCATTTATATTTTGGTACTTTGGGCTCTTGAATCTCCAATTTTGATCAAATCATGCTACTTTTAAATCTTCAGTCTCAAAATTCAGTCAGAGTCCGAATGATTTGCATAGAGCTGTAGTGTTAAAATATTGGACCAATCCTGAGAAGATCCAAACTCAGAACTACCCACAAGGTAACCTATAGCATAACTTATTCTGAGGATAAAATGTAGAGTTTCAGAATCATGTATCAGCCTTGAGGAATGCTGATCCATCTATCTATCTATCTATCTATCTATCTATCTATCTATCTATCTATCTATCTATCTATCTATCTATCCATCTCTCTCTCTGTATCTATCATCATCTATAAAATTTATTGGCCACCCATCTTACCACAGAGTAACTCTGGGCAGCTAACAATCATAAAATCTATCTATCTATCTATCTATCTATCTATCTATCTATCTATCTATCTATCTATCTATCTATCTTTCTATCTATCTATCATCTATCTAATTAACTAACCGTAACTCAGTTAAAACCAACCATTAAAATCAATTATAAGTAGGGAGGATGGGGGCAGGGTGGGGGAAGGTGAGTTCTGTTGTTATTTGATCACCATCTTCACTGTACTGTTCCCTCATTGGAGCTCCAATCCAACTGGCAGAGCCAGGTCTTTAGGTCCTTACAAAATGAGGATAGTAAATAAATAAGGTTAAAGATTTCCCCTACCCAATTGTGTCCAACTGTAGGAGGCGGTGCTCCATAGGAACCAGCATTGTCCGAAAACATTTCCACTGTCATGTGGCCAACATGACATCACACCACAGCACAGAGCTTGCGGTGAAACATGGAATGCTGTTACCTTCCCACTGGTGGTATTCAGCAGGAGGCAGTGAGTTCGATCCTAGGTAGAGGCTAATATTTGGAATAGACTCTCCTCCTTGAGCAAGGGGTTGGACTAGATGACCTCCAAGGTCCCTTTCAACTCTGTTATTCTATGAAAAGGCTTTGACCAATTCTGGAGAGCTGGTAGTGGAAATTCTGAGTAGTTCGGAGAACCAGCAAATACCACCTCTGACTGGCCCCTAGCCCCATCTATTCTCTGCCTCCCAAGTCCCAGCTGATCGGCTGGGACTTCTTTTGTTGCCCTGCACAGGAGAATGGAGCTGGAAAGCAGGTTAGTGGGGTAGGAAGGGAATGGGATTTTGCAGTAACCTTCCCCTGCCACACGCACCAAGCCACACCCACAGAACTGGTAGTAAAAAAAATTGAATCCCACCACTGAGTGACTCCTATTTATCAGCTCATATTTGCATGCTTTTGAACTGCTTGGAGGAGCTGGGTCTAGGACAGAAGCTTGCCCTGTCTTATGGTGCTGGGGTCTCAAACCTGAGCTGTCAGTTTTCCAGCTGACAAGCTCAGCTTCTTAGCCTCTGAGCCATCATGCCCCTGATCTATAAATATATTTAATATATAAATAGAAACAATAAGATGAGAAATTTCAGTCATCTATTTGGCTGGCTGTAGAAAAGAAATGAAGGACACAGAAATGATAAAAACCTATATCTTCATGATGCTGTAACGTAGACCCTGTTAACTGAAGAAGAAAAAGAAAAGAGAACTTTCTTATGAGAATGGATAGCCATGCAGGTGTTCATATAACATGTAGGAAGGAGGCAATAAGGAGCAAAAGAGAATGAAACATATAAGAGGCAGTTGATAAAGGAACTCATATGCTACCATCATCTACAACACACCTCATTCATGTGAAAGAATGAAAACTCTCTAACTGATAAGGTTTTTTAAAAAAACAAACAGTTAAAAACATAAAATTGGTATTAAAATTATTTAGATTTTGGTCCCATTTTATCACAAGGGTTCAGGTCACCAGTCATGCATAATTGATGCTCATCCTTTATACAAAGAACCAAACAAAAGAAAAATAGAACTGAATTGGTAGGTAGAGTGGGAAATAGTTTCATAATCTCCCTTAATGCTGTCCCAATCTGCAATTCCCATCACTGTGAAGGTCTAATATTTAAATTCTTGTCAGGGTAGCTTGCTTCAATTTCCTCAGATTTCTGCCATCCATATTGCTAGAGCCATTTTTAAACAGCTATCAAGGACCAACGCCTGTTTGAAAACATGTAAGGTAGGCCTCTGTGAGTTCTTCCACATCTGGGTGGATGCAAGTGGTGGACATGAGTGGTATAGAAGGAAGCAGGTTTTCTTTGGCACAAATGTAAGCATCTAAGTACAGGTACTGAGGATCTAAGGCAGGGGTATGAAACTCATGTCATCACGGTGACATCATGTGACGTATCGAGACTTTTTTTCCCTTTACTAAACCGGGGGCGTGGCCAGTGCATGACACATCCGACCCGCGGGCCAGGAGTTTGACAGCCCTGATCTAAGGTATAATCAATACTTCCCATATAAATATACATATCAGCTTGTTTGTTTTTTCCCACTAATAAACCATGCTGGGAATGTTATTAAAAATGAGCACACTTTTGGCTTATTTTGCTACTAACAAAAGAACTGTTGTAAGCTTTCCACTCTGTTTCATCCTTTCTACTAACTACGCAAGTAAAGGAACGATCAAATTCTAGCCGACATTTGCCAAGTAACTGCCGAAAATATATACTTTGAAGTTGATAGAACACACACACACACATCACACACCCCGCAAGTTGCCAGTGTGAGCTAAATGGAAGTACGCAAACAGTCTCAGTAGGAACCGGTGTCAGCTACTTGTATGTGATCAAGAAATGGAATATAGTAATCAGCCAGCTTTTCTTTGAAGGAACAGAAACACACAGAGGAGGAGGGCAATTCCGACTGGAGGGTGATTTACTTGTAAATGATGTGAGGTAGGGAACACATTCAAAGTCAGTTTCTGTCATCATTCTAGTGGGTCAGAGGGCTGAAAGATTAATCATCAAAGAACAATGATGGCCTTTCCTATTTGCTCAAGATTTCATGTCATGCTAGCATGTTGCTTTTATCTTCTATTATATATAGGAGAGGTACATCAGGAAGCTTGGCACATAGAGCTATTTGGGGGTGGGGGATAAATAAATAAAAAATCCCCAATACCAGAAAAAAATATTCATCATTTCATGTTTATTTTATCCACCGGCTCTGCCTCTAATGCTCTAATAAATTAAATTCTATTAGAAATGGTGTTCAGTTTTCGTTTCTCTGAGGAGTGCCTCTAATCCAATTTGCATTGCTGGGGCATTTGCATAATATTTGCACTGCAATAAGTTTTTACTTTCCCAAAAATATAAACTATATTAGTTTTAGCACTGAAAATGGAGGTTCTGTTGTTTCTGGACTTTCTGAATCTTTCAATATTAAACTAGCAACTATAGAAAGTATTTCAGATTAAATTATCATATCCACAGGGAAGCTAATTCATTTTTTTCCAGTCTGTGCTTCACACATAATGTGTGTTCATATATGCACACCAGAGGTGGTATTCAGCAAGTTCTGACCAGTTCTGGAGAACCAGTAGCAGAAATTTTAAGTAGTTCGGAGAACCGGCAAATACCACCTTTGACTGGCCCCACCCCATCTAATCTCTGCTTCCTGAGTCCCAGCTGATCAGCTGTATCTTCTTTTGTTGCCGTGCACAGGAGAACAGAGCTGGAAAGCAGGATAGTGGGGTGGGGAGGGAATGGAGATTTTATAGTAACCTTCCCCTGCCACGCCCACCAAGCCACGCCCACCAAGCCACGCCCACACAACCAGTAGTAAAAATGTTTGAATCCTACCACTGATGCACACGTACACATACTTAAGGTGATATTCATGATTCTATAATTATAGTAGTGGTAGTAATAGTAGTAGTGAATATGAGCGTTTGGTAATTTGACAATTTTAATATTTTTTTAATAATTACAACTGCAGCCATTAATCATAACCTTGTTTCTTAGTGGTCTGGCCATGTGGGTGTGAACAAAAAGATTACGATGTTGATTGAGAACTGCTTCAATATAAGAGTTAGGTTAAACGACCTCTGCAAATACCTGTTTTATAAGGGTAATATGATAAACGTGCCCCATTTTATTATACAATTCAAATGTTTTAATCATAAGCCATGAAATCTTTATTTTCTATTTTACAGAAATGCATATTTAAAAAAAGCTAATATCTAACTGGATCACTACGTTCGCACAATGTTTCTACCACTTGTAGAAAACCAGTTTCATTTCTGTTCATACATCAGTTCCAATACAGGTAGTCCTAGACTTATGACCACCACTCAGTCCAGAATTTATGTTGCTAAGTGAGAAATTCGTTAAGTGAGTTTTGCCCCATTGTACAACATTTCTCACCACATTTGTTAAGTGAATCATTACTGTTGTTAAATAAGTAATATAGTTGTTATGTGAATTTAGCTTCCCCATTAACTTTGCTTGTCAGAATATCACTAATGGGAACGTCAGGACCTCTGGGTCACTGCAACCATCACAAATATGAGCCAGTTGTATGCAGATGATATTATAATCAAAAAAAATTCTGGAATGTGCAGAGATGGATAGGCTGACCCTGGAAATTAAAGGAAGAGAAGATTCGGACTATTTCATAACATGGGAACTATTTTATGGGTGGTTGAATGACAGATATTGAGGTTGGAGGAGTGGAGTTGGGTGAAATATGGTTTATAGAAGAAAAAAAACAGATGAGTAAATATTTCTGATGATTATATAATCAATACTATAATGGAAGATAATATATGTTATATGATTGATGTTATCATATTTGTTTATATATTACCACATATTTGTTTATATATGTGTGTGTCAGCTTTGGAAGCCATATTGAGATTCGATGCTACCACATTTGCCACAAGCCTGAGAAAGTGGGAGGGGAGATTCAATTGAGTATCTCTACATAGAGAAAATAAAATTCTTTTGTTAGTTCAAGGTCATGGAGTATGACACAGAATGAAATAAATATCTTACTTTAGGACGGATCGTGATTGGGCCATATGATGTGATGACGGCCAAGGGGGGGTTGGATTTGTAGTTTTGAATATTGCAAGGAAGCCTGAAACTTTCAGATTCGGGATTCCACAGTTACTATCCAAATAAAGCAATCTTTGACAGATGTCTGTCTTGGAGTTATTGGTTGGAAAGGAGGGTTGCTAGAATTCTGACGATATGATCATAATGACAATTATGATGTTTGTAAGTTTGTATGTTAACACCTTGGACAGCTAGAGAGCATGCTGCTCAATATAGAAAGGAAATGTATGACATAAAACAATAAAAATATTTCCAAAAAAAAATGAACTAGTTGTCAAGCTTTCCAAATGTAAATCATGTGACCTTGGAAGTGCTGCAATGATCATAAGTGTGAAAAATGGTTATGTCACTTTTTTGGTGCCATTGTAACTTTGAATGGTCCCTAAGTGAACTATTGTAAGTCGAGGACTACTAATATTTTGATTTTGTTTATGGAATCTGTTGTGCAAGCTTTTCTATATCTGCTCTATATGTAAAATATAATATAACGTATTTTGTTACATTTTACATAACATAGTTTCACTAGTCTGGTTATTATTTCTGCTGATTGTGCAAGCTGTTCCACTAGTATTTCTGCAATTCCAAACAAGTCACACACAACCAGTGGTGGAACAGCCTCGGGGCTCCCACGTAACACCACTTCTCCGCAGGCTGCACTGGCTGCCTGTGGCCTTCCGGATTCGATTCAAGGTGGTACTGACGGTATTTAAAGTGCTCCATGGCTCGGGACCTGGGTACTTACGGGACCGCCTGCTGCCATCAACAACCTCCCGCCGCCCAGTACGCTCTCACAGGGTTGCCCACCTTGGGGTGACGCCGCCTGATCGTTGTCGCCTGGTGGCCCCAAGGGTGCGAGCTTTCTCTGTGGGAGCTCCCTCCCTGTGGAATGATCTCCCCCCGGAGATACGGGCCATGACGGACATCCTGACCTTCCGGCGCGCAGTTAAGACCTTATTTTTTAAGCAGGCCGGCCTGGCCCAGTAAATGGTCTATGGGTTTTTAAATTTAATTTGGGTTTTAATTGTTAATTTTAAAATTTTAAAATTTTTAATTCATCCCGGATTTTAAATGTCTAAATTTGTAAATTGGATGGGATTCAGCCGGATTTGATATTTAATCTAGTTTTAAATTGTATTTATTTTGTGTGTTTTTTAGTAGGCTGTACACCGCCCCGAGTCCCTTTTTGGGAGATAGGGCGGTATAGAAATCTGATTAATAAATAAATAAATAAAGTACCCTATATATTCAATACGAATTCTGTTGAACAAACCAATTGAATGTAGTGGTGAAGATACTGATGTAGAAACTAGGAGGCTATGAGTTCCAGTTTCCCTTCTCCAGGAAGGTCAGTTAAAGAGAATTTGGGCCAGTCACTCTTTCAGTACAACCTATCTCACAGAGTTGTTGTTTCTTTACAATACTTTTGTTAAAGTTTACAATACCAAAATAAACTAAACCTTAAAAAAAGAAATCTTTCCCAAGTCATAAACAAATCTTTAAAATCTTGGAATTCCCATTAATAGCTACTAGAAACCCCTAAATATGTATTGTAACACTGACCAAATAGATTCACTTTATAAACTTCTTTTTTAAAAAGTTGATCTTTAGTCCCATCAAACAGTGTCCCACAAATTATTTCTAATCATTTTTTCTTTGTCACTTTTCAGTAACATCTTAAGTAATTTGTCTTTGTCTCCTCCCAGAAAGTTTCCTTAATTTCACATATTCCTTTTGAAAAGTCAAAAAAAGAAGGCTTTCCAAGTCACTCTTCTGATTTATTATTTGTATGTTCCACATAAACTTACAATTACAGAATGGAGGCAAATATTTTAACATTAGATATGGTGAAGGATGTTTTTGAAAAATTGATTCAGAAGTTAACATTAATAGTGTCAATGGAGACATCTGCCTCTATTGAAAGATGCTGTTTAAAAAAATGTTATATGGTAGAGGAAGAATGAGTTTAAACTCCGATTGAGAATGAGTTGAAAGTGGATTTACAAATGATCGGCTAGAAGAATGACATGGAAAAGGTTGTTACATTGGACATAGAAAATAAAGTGGCTGTTTTGATAATTAAAAGAAATATACAAATGACAAATAAGATAATGACCTGGATTTACAAAACAAGTTTGTTAAACTTGTGAAGGGTTTTATGAGAAGGCATAAAGAAAAAATGAAAATAAATCAAGTTCTACATTATTTGAAAGGAATAAAGATTAAGATTGTTAGAAGATTAAGGAAGGAATATAAAGTTGGTTTATTTGATCAAAGTCAAAAAGATAATTTGTTGCATTTTAAGAGGAAGTGATAAATTGTCTGTATTTGTTGTAATAAAGGCTGGGAGTAAGTTATTTCTTTTCTTCTTCTTTGCTATATTTATTTTATTACAGCTTTTTGTCCCATCTTTACTATTTTATAAGTAACTCAAGTACTGTATTACTTTATAAATAACTTAATTTAACTTTTTATTCTTTCCTTTTTTCTTCTGCACATCTACTCTTTTTTCTATTCATCTATCTTTTAGTTTGTGTTAATTTTCACAAGAGTAATTATACTTGTAAGATTACTTTTAAAATAAATAATTTGATCAGTTTTATTAATAGAGTCTCAGCTCTTAATTCTAGCTTAAGTAACTCTTTCTATAAGGAAATATGAATGATATTTTCCAGGATAGAAAAAAAGAATCAAACTTAAGAAAGCTGTACCTGCCTGGAGTCTTGTACAAGTGGGCAGTTGTAGAAATGTATTGATTGTATAAATAGATAGATAGATAGATAGATAGATAGATAGATAGATAGATAGATAGACGAACAAACAAACAAGTTCGTGGTTTTCCAATTCATAACCCACTGCTTCCCTTCCAATTCTGTTTGTGTCTGTATTTTAATCAACAATATTGTAACAGTTTTCATTTTTTTTCTCTACATCTACTTATAAATGGACATTTCAGTAATACTATATAAAGATGATATAGCACTCTCTTTATGATACATACTGGTATGTGAAGTTTCCTGAGGGTTGACATGTGGATTTTTGATAGCTATGAAATTAAACAAATATTCATGTAAATATCTTGGTTTCTCATATTTTCTATATTAGTTCATCTATCAAATAAAAGCTTCAAGATGTGCAAATTCTTGCTGTTCTTCCTTTTTCTGCAAAGGAGGAATTCTGGTGTTATCTACAATACAGATCTTCAGAGAAATGGTTTCACAGTTACCACATAGCATGGAAGATGGGATAAAACAAATAAGTTGGAACATTGCAATTACATTTAGTAGAACCACCCTAGCTCTCCCACTAAGTATCCTCATTGCCTTGTTGAGTGTGAAAATGGGTCTTCCCTGCATCATTATTTTTAATTTGATGTAATTATTTAAGAAAATATATATGAGTGCTAAATTCACTCTTGGTGACTCCAGATGACTTACGTAGATAAAAGCCCAATATAAAAACAATAAAAAAGCAATAACACCTCACCCCATCCCAGATGACAACAATCATCCCACTCTGGGATCCCTAGGCCTGTTGGAAAAACCAAGTTTTCAGGGCTTTGAGAAAGAGTGACAAAATGAGAGGCAATCTGATCTCTGCAGAGATGATGTTCCATTAGTAGATAAGTGAAGACAATCATCTTTTACAAACTGTTGAGATTCCTAATTTGTTCATAGCTTAACCATGGTTGAAAGAATAACTAAAATGGGAGGGTGGGGCTGGCTTCCAGATTGTTTATAGTATTCTGAAGTTATTCCTTTTCAATAGAACAAGCATACAAGCCAAAGTTTAAGATTAAATCAAAGGACTGGCTGTTTGCAAAGGATTCTTTTCAAAATAGTTGTATAATTTCATAGCATAAGATATTCAAAATGGTTCTTTGTGAATAAACTGTTATCAAAGAATGTTGTTATAGGTTCTGATAAACCTATCCTTTTCACAAGCTTTTATTGAGGGCTTCTTTGAATCAATGCCTTCTATGCATACAATAATAAAAAATATATTGTGTATTGTTCTAATAGGAAGAATTTAAGACAATTTTTGTAACACCAGTGGAAAGGTCAAGTAAAGAAGTGGAGTTGCAAAAAGGAGAATACAAAGATTGCCCATGTCTTACAGTCAGAGCAATACTAAGAGAAGTAAATATCAATAGGGGCAAAAGGTAAAGGAAGGTGATCAATAGCAGCCTGAAAGTAATGATTTGTATCTTATTAACCATCTCAGATGTATCCTGTTTGGATTTAAAATCTATCTAAAGAAAAAAATGAACAAAGAATGAAAGCTATGAATTTGTAGGCTAAGGGTACAGATAAATAACAGTTCAGCTGTTAATAACTATCAGCCGATGTATATGATAGAACCATAACAGCTTTCTGTCACTGATCCATAAAAAGTTGAATGGTGATCTTTTATCAAAGCTGTTGAATAGTAAAAAGTTATTTCAGAGAAAAGAGGAGAAAGTTCTACAAAATAAGGATCAAAACAGTTGAGCATATTTAACTTTTGGAGAGGGGAAGTAGCAAATGACACTATAAATGTTCTTGTAGTTGAGAGTACTGTATTGGGGATGTTGTAAATATTCTCCTTGATCAGTACATTATAAGTAACAACTCTGTGCATAAAGATATAGATACGTTTACATCTCTTCTTTCTTAGATGTATAATGACTCTATTAATTTCTAATTGCATAATTAAATAGATTGTCTAGATCAGTTTTAGTATTGCTTTATGCCTAACTTTGAGACTGAGACAACTTTATAATCCCAGTAAGTGGGGGAGCTACACTGAGGTAGTGCAATGTCTGCTGGTTTCTACTGAATCTCTCTGTTTGACCATCCATGTAATATTTTTCTGATTTCATTTTTTTCACTTATTATTGGAGAAGTTGCGAATTTTTGAATCAGTGTTTGGCAGCAGTAAAAGGGCTAAAAAATAAGGGCTAAGAAATTGAAAGTTAATCAAGGTGCTCCTGGTTAGGAAGCAAATGGACTCTGGAATAGGAATTTAACCCATTTTGTATGGATAACGTTTCTTATAAAGAATTATGTTAACAGTTTGGGATGTTCTTAGAATCCAATTATATCTGAAATTTCAAATAGCATTATGAAGAATGATTTTGCCCATCTTAAGTTGGTGCAATAATTGCATCCTATTCTATTCACAAAGAGCCTACATTTGGGCAAACTCTGGAAGACCAAATAGGAGAGGGGGAGCCTGGTGTGCTATGGGATCCTGAAGTGTCAGACACAACTTTGTGACTGAACAACAATAATGCTATTCACATGAAGAAAGGCCATGTCTTAGAATGGCACATACCATCCACCATCCCTTAAGCTTTCAGAGTTGAGTTGTGCCCTTATATATTATATATGTATATCTGATGAATCACAAATAGGATGAAACTGATCACGTATCAGCTCTTAGTAGTATACATAATAGGTAATATGCAAAATTTACAACAAAATTTACAACGTAACATCTTTCATACATCTCAATTTGATTACTATCGTGCCCTTTGTCTGAAATTACCTTTGAAATGTCCCTAGAAATATTGTTTAGAAAACAACAGCTCTATTCACTGGCAGAAATATATTCCACTGGTTCTTCAAAAGTTGGACTGTTTACCAATGTGCTTCTGGATATAAATCAAGGTGGTAGAATTGAATCTAAAGGACATACCAGGCTGCCTGTGGTGAAAGAATAGAGAGAAAAGTCCATTTCTAATTGTTTAAACTGTAATGGGGGTACTAGTAATGGAAACAAAATAAAAGGCATTGTCAGAAGCCAGCTGTGAAATCCAAAAGGCTGGACTAGTGAGGGTAATGATGGCCTTTAGTCCTTTGGTTAAATCATCCTAAATTCAGAAAAAAAATAGTCCACAAGGAATACAACTGTTATTCACAATTTATTTTACCTTCTGCATCTGCCTACTTTTAATATACAACCTATATACAACTTTTATTATTTAAAAATCTTGTTTTGGCTTTAACTACTACTATCCCTGCATAGGTAAAGGTAAAGGTTCCCTCAGACATGCGTTCTAGTCATTTCTGGCTCTAAGCCAAAAAGCCAGTGCTGTTCAAAACCATCTCCGTAGTCATGTGGATGTCATGACTAAATGCAGAAGGTGCACGGAGCACTGTTACCTTCCCACCAAAGTGGTCCCTATTTTTCTACTTGCATTTTTATGTGCTTTCAAACTGCTAGGTTGGCAGAAGCTGGGACAAGTAAGGGGAGCTTACTCCATTACGCGGCACTAGGGATTCGAACCACTGAACTGCCAACCTTTCTGACTGACAAGCTCAGCGTCTTAGTCACTGAGCCACCGAATCCCTATCCCTGCATAAATAATATATATATAAATATATAAATGATATATAAATATAAACTAGTGATATACTGTATTATTATTTTACAATACATCCACATATATCCATAAACAAGGTTGAAATTTTAAAAAGATACCTAAATTGACTGATAAACATATTCTATAGTAAATTCTGTAAGCGGACCTTATTCCCAAAATTTTATCTAAAAGGCACAACTATTCTATTCATAATCTTGATTTTATTATATATTGATAGAAGAACTAAGATAAAAAGATCATGGACAGAATAGGATTATTTTAGTATAAACACCAACAAAATAATCTCAGCAAAAAGCAATTAAAAAGCACATTTGCATGAAAAAGAGAGTAAAAGAAAAAGGAAATGTATGAAATTATTTTGGATAGTTTTCTGCCAAGATTTGAGCGGACATCAACGCACATTCAGAATAATGGCACTGGTTTCAATATAAAGACTTTTACAAAATAAGTTCAGAAATGAAGAACTGGAAAATTATGTTGAAAAACAAATCTTACAGAAATTGGAGAATGCCTGTTTTTTGTACCGTACTATGGAGACATATTAGTTATATCTTTCTTTTTTTGTTATAAAACTTTTGTTATGCAATGAGCCCTGGTGGTGCAATGATTAAAGTGCAGTATTGCAGGCAAAACTTTGCCTACAGCCTGGAGTTCAATTCTGATGGGGCTCAAGGTTCACTCAGCCTTCCATCCTTTCAAGGTCAGTAAACGAGGACCCAGATTGTTGGGGGCAATGTGCACACATACAATGCTACTACATTGTAAATTGCTCAGAGAATGCAGTACATTACTATGGGAATATCACTGTTGCTATTTGCTGTAATTTGTATGTATATTATTAGCACTGTTAGCAAATAGTGTATACTTAGCTGAGATTTGAATAAAAGTAGTCACCTTAAACCTTGCTTTTTGCTCTTTATAAGATCAGCTGCTTATATTTTGCATATCCTGTTTCAGATCAGTAAACAGTCACAATTACACAGCATTTGAAAGCAAAATCCCTTTGGGACTGCTGTAAGATGTTGAGAACAACATCTTCTGTTCAACTGTTATCTTACAGGATAATGTATTGCTCTCATTCATGGAAAAGAGCTACCCACTCAATCTTTCCTTGTCATAAACAGATGAACCAGATTCTGCATTTAAGCCCCACTGTGAGCAAAAGAATAAGGCAACTAGAGAATAAATATGTTATGTATACATAAGATATGCATGTGCCCTCATGGGGTGGGGGGGAGGGGGAAAGAGAGAGAGAGATAAATTGACAGAAGAAAGAGTGTAGAAGCAGGGATTTCACAGCCAAGATGAACAGGCACATGAAGTTCAATAATTAAAGCAACTAGTGTCTGCTGAACTCTGTTGCTCTCTGCATCTGTCTCTAAAATAATCTGTGGATATCCCCAAATATTATCTGTTTTCAGAACACACACTTAACTATTTTACTTCTCTTTTCCTGGGGAGGCTTCATTGGAGCCATGTTTACATCAGAAAGACAATTATTGGATTTTGGGAGAAAGAAAACAAGGGGGAAGGGAATTAAGGTGAAAATTGGCTAGTTCTAAATCATTCTTTTACCCTATTGATTCTCCTTCCTGCCTTAAGGCTTATTTGAATAAAGAAAGGAATTTTATGAGCAAAATTAATAAAACATGTATTAATATACTGATAACCATATCCTACTTCAGAAGTGAAATATTGAAAGACTAATGTAGAAATGGAGGAGTGAATTACAGCTGCCAGCAGTCTTCCTCTTTGGATCTCCTGCTAGAACTACTGAGAGTTATTATTTAACGTAAGTTCTCTACTTTTGAATTAGAGATTCCCCTGTGGTTCCATTCTCAGAAAATTGGATGTTTCACTAAGCCAATGTAGAATAAATGGTAAAGAATGTACTTCCATTAATTTAAGTCTGTATGAAACAGTACAAACCTTAAGCCACAGACCAAGGGCATATTTTATGAATTTGTTAACTGGAAAGCAGTTTTCTTAATATTTAAAACAATCGTTACACATTAGTATTTCTTCATGCAAGAAGATGACCTAAAGGCTAACTCTAAGCGAAACATTTGTTTTGATTATTATTTTAATGTTATCTCTTACATGCAGATGTTGAGTGAAAATAAGCTCTTAGCAATAAAGAATTAAAAAAAGAAAAGAAAAAAGATGTTTTCTGTTTTATAAACTTGAAAGAATCAAAGTACTTCTTTGAACTGCTCATCTTAATGGAAGTTGTTTGATTAATTTTGAAGATGAACAAAACCTTTCCAATTTTAAATAAATAAATAAATGTTATCCCACCCCCCCTGAAAAAAAGCAACCTGATACTACTGTTAATGCCCCATGCACCATAGAGCAGTCTTGAATGCCATCCTAGAATCATAAAAATAAAAGGCATAAATACAGAGGGAGGGAAAGAGAAAGAGAAAAACAGAGAATAACTAATAGAAAAAGTATATAGTGGACAAGGAGGCAGAGAACAATTTAATGAGCTCCCATAACTGTTGATCACTGATGCTGCTGCATTGCCTCCCAACTATTCTCTCACCACTGTTTATTTGTTACAGAAGGGAAGACATTGTTAGAGGAAGCTTCATCCTTCCTGCTTCAAAATTTTGTTAGCAACTAGGAAGATAACATGGAAAGGAGCTTCAGGAAAAAGCTTGCTGTGGAAACAAGATGGTGTCAAAGGAGCTGTTGTTTTCAATATTTTCATTCTAAATTTTTGACAATAAATCTTGTTTGGGCCTGAAAGTGAATAGATAGCATGTGCGGGTCTCTTAAGATAGATTCACTTTGTTAGACCTTGAGATGAAGAAATAATGAAATAATGTTGAAAATTCCACCTCACTCGCACCCTCCATCCTCCCAGGTAATCCTATCAGGGCAAAACAATAGGAAAAATTGAATTGGGGGTGTCAAACTGCTGAGGATTTTCTAAACTGGAGATGATATTTTGCCTACCCAGCTAGTTCTCATTTCATGTGCATTTAAATGTATTGTTTCATGCCATATAAATGAAAGTTGATCTTCATTCACTTTTATTACAGCAACATTTACTTCATGGAAACTAGGCAAGTAGAAAAGAAAAGAAAAGAAAAGAAAAGAAAAGAAAAGAAAAGAAAAGAAAAGAAAAGAAAAGAAAAGAAAAGAAAAGAAAAGAAAAGAACAATAAATGAAGCAATGTTGTCATTCCATACGTTGAAGGAATATCCGAAAAGGTCAGAAGGGTCTTCAGCCAACACAATGTGTGTACGTACTTTAAGCCCAAGAATGCACTAAAGCAGAAGCTTGTCCACCTTAAGGATAAAACACCCAGACACAAACCAAACAACATAGTATATGCAGCACAATGCAGTGAGACATGTGTAGATCTGTACCTTGGCGAAACAAAACAATCATTTCATAAACACATGGCACAACATAGAAGAACAAACCCACCAGGACTAGATTCAGCAGTCCATCTGTATTTAAGGACAAAGGCCACTCTTTTGAAGACAGCAAAATCTACATTTTGGGCAGCGAGGACCACTAGCTTGAAAGAGTGGTCAAAGAGGCCATCTATGTCAAAACTGAATAGTCTCTCTCAACAGTGATCTCCAGCAGGCCGGTGCGTTCTCACAGAGAGGGCCTTCTCCGGGTGCCGTCAGCCGCCATGTGTCGTCTGGTGGCCCCAAGGAGTAGGGCCTTCTCTGTGGGAGCCCCTGCCCTCTGGAATACTCTGCCACCTGAACTACGCACCAACATGGACCTGAGGGCCTTCAGGTTGAAGACCTGGCTCTTTGAGCAGGCTGGCCTGGGCTGAGGTAGTTTTTTAAATTGTCTCCTAAATTTTTGGTTTTTAATTGGGTTTTAAAGTTGGGGGGTGGGTCTTATCAAATACAA
Source organism: Bungarus multicinctus (assembly GCA_023653725.1). Taxonomy (NCBI): domain Eukaryota; kingdom Metazoa; phylum Chordata; class Lepidosauria; order Squamata; family Elapidae; genus Bungarus; species Bungarus multicinctus. Next base: position 103,300,585 of record CM042836.1, on the reverse strand, counting down.
TCAGCCACTATTTAATGACTTTTTAATTTTTGTATTGTTTTTGGGGATTGGATTTGGCTGTAAACCGCCCTGAGTCCCTAGGGAGAAGGGCGGTATAGAAATCCTAAAAATAAATAAATAAATAAATAAATAAACAGAAGGGAAAGGATATGACATTATCTATCTCCAGTCTACAACAGAGACCTTTCAGCAGTTCCAAGAAGGCTCCACAACCATTTGCACTACTTGGGTGATCTTGAGAACATAAATAAACCTTTAAGTGGCCTCAACAACTCTCTAGAAAAATGCAAATGACCAGCAGTCTGCAAGGAATATAAATCCTTTCATTCCCCACCATCCATTCAGAGCTGAAGAAGCTTTTTGGATGAGAAGTTGAAGCATCTTCAAAGAAAAACAAGGAAGTCTAGTTGGCTCTTGAAAAAGCACCTTTGAGACAACCATGACCTGGATGACTGATAATCTCCATAAACATAAAGCTCATCTAATTTCTCATCTGAATTTTTGAACAGATTTTCATGCTAAGGATGATGATTTTGTTCTCCCTTCTTTCAGAGAAAACATATGAGAGCTATCACTGAGCACATACTGTAAGTGTGCTTATTCAAGCGTGTTCATTCTTATAAAGGAGCATTTACAGTACATCTTCTTCAGCCTCTTTTACAGGGGTGGGATTCCACCAATTCAGACTGGCTCGGATGAACCCCTTGCTCTGAAGATCAGCTGGCAGTGAATTGGCTTGCTGCGATGAGCATGTGAGCCCACCCACCCCTGTTCTTTCCTATGCTTTATTTCCTTTTTTAAGAGCATGGCTGATTCACACAGCATAGTGGTTTGCCGTGCCTCAGCTGTTTTATTCACAGGGATTGCAGTAGAAGGTAAGTATTAGTGTTTTTTTAAAACGTGGAGCACATGCACGCAAAGTGCACAATGACCGAACCAGTTGTTATACCGGTGGAATCCCACCCGTGCTCTTTTGGCATAAGTTTAGCTCCCCCTGCTCCTTTTTCTTTTGTGGCAGTAAGAGTAGCAAGCCAATTCCCTTATTAGGAGATGAATAGAAACTGAAAGAGCAGGCAGTTCTGATGGTCTTTGGTAGGATCTGACTGCTTTTTTAAAAAAATCTATTCCATACACTTTCATTTGACTTGTATTGCACTTTGATCCTTTTGGTTTATTTGGCTTTTGCTCACCTGAGCAAAAGGTTCAGGCATTCTTTTGTTTCATTGATATAAGTATCAGGACATTTCAGAGAGTAAGGAATGACTATATCTCATGCCAACAAACTGGAAAGAATAGGGCAAATCCTATATTTGGATTTTCCAAATGTTAGTTCCCCAAAAAATGACCATTAAGTTTTGATCAAGCAAGCAACAAGGACAGGCAAACAATGAAATAGAATAAGCTACTTAATCAGTTTATTTCCAAGCACTGGTGGTGGTGTCCACATTCCAGAAGTTGACTAACCTCAGTTCAGGTTCTATTGCTTGTTATAGATTGTGTATGATTTTATACAATAAAACTGAACCTTTAATCCAGTCTTGGCTAATGTCATCCTTTCAGTGATGGGTTCTGTTTGACAATGAAGAGGACATTCAGGAAAATGAGGTCAGGATTTCAAGCAAATTGTTGTATAGATATTTGGTGGCTTAATAGGTGAATTGATTTTGAGTTTTGATTTGTTTCCAATTCCTTCTGCCCCAGTTTACAAAAATGCCAGCAACTGCCACTTGCTTTTTAATACATATTTGTTTTCAAGTTTGATGCAAGTTATAAGGATGCTCTAGCCAAGGAAGTGTATTTTTATTGAAGCAACTAAGCTATCATGAACTAATAATGCATATCAATGGTGACATATTACCCAAAATAAAAAATAAAAAAAATCCAATTTCTCCAGAGAGATACATTCGAATACAGAGAGGTCACCAACTGCATAATTCTGTAAAATGTCATCAAACAAAAATGTTGCATTCAGCCGGAAAGTCAATATTAATATTTAAAAGTTATTGTGCCAAAAGTTTTTTTTAATCTATATTTCCTTTCATATACTGACCTTATGTTTCCAGTTGGACTGAAGTTTATTTCTCTGTCCTTGAAATACTTTCAGTGAGTGGGATGCTACTGTTTCTTTGAACTGTAATCTTTTGGGACTCTAGAGAGAAAAATACAGCATATTCAGAAGTGATTTGTTGCTTCAGTTTATTTTGTACTGAGATGACAAATACCACAGTTTGGGAATGCTGTTTTATTCCTACTGTTTTCTGTTGAGTATCCAATCACTAGCCTAATTTTAGAAGCTAAGCAGTTCAAATTCATGTAATTGTTACAATGACTAGTGATACCACCAAATTCAGAAAATGCCTGGTTTAAAAGAAACATTTAGGAAGGTCCTTTAAAAACAATCAATCTTATTCGGGGGTTTTATGAAAACTGAAAACTATGAAATGGAGGAGAATGGGTCCCTACCATTAGAATTTTCTCTTTTCATTTCCTGTACTTGAAAATCAATATAATCTGGTGTTTCTAATTATGTATTTACTTAGCTGGTTCTAGAATAAGCAATCTGATTTCCTTCAGATATTTGATATTTGGGTCAAGAATTTCTATGATCCTTGACACCAGCCATGCTGAAAGGAACTTCTGTATCCCCCCCCCTCCCCCCCCCAAAAAAAAAAACAAACCTGAAGGAACATTTTACCTACCCCTGCTAGAAAACCTCTGCTAAGATTCTTCTACAGAAACTCCTATTTTGAATATAAGCTAAGGATGGTTAGGACATTGAAAGCATTACAGAAAATGAAGTTAATGACTTTTATTTCTGTTCATGAAAACTGAAAACTGCTTGGATTGATCTGACCCTTCCTAAAAATGATTGGCTTCCAAACTATTATTTCTTCTTTCTTCTGCATCAGAGGTGAAAGCAGTATTACCTAATCAAAGAAATATCTATCAATAATAATCAATTGCATTCTCTAATATTCAGTGACAACAAATATTAATACTTCTGTTTAATAATAAAATTACATGCTGCCATGTTTATTTGCCTTTATTGTACAGATAATTTAAATGCTGGCAAAAGAAAGGAAAATAATTTCATTGTGGATTTCACTGGAAGTTAAATTTGATATTTCATTCCCATTATAAGTAATAATGGTTCAAACACTAGAATCAAACCAAGTCTGATAGCATTCATCTTTCCTCAATCAGAAATCTGGAGAAAAAAAGAAAGAAATCTTCTGGAACAAAAAGGTGTATAAATGAAAATTATGTGCACACAATAATAGTTACATTTAAAAGGCTGTTTACATTAAGGATAATTTGCATTTTAAAGGCCTGCCTCAGGAAAATTTATATGCCAGTAAACAAAAGCAGTGCAATTTGCATTTTTAAAAAAATCTTGCAGATGTAAATAGTTACAAAATTTTCTGTTATTTTTTTAAACCCACAGGAATATTGTCCTACTAACAAAAGGAGTAACTATAGCAGTTCTTTTGTGAATCACACAATTCTGACCTTATGAAGGTTTATTATATCTTGGTGCTAAATATATATTCCACATGGAATATAAGATGAATTTAAGATGAAACTTAAATTCAGTGAGATACAGAAATGTAGCATATGAAAGAGGAAGGAATATTTGGTATGTTTGCCATGTTATTTATAAAAATGATAAAGGTAAAAAAATAGATAAATATCTAAAAGATAAAAATAGATAAATAGATAGATAGATAGATAGATAGATAGATAGATAGATAGATAGATAGATAGATAGATAGAATTAGATTTCAAACAGACAAGCCATGTAACCCGTTAAACTTAACTTGATAAGAAAAATAAAAAAAAATCTGGCTAGTAGATGTGGAAGGACCTGAAGACAACAGAAGAGAAGAGAAAGAACTGGAGAAGATAATAACCTGCAAATAGAAGTAGAATGTGGCAAAAGAAAGCAAAGGTAGCACCAATAGAAATGGTCAGGTTGAATGCAATTCCAAAACAATTGGAGCAACATTTGTACATCATTGACATTGACAAAATCACCATCAATCAATTGCAAAAGGTAGGTTCGTTTGCAACTGTTTACATCTTGTAACACCATCAAATTACATCTATTTATCCCAGGTCCTTCAGAAGGACTCAATATGATGGAACCTCCATGATGGGACAGTGGGAAAATATGTAGCTAAAAGGATTGAAATTTAGATGATATTATAACATAAAAGAGAATTTAAATAAAATGATGTGCCATCATTTTTCTGCATCACGACTGCAGAAAAATTATTCAGAATATATAAAAGGTGTTCAGATTTGTGTTGGAAATGTAAATTTTAAACTCATTTGAAGTCGGATGAGCATTTCTAACCTATTGATGAACATTTCTAACTCATCCCATCTCTGATTCAGTCTCCAGGAAACCTTTACTATATATAGTCCATTAGCTGATCATGGTGAAACAATTCATGACAGGTTACAAAAGGTTGGGAGGGAGGGAGTGGGAAGAAGAGTCACTTGTTTATGTAATGCTACTCTGGTGAGGACATAAGAAAGGGAAGAGGGTGGGAAATGTTGGATTCAGGAATTGACATGTCCATCCTGAAATCAGAGCGCTACTGAAGATTGGTGGCCCCAATAAAAAACTTGTGGATGAATGACAAGATTATGATATCAAGTTGTCCACTCACATGCAGACCTCCTACCATTGAAATTATGGGTAGTCTTTGACTTTCATGCCCCTGGTGGAGACTGACTCTGAGGGAGGGGAGAAACAGCCAACAGGAAGTAGAAGTGTGGCTCCGGAGGTTGTGGAGGAGGCTGGGGATGGGCAGAGGCTGGTTGAGCAGTCAGGCCCATCCCCTCTCCATCCTAGGGCATCCAAGAAGGAGAGGATAAGGGAGAGACATGGTCTACCAGGAGAAGAGGGCCTTGATTCTCTTCATGGGCTGCAGCTGTGACAACTGAACAAGAGAACAGACACGCATATGGGCGAATGCTGGAAACAAAGCATGGAAATATCTCTAGTTTATGGTTCCTCTCTGAGTTTGGCGTTCTTCCCAATGTGTGTTCTGTTATCTGTGGATGTCCTCCAGCCCTTATCTTGCCTGGTTTGTGTTGTTTTTTCTCTCCTTCTTGTAACTGCTTGTGTGGGAGTTTTTGGCTTCCATCAAGGATATTTGGGGCTTGGAAGCAAAGTGAAGGAATAAAAGGGGCTTCATTGGGTTTTTGTGACTATGTTTATTTTGTATTCCCCCTCCTGGGTCATCACATTGACTTATGACCATGACTGAGCTCAAAATTTATGGTGCTAAGCAAGAAATAATTTAGCAAGTACAGTGATTCAGTTAACAAATGTGACAAGAAAAGTTGTAAAATGGGGCAATATTCACTTAACAAATTTCTCCATTGACTTTGCTTGTCAGAAGGTTGTAAAAGGTGATCATATGACACCAGGACCAGTGGTGGGATTCAAAAAAATTTACTACTGGTTCCATGGGCATGGCTTGGTTGTCATGGCAGGGGAAGGATACTGTAAAATCTCCATTGCCACCCCACTCCAGGGGAAGGATACTGTAAAATCCCCTTTTCCTTCCCACCCCACTAACCTGCTTTCCAGCCCCGTTCTCCTGTGCAGGGCAACAAAAGAAGACCCAGCCAATCAGCTGGGACTCAGGAGGCAGAGAAGAGATGGGGGCAGAGGCAGTCAGAGGTGGTATTTGTAGGTTCTCCGAACTACTCAAAATTTCCGCTACTGGTTCTCCAGAACTGGTCAGAACCTTCTAAATACCACCTGTGACCAGGGACACTGCAACCATCATAAATGTGAATCAGTTGTCAAGCATCCAAATATAAATCACATGACCATGGGGATGCTGCAATGGTCATAATTGTGAAAAATGGTCATAAGCCACTTTTTCAGTGCTATTGTAACTTCGAACCCTAATTGAACTGTTGTAAGTCAAGGACTATCAGTATGCTTATGATGGTGTTCTCTTTTTCTTCAAGTGGATTTAAATGTGATGCTCTTTCAGCTACTGTCTTTTTGTTTGTTTTTTCAGTTTTTCCATTTTAATCATTTTTGACCTACAGTATTTCATTTCTCCTTTCTTTCCTTGCCTATTATGATATTCCTATCTTTTACTTCTAGGATCATAAATTCTCAAGTGCATTATTGTTTATTTATTCTTCCTCTCTTGCTTACCTCACAAATAATTCATTGTGTATATTCTACTCGTTCATGTGTAAACATATAAACCCTGTATGTATCCTGCCTTTCATTTTGCAAGCAGCACCTTTTCCAGTTCCATTTCGATCTAAAGGGTACTGTGAGGGTAGATCAACCAGGTCACAAGACAAACCAAAGATGTGAATGTCACATTTTTGAGTGCAGCTCAAAATTCCTTGCACCAATTTCAGTAAAATTTGAAATGCCTCCCCCCTACTTAAATGGTCTAATCTTCTTGCAAATATTGTCCTTTTCTGATAAAAAGAAGTTGTCAAGTGTTTATAATTTGATCGTGATAAAAATGGGAGAGCAAAATTCTTTTTTTTTTCCTGATTCACATTCCAGGTAAGGTTGTTTTTTCGTACATCTACCTTATATTTTATGTAGGTGAGCAGCCTGATTTATTCTGAAAGATGACATAAAAATACTATGAATAGATAGACAAACACATTAATGGAGGGGTGTGCTCTTATCTCTATTTTTATGCAGCAATAGGAAAAGCTGCCTGCATTATTTTTTCTTTTAGAAAATAAACTTTTGAGAATATAACAACTGGAAGGAAATTTAGTTCTATTGTTAGGGAAATCTGTTCCTTTTACAGTCCTGGCTTTATCTTGTCAACTGTTATTAGCTGTTATCAGTCCAGTGGACCAGAATCAGAGGCTAGCAGATTTTCCAAAATAATAACAGAGGATGCTTTTCTTACAAGCATTGCCTCAGGTAGCAGAACGCCCCCTAGCCCCCACCCCTCGCAAAGCAGCTTAACTTGGAGTTGTAGTAAAAATAGAGCTTTCCCTAAATACAAAGCATTTTATTGACAAAGGAAAATGCCATGTGCAAGGTAGCCATTGAATGGTTTTTCACAGAAGGGAGGGTCAGAGGGATAGACAGTACCCCAAAGAGATTGTGACTGATAAACACGGTGCTTAAACCAGTTGACAGGACAGAAAATTTAAGCTGCATTTTTACATCTTTATGTTCAATAAGATTTCAGGGATTGGAGCAGAAATCCTCACTATAAAGCCAAAGAGAAAGTTGAAAAAAAAAAACAAGTTTTCTTCAGCCTTGGCTGAGCATTACAGAGTAGAGACCACTGGATATTCAAGAAGAGAAATGAGGTTAAAATACTGATGATAAGATACAGCTGAGATCCCTAACCTTTTTGGCCATACAAAGCAGCGGTGGTAACAGCGCTGAGAGGAGGCCATGGATTTGCACATTCAACCTGATCCCTAGCATGCACAAATGAAGCTTCTTGTGCTCACCTGCTGCTGGCATTACCTAATTCCCAACAGGCCATAGACTGGTAGCAGGCTATGGACAAGGGGTTGTGGACCCCTGGGATACAAGATCACAGAAAAGGGCACGCAAAACTAGAAGTTCATAGTTATTGATTTTGTTTACCCATGTGATGCCATTTCTGAAATTACACTGAGTTTAGGGATCCAAGGTATAAGTAGAGGTATTAAACCAACGTTTTAGAAACCAGATATGCTAAGTACAGTCCTAGATTTCTCCTGGGCTTTTATTTTTTACATATTTTTATAAAATGTCAACTGGTGCACTGTTTTGCTATTTTTCCAATGACCTAAGAAGGGTTTCACTCTTAGCTTCCAGGTGTCCCATCTCAGGAGAAAAATCAGGTACTCAGCAAAAGAAAAATCATTATTTCAAAATAATCTGCCAGGCAACCTTTTCTATGCTAAGAACAGAATAGTCACTGTGCAATTTCAGGTCTAGTGAGAAAAAGTTTAGATACATATACATATATACCTAGTAAATATAGATAAATATACATAATATATTTATACATATACATATATATGTATATGTATAAGCTCAGTAAATCATTGCCACAGGAAAATTTATTGTTGGTGCTGATATTATCTTTTCTATGGCTGCACAATTGTGCACTATTGTACACAACTATTATGGAATGGAAAATTGGGAAGTAACAGCAGAAGAATTGTTCAATGGGAGGATATGTAATCCAGATTGAATCCCTTGAGAGCTGCCACCAATGTTTCTTAGTTTAGGAAGAATTGTTTTAAAAAATAGCTTGGAATTCCAGAAATAAGAAATGACTTATGAGCCAGAGAAAAGCAGGTATGGATCCTAAATATATTAGTTTTATTTTATTTTTACTCTTTTTAGATTGTTCATTATATATCGGTCTAGAGAAAATCAAGGATGATAATGACACATAATGTAAAATAAAATAGGTGGTAAGCTGAAAAAAGAAATAATAGGGGATAAAGAATTAAAAATATATGAGTGGATGAAACAATATTGATATTGAATTAATGAATTGAAATATGAAATGGGAATTTACTTAAAGGTAAGTGGAATGGATAATGACATGAGGTGGTACTATATAAGATAGATGGATATGTAAGTATGATTTTGTATAAAATGTTGTAATCTGGAACCACATTGTTCACGTGAAAAGATATGTAAAAAATAAAAATAAAAAAACTTTTTGGGGAAAAAAGAAAGAAAGAAATTACTTATGAGCAGGAGTGGGATTCTGTATTTTTAATAACCGGTTCTGTGGGTGTGGCTTAGTTGGTGGGTGTGGCTTGGTGGTCATGTGGGCATGGCTAACTCGACATCACTCATGTCAAGGGGCACTTCTCCTCACCTGGCCTCTCATGACAGTGGGAATGCTGCAACGATCATAAGTGTGAAAAAATGGTCATAAGTCACTTTTTTCAGTGCCATTGTAACTTTGAATGGTCACTAAATGAACTGTTGTAAGTCAAGGATTACCTGTACAAAAATACAAAAAGCTTCTTTGCTTGCAAAAAGCTGCTCTAAATACCAATCATTAGATTAAAAATACCTGCAAGCCAGAGTTATAAATCAGGCAGGGTGCCAGAGCACCTTAAGGAATGAAAATAGTTAAAATGCAGTGATAACTATCAAACAGCCAACTCTTGCTCATAAAGTGAAACCCTTTAGCAGGGAAGTTATTTAAGCTCTCCAAAAAAAGTACACCCAAGAAAAGCAATCCTTAGGTCTATTTGCACCACTTAAAAATACCAGCTAGTCTCACTCACCTCACAAGATGTCCTAAGGAAATATTTCAGATTTTAAAGAAAGGTCACATATCCCTCAGAAAGGCAATAAAAAAAAAATCAGTCCAAGCTTGCATCCTGCCTCTTGGAAGTATACCCCAAAAGGACAGTGCCAGATAGTACTAAAGCCATGAAGGAAGACCCCCTCCCCAGATAGAAAAAGAAACCATGAGGCAAGAAAAAATTCAAACACAATACAAATAATTAAATCACAACAGTAGCTGTTGCTTGTTGAAGCTGAATAGGAAAAATTATCCCATCAATAAACACAGGATTAAACTTCACCAAGCACAGAATTAACCTTAACAAAAAACAGTTTTAGACCAAAACTCAGAAAGAGTATGTAAACTCACATTTGAATGTCAATCTTTCTAGCTAGCCAAGAAGCCTTGCTGAATGTCACTCATCTTGGTTCCCTGTCACTAAAAGCTTTGCTTCATTATTCAATTATTTCTTCAAAGTGCTGATTGTCCAGGGAAGTGTTTTCCTCCTGACAGCAGTGTAAAAATCTTAAAACAACCCCTCCCCTTTACAAAAGCCAAGCCCCAAAAGCTCCGAACTGCTTAGAAAGTTAACAAGGGGTTCTATAGAACCGAACAGAACCGGTAAAATACCACCCCTGCTTATGAGCCAGGGAAAATCAAGTCTTTCCATTATGATTCAGATGGCTACAGATGTAGCAACTATCTCTGGAGTAGACTTAAAAACAAAGAATTTTTTAAAAAGTTTAAACTTAAAAATGTAAATAAGATTTTTAAATCATTTTTAAAATCTTGTGGAATAAACATTACAAATCCCATCTTCCAAGATTTCATGTAGCAGTAGACATAAATGTGCCAAGTGTGAAAGTGTGCAAAGGTAATATTTTAATTAAGTTGTTCTCTGGAGTCCTCAGTGTTTTCTGAGCTTGGTTCTTTGCTTCTAGATATTTCATAACCCAACTTGGTAACATCATCCACGGCACAACACTCATGATGTTATATATTATCATCTATTGGCATTTGTTGATCGTATTGGGAATATGGAGACTTCATAATTATTCAGTATAAAGATATCATTGCAGATTACTTGTGGTGCTACACTCAACAATCAATAGTACCTACTTGATATGCCTTCATCCTGCTCATGCATTCCACAAAAAGTAAACAGAAGCTGTGGCTTAAAATTGGCTTAATAAGGATGCTACTAGACAGGGATTGTCCTTTATGACTAGTGTGGCTTTATTTGTTTTGTATGAATCAGGCAATAACTCCATTCCAGAAGAGTTTCATCGCTAGCAGCCTTTAAACTTCTGTTCTTGCAGCTATTCCCATTATTTTGTCCATAGTGAACAAAATAGATACATTAGTTAACAGGCTGCTATGATAAGAATCAAAACATAAACTGTGACAGGGATCTTGGAGTCCTAGCGGACAATCACTTAACTGTGTGTTGCAAATGTCAAAAAAGCAAGGGCAGCCCTAGAATGCATTAACAGAGAGACAGAATCAAGATAACATGGTGCTATTACCACTTTATAATGCCTTGGTAAGACCACACTTGGAGTATTGCATCCAGTTCTGGTCACCACGATTTTAAAAAGATAGAGTTAAGACTAGAAAGAGTGCAGAGAAGAGTAGCAAAGATGATTAGGAGACTGAAGGCTAAAACATATGAAGAATAGTTGCAGGAATTGGGTACATATGTCTAGTTTAATGAAAAGAAGGGCTAAGAGTAGCAGGATTCCAATATCTAAGAGGCTGCTACAAAGAAAAGGGGCTCAACCTATTTCCAGAGTATCTGAAGGCAGAACAAGTAGCAATGGATGGAAACTAATCAATGAGATAACCAACCTAGGACTAAGGAGAAATTTCCTGACATTTCCTGATTAATTAAAAAAATTAATCAATGGAATGATTAACTTCTAGAAGTTGTGGTTACTCCAATACTGGGAACTTTTAAGAGGAAATTGAACGACAATTTTGTCTGAAATGGGATAGGGTTTCCTGTTTAAGCAAGGGGTTGGACTAGAAATCCCTTCCAACTTTGTTATTCTGTTATAAGACACCAAACCTATATACCAGAGTTAGGGGTGATTTCTTTGTAATAGTGTGCTGCCTGAGATCTTGTTAATCACAGACCTCCCTCAAAGGAAACACTTCAAGATCAGAGGTGGTATTCAGCAGATTCTGGAGAACCGGTAGCAGAAATTTTGAGTAGTTTGGAGAACTGGCAAATACCACCTCTGAGTGGAGATTTTACAGTATCCTTCCCTTGCCGCGCCCACCAAGCCATGCCCACAGAACCGGTAGTAAAAAAAATTGAATCCCACCACTGTTCAAGATATAATTGTCACATTTCCTACAATGACCATCACTCCCACTCCACTGAGACATTAAGTTTTACTTGGCATCTGCTGAAAAACCAAATTGTAAACTATTGTCAGGTAATAAACAGAAAGGGAAGAGAAGGATTGATATTTCATTCTTCCATTGACAAGATACAGAACAGAGTAAAGGGCTGTTGTACAGAATGGCCTTTCCTATTAAGCAGCCTAATAATTCAAGATGATCTCTGCAGTCAGGGCTTCAGTACAGCACTGGTTTGAATCACAACAATGCATTTCAAAGTTTTTAGATAATCAAAGTAGAAAATTCCTGGCGTTATATATGGACCTGTCATTTAAAATAGAAACAGAAAAGGAAGCAATTTTTTTTTAAGTTTTTTTCAAATAGCTTTTCTATTAGGACATTGTCCTCCTAAAGTCAGGAGGATTTGAAAACTTAAAAGATAGAAAAGCTATATCCTCCTGATACAATAGAATTCATGCTCGTTGTCAAAACACATCATGATACAAAAATTATTTGATTTCCTAATGAGTTTCTATTCAATCAAAGAACCCCTATCAGAACTCTTCATTGTCCATTGATGTAGCTCATTAGCTTTTAGCAATAACATTTGAAGGAAGTGAGCAATGAGTTTCTTTTCTCCTCAAATTCTATGAGAAGAATATGCTAAACAAAAAACACCTTTTCAGTCTGTGCGGATAAATAATTGTTTAAGTGATGAAGCGTCTAAGGGTATAAATTAGATTTGTATGAATGTATATATTTGTCATCCTCTGGATATTAAGAAATAAAAATTTTAAACTGCAAGACAAAAATATCTTATAAAACTTGTTAATTTTTTTCATTAACACTGTAAAAAAAATTAGCAGTTTTAATTTAAAAAAAATATTTATTAAATAATACTGGTACCTATCCATGACCTGCTAGCATATATTTAAGAAAAAATATATGTGCACAAGTCACCTGAACAATGTTGTTTTCTAATGGAAAGCATTATGAGAATATTAAGTCACAGAAATATTATGTGATATCTGAATATAGAGGTAAAAGATAAATAATTATCTGGTTTCTTCTGTTAATCTTTAATATTATTATATCTCTTGCAAGTTGAAAATATTTTAAGACTGTGCATTTATCATTTGGGGTTTTTTTACATACAGAATCCACAAAAGGTCAATGACTAATACAAAAGTATTCTTTAAATAGCTAGTAGAGTAAACATTAGTGTTAAATGTTAGATTAGGAATGTATAACTGGAAGCTTACTGAAGATATTTTATCATAATATTCATGTCTGAATTTTGTATTTTCCCCATGCAACAACAAGGAATTATATTTCATGCAGCTTTATGAGCTTCATAATCATTTCTTCATGGTACTGTTCCAACTGAATACTAAACTGCCATATTTTAGACTTTTTTTGTGTGTTGTACAAAAAGTTGTCCATCCTAGCTCTCTAGAGAATATCTTCCATATTTGACATACTAAAAACAAAGGTTTGAAGCTAGTCTTCTATTCACATTAACACAACTGGGAGCTGTGTTAAAACAGCATTTCTGATTACAGAAAAATGTATACTTTCTCTCTGAAAAGAGATGATTGGTAACTAAGTAATGGGAGGGGAAATGAAAATACTAATGGTTCAGCTTCAGAGGTGGTGTTCAGCAGGTTCTGTCCAGTTTTGGAGAACTGGTAGCGTAAATTTTGAGTAGTTTGGCAAACCGGCAAATACCACCTCTGACATGAGATTTTACAGTATTCTTCCCCTACCATGCCTACCAAGCCACACCCACAGAACCGGTAGTAAAACAAATTGAATCCCACCACTGTGCAGCTTCCATCTGTTCATCTCCATATCTTTTAGATCTCTTATGAAAAGGCTGAACACCTACAAATACATAAAGCTAAGATCAAAATATATAGCTGGAAATGAAGTGAAGTTTTTTTTTTCCTATTCAGCCGTTTTCCAGTGAAGAGTTATAAAGAAGGAAAGACCATTTGATTAGATCCACCCATATGATTGTCATACTATGAGAAATTAGCCTTCCAACATTACATTGAATTGAAAAGGAAGCATGTAAGAATTTTTCCAGGATATAGTCAAAACTACAGATAGAAATTAATGGATGAAAAGACAAGTGAAAACTACAATTTTCTAAATTATATCTACAATTGAAAAAAATATAGCCCAATAGAATGATGATGATAGAGAAGAAAGTACTTTCTGTGAACAATACAAAAGAATATATGTAACTCAGGGATGAACTGTGGAATGCCTGGTATTCTCTGAGTTCAGTTGTTTGCTTATAGACCTTTCATTACTCAACTAGATAACATCATCATCAGTACAGTGCAATATCATTGTGCACTGATGATGTTCCCTAGTCAGGTAATAAAATGGCTGCAAGTAAACAACTAAGTTCAAAGAACATCGAAGACTCCACAGAATGAAGCAAGTCAAATGAAGCAAATATATGTAGATTTCTTTCTTCTAAATCTCTCATCAGCCTCAGTTTCTGCGATCAAAGAAAATAACTCTGGTTTCTCCTGGTACCCATTTTATTCCTGAAAAGACATCACAACACATTTACTAAAGATGTAGTGCAAATGTAAAAATTTGTCTCTATCCTGTTTAAGTGGGCTACTATTGACAGATGTAATTTGGTTAATGAGCAATTTCTACTGTTAGTATGATTTTTAACCTTGCAATTAAAGAAAAAGAATATCAACCTATTTTAATTGTGATTTTAGGATGTTGACGTATGTGTCTTTATTATAATAACAGGAATTACCACCAAACAAACATAACAAAAAATAACACCCTAGTCAATGAACTATCAAGGGAGAAAACCATACCTCCAACAAAATAGGCAACCTACTGTTTTGTATATAAGCAGGGAGCAAGCCCCACACTCACTTATACTGATACTACCTTCTTGTTGTTGTTGAACTATATCAGTGGTGGGATTCAGTTTTTTTTTTACTATCGGTTCTGTGGGTGTGGCTTGGTGGGCATGGCAGAGGAAGGATACTTCAAAATCTCATTTCCTCCCTACCCCACTAACCTGCTTTCCAGCTCTGTTCTCCTGTGCAGGGCAACAAAAGAAGAGCCAGCTGATCAGCTGGGACTCGGGAGGCAAAGAATAGATGGGGGCGGGGCCAGTCAGATGTAGTATTTGGCAGTTCTCTGAACTACTCAAAATTTCCACTAGAGGTTCTCCAGAACTGGTCAGAACTTGCTGAATACCACCTCTGTACCATATCCATCATCAGATATTATCAATCATGTTGATGATCCTATTTTTATCAATAGCCGCACAACCTCATTTGCCTTCAATCTTTCTTTGGAGAATTGAGTGAAGTATGCTGTATTTTCTGGGTGTCGCATCACATGTCCACAATATTCTAACTTTTACTTTTTTATGGTTTTGATGATTTCTCTTGGCTTTCCGAGGTGACTTATCACCTCCTCATTTCTGATTTTGTCAACCCAACTTATATGTAATAGCCACTTGTACTGATGCTACCTAGTAATTAAAATTCTGCCAGCTAACAATTGAGCTTAGAGAGCACCAAGGAATTCACAAACTTGACTTTCCCCTCTTTCCAAACATTTTTATCACTAAGAAAGGTGGAATATGATTATGCTATTGGAAGAGTTATGTGAATTTACTATACAATATTATTCTTGTTACTAATATTATGAACACTGTTTGTAAGATTGATGTGTTCCTCTTTCACAAAGCTTGATTTAAAAAAAAAAACAGTCAATGTTCTTGGAAAGTATTCATGTAACTTTTAAACTTTTTAAACCAAGTGGAGAAACCAACCCTACTTTTTGGAATATTGTTTAAGCTTTAACTGAAAATTCTGCTTTATTCTCTTTTCCACATTAGTGGACTTTAATATGAATCATAAGATTGAACTTGGTTTGGGTTGTTCTACATTGTTCTTGGCCTTAGCTTGATAGTAATTGTGTGCAAGATAATCTGTAGTCACAGGTAAATCTCCCTTTTTGGATTCAAAACAGTTTGGGTCTATCCAAACTGCATCATCCCATCATCCATGTAGCTACCATTTCACAGTAAAATTAAGCCAGCTAGATGGAAGAGGAATGCTGCAACCAAGGAACATATGTGATTTCAGTATTTCCAATATTGCTGGCATCACACATAGTTCCTTTGGCAAGACATGTCAGGAAGGAAAGGGAGGCATGATCCCAAAAGATCTTCTAGGGTACTGTTAAACTGCTGCCTTTCCTGTTCACAAACTGACATTTGGAAAAGTTCTTTTTAATGGGTCATCAAACAAGCTCTATGGGAACTAAAGCTAGCACTGCCAGAGAGAAACTTTTTGACCTTCAACAAGTGTCACCCTCGTTATAGACAATGCCTGTTGACTTAGAACTAATTTGTCATCTTGTCTCTTCTGCCTTTTGATAAATAACAGTAGAAGCAACACCAGATACCTTTTCTCATGGCTGTTAATTTCCAGAAAATGTTGCATTAAAGCAGTGTTTAGATTGCAAATTCCTGCCAATTATTTATGGGTAGTAATTTCCTCTTTTTTAAAATGTTGTTTTATTCTCCTTTTCAGAAAAGTCAAACTCAGTGAAGTTCTGTGCATAATTAAGATGAAACCAAAAAGAAGAAAAAGGGCACAATCTGAGAAAGTTGACCTCTTCAAATCCCATTGTTTCACCAGAATTACTAAATTTCTTTTTCTCGTTCTCTCTGAAATCTGTCTATGTTGAGGAATACCTATTGGGAAGCTCTGGGCCATTAAAAAGGAATTCCAGTCCTTGGATTATGAGCTGTACAGCCTATTCTAAACTTCTGGAAGTCTTCTTGAGCATTAAGCCATGGTGAAAGGTCAGGACATAAATTTTCTAAAGTAATTAGCTAGGCTACTTTCTGAATCGAAAGGCATATTGGCTATGGGCACTCAAATAAAATGTCTTCTAGGAGAAGTTTGCCTGTGAATAGTTGTCAGTGGGTGTGATCAAAAAAAAAAGGTACTTAGCCAATAGAAATCTGATTAAGCTGATTTCTTCACCACTTTTCTGGATTCCCACTTTCTTTTATTTTTGAAGAATGCCTGTGTGGCTTATGAGGCCTCTAAGGGCCTTCTGAGAAATCAAGGCAATTCTGAATGCTGATAGTTCAATTTTCAGCATGTTTTGTTTCTATATTAGGTAACATTAAAATAATTTTTGAAAAGAAAGAAAGTAGGATCAAGAACAGGGTGTGACATGTACCATAGACTGATCTGTGGACATTAGTTCAATAGGCACAACGAGGGGATTCCTGAAATGACTTTACTAAAAATGCAATCCCTTTGTTCATTACAGGAAGGAAAATGCTTGGATATTTTCAAAACAAATTCCAACTCCATCCTGACTCTTAGACAAAGTGTGAAAATTTTATGAACAGAGGAATTCAGAGATAATTTTAGCACAGCATAAGACACTGGAGTATATTTACAAGTTAGTTTGCACAAAACTTAATCTCACTCAGATTGAGGAAAATAAGTGAGCGTGTGCAGACAAATTATATTCTTTGAAACATTGTGTATGTTTTTGTTTACATGTATATATATCAAAGAGTCTATACCATTGAGGGGCATGCAGTATTAGGCAAAGCAGAGAAATAAACTATCACTATTATTTAAACCTGTATGCCACTCAACTCTCAATGACTCTGGGCAGCTCAAAACAAGCAAAAAATTACAATAAAGTCAATAAAAAATAAATATGAAATACAATGAAACAAGAGGTTTCATTTTCCCTTGTTAAAAGTCTGGAGGAAGAGCTGGGTCTTAACAATTCTTCTTCACAGAATTGGTTTTTTTCCAGATCTAAAAGGACAAAGGCTGCTAAAGAAAAGACACCCATATGTGATCCCAACAGACACTGTTTAATTGAAGGAACCCAGAGCACACCAACACCGCAGCACTGAATTGGTCAGGCAGATGTTATGGGAGACAAACAGTCCCTCAAGTAACCAGGCTCTATGCCATGTAGGGCTTTATAGGTAACAACCAGCACCTTTAATTACACTCAGAAGCAAACCAGCAAGTGCAACTCACAAAGCCAAGGGTTACATGAGCATACTGAAGCATGCCAACTACTGCTTTTACCACTACGTTCAGGACCAGTTGAAGCTTCCAGTGGGGCTTCAAAGACAATGAACAGCATGTTACAGTAGTCAAGCTTCAAGCTGACTAGAGCGTGACTGCAGTTCACCCAATCTAGGAAAGTGTGCAATTGGCACACCAGATGGAGTTGTGAAAAGGTTTTTCTAGCCCCAGGTAACACCTGCTCCAAGCAAGAGCTGTGAATCCAGGAAGAGCCCCAGATTGCATATCAATACTGAAGAGGGAAGTACTCTCCCATTCAAGGTCAAAGATGGAATATCTTAGTCTGTGTAGCTCAAACACTCAGAACCACCTGGTCTTGGTAGCATACTGAGCTGTGGTGGCACAATGGTTAAAATGCAGTACTGCAGGATACTTCTGCTGACTGCCAGCTGCCAGCAGTTCAGCAGTTTCAATCTCATCAACTCAAGGTTGACTCAGCTTTCCATCCTTCCGGTAAAATGAGCACCCAGATTGTTAGGGGCAATATGCTGACTCTGTAAACTGCTTAGAGAGGGCTATAAAGCACTGTGAAGTGGTATATAAGTCTAAGTGCTATTGCTATTGAGTCCCTCCAAATCTACACAGCATCCAGGCACTGGAATTGAACATTGAGAGTCACTCTTGACTGGCCCTGCTTCAAAAGATATAATTAGCTATTATCAGCAAATGAATAATGCCAAACTCCAAACACAGCAATTACTATTTTGAAAAAGATGAGATATTGAAAAGAATGTTTTAAGTAGAAGAGACAGAGTGTGTTAATGACAAGGTTTGTAAAATGAATGGTATAAAAAGATAGTCATAGGAACTTTGGTGGTGCAGTGGTTAGAATGCAGTATTGCAGACAAACTCTGCACACAGCCTGGAGTTCAATCCTGACAGGGCTCAAGGCTGCCTCCGCCTTCCAAGATTGGTAAAATGAGGACCCAGATTGTTGTGGACAATATGCTGACAGAGTGCTGTAAAGTGCTATTGCTATTGTTATAGTCATACATACATATACTACATGTACAGTATCTATATTCCCTCTTTCTCTCTTTGTCTCCTACAAGCCTAAAACCAGTTCTCAAACTGACTGTGAATCTTAACTTTTCTCTACTCTCAAATAAAGCAATTTGGTTGTGTTTCTGCTGATTTTTGAAATGGTATCTCTGATTTATGAATCCTAGGAATTTATTTTTAGCAAAATGTATTGTACTATGAATATCATGATTATTTCAAATAAAATGGTGCACATACTCTCGCTCTTTTTCCCATCCCCAGGGAATGTCATGCTGTATCCTGAGCACTTATTTTTTAGCTTATTTAGAGAAAATATTCTTTTCTTAGCTCCTATTCATGTTATGTCATGCAAAACAAATGCTGTATCCTTATAGATTCCAGTCATCTTTGTGTGAGCTGAACATAAGGGATAGCTTGCTGACTAATTCTTCACCTGGAAGATTCCCTTCATATGTTGCTTTTACCCTCCCTCATGATGAGAGAGAGGTTTATAATTTAGAAATGAATTATGTGCCTGTTTAGGAATAAAAAGGCAGCATTATATAGGAAACATAATTTTGGACCTCTGTTGTGGCCCATCACTGGCCAGTAGAGCTGGTGGGAGTCTCAGACAGTGAGGTTGGGAAAGAACATGGGCCAGTCCTGGAGTCTGGGAAAGTGCTCTGTATCGGAGGCAGAGATGGGCCTAGGGCTATCTGACAGTTATCAACTGCCTTTGGAGTCAGAGATCAGTGGGGCAGAAGAACAGCTGGAGCCTGTTCCCAGTGTGTGCATGTGCAGAGCAGCCAGGAGAAGGGAACAACTAAGGAACAAGGGTCAACTTGGGAGTAAAGCCACAGGTGGATAGCCCCTCCCATAGGGAATAAAGAGGAGGGAAAGGGGAGTGGTGTTTGCAGGAGACAATTAGTTCAATTCATTAGGGTTGCATTGCTTTTAGTTCTGTTCCTGACTTCTTGCCAAGTAATTTCTGCTACAGCGAGGTGTTTGGAAGATATCAGCCTGGCAACTCTCCAAGCCTGATAAAGGTCTTCAGTTGTGAAATATCTTGAAAGACTATTTGCCAGGATTTTGCTGGAGAGTGAATAAGAGGGATTCACTTTAACCTAAATAAAAAGGGTTTTATTGGGACTAAGAGTAGGCTTCGTGCTTTTAGGAAGCCTAGGTCAGAATAACCTCATGGTTCCTTATCATATACCTTAATGTTAATAAGATGCTGTCAGGTCTTCCTCAAATATTATGAAGCACCAGAATAGGCAAACAGTAAATCCAGAAATAGAGAACCTTTGTCCAGTGGTCAGTCATGAGTGGAATTACTAAATATAGACATTCTACCTCAGATACATTAATCCAGTAAAAGATCTTGCTCAGCCCCTTGTAGTCTCTCTCTCTCTCTCCAAAAATGGAACATCATGAGTTTCCAGATGCAAGTATTAGAAAAATAATCATACTCTTTTCCTATGCAAACAGATAATAATGTGCCTCCAGAATCTATAGGAAAAATATAATTTAATATTGAATATATATCAGATAACAGTGTGTGTGTGTGTGTGAGAGAGTGAGAGAGAGAGAGCTTTTACAGCTTAAACCTGAACAATATACACACTCATTATACTTGCAGTCACACAGTACCACTCATAGAATACAAATAGCCACTCAGTGAAGTCCATAATTAAGTAAGAAAGTCCCCTTGAGAATCTTTTTAATACTGAGTCTCAATGACAAGGATTTCCTTTTTTGCTTCAGGGAGATTTTTAAAAAATCTCCAACTTGATAAACCAGACAGTGGTTGAAGAAAGAAAAACAATTTTTTGAGACTTAGATGGATGGGAGCAGAAAACTTCATATGCTGTTTCCTCACCCTCCTACTTTATCTAATTAAAAGCATTCTTCAAAAAGCCTGGGGGAATGCATGGTGGCAGACAAACAATGACTTTGCTTTAGATATCCAGATTTTGTCTCCTCAATTAATTACTGCTACTGAATAAAATAAGATTATTCCAGCACTATAAGACTATGCAGCAAAGGAGTATAGGGCATAAATTGTTTATCCTGCCCCAAATGAAGCCGCATCTGAGGTAATAAAAATAAGGTGCTTACACTGTGTTTAGCAAATGAGATGGGATTGTTTTTAATCAGGATAGGATCCAATGCTGAAGTCAGAAAAGATCCACCTCTAGAAGTTTCTTCTTCTACACAACTGCAACAAAGCCTTTTCACAACTTTGTGCTATATACCAACTGTGCCCCTTTGGGGGATTGTGAGGCCCTGTGCTCAGTCATTCATGATCTGGTCATCTTTTATCTGGACTATTGCAACAAACTCTATATGGGATTACCACTGAAGAATATTTGGAAGTTACAATTGGCCAGAATATGTCAACACTGACAGTTTTGGAGGGCCCTATGTGTTGAATTTGTCTTTCTTGCAGCAGAACATTATATGTAATTGGGCTGTTTGTTGCATTTATATATTTCTTCTCTTGTTTCATTAATTTGTGTTTTTAAACCACCACTACATGGACTCACAACTGGCTGACAATTACTCAACAAGTAATCCTTAATGGATCTAAGTCTACATGGAGGGAAGAAAGCAGTGGGGTGCCACAAGGTTCCATCTTAGGCCCAGTACTCTTCAATATCTTCATTAATGATTTAGATGAGGGAATAGAAGAGGAATTTACCAAATTTGCAGATGATATTAAGCTGGCAGGAATAGCTAAAACCCAAGAAGATAGGCTCAAGATCCAGATGGATCTTGACAGACTAGAACACTGGGCTGTATCTAACAAAATGAAATTCAATGTAGAGAAAAGTAAAGTCCTACACTTAGGCAAGAAAAACCAAAAGTACACATATAGACTGGGTGAAACCAGTCTCAATAGCAACAACTGTGAGAGGGATCTTGGAGTCTTAATGGACAACCAGCTAAATATGAGCCAGCAGTGTGCAGCAGCAGCCAAAAAAGCTAATGCAACCCTAAGTTGCATTAACAGAGGGATACAATCGAGATCAAGTGAGGTACTAATGCCACTCTATAAAGCCTTAGTAAGACTATACCTAGAGTACTGCACCCAATTTAGGTCACCACATTATAAAAAAGATGTTGAGACTCTAGAAAAAGTACAGAGAAGAGCAACCAGGATGATTAGGGGACTGGAGACCAAAACATATGAAGAATGGTTACAGGAACTGGGCTTGGCTAGTCTAGTGAAGAGAAGGACCAGGGGAGACATGATAGCAGTCTTCCAATATTTGAGGAGCTGCTACAGAGAGAAAGAGGTAAAGCTATTTTCTAAAGCACCTGTAGGTCAGACAAGGAATAATGGATGGAAACTGAACAAGGAGAGATTTAAATAAGGAGAAACTTTCTGACAGTGAGAACAATCAACCAATGGAACACCTAACCCTTGGAAGTTGTGGGAGCGCCACAAGAGACTTTCAAGAAGAGATTGGACTGCCATTTGTCAGAAATGGTGTAGGGTCTCCTGCTTGGGCGGGGGATTGGACTAGATGACCTATAAGGTCCCTTCCAACTCTGATTATCTGTGTCTGTAAATTTAAACTCATTACTATATTCAGACCTGTAGGCCCCACAGAGTTAGTGAATAGAGTGGCATATAATTCTAGGAAATAAATTACCGAACATTGCATTTGTCGTACCTCTTAATCTCCTAAATAAAGGTGTATATTTCTCCATTCTTTAATCATAAATATATATTTAGCCCTCAGTGCAGTAGGATAGTTTTTCCAAAAGTTTTTAGTCCTATGAGTATTCAAAACAATTTTGCCCTTTTTTGTTGGTTGTTTTTCCTTCTTTTTTTTACAAAAAGCATCTGAAATACATGTTCCTTTGTAGAAGCCATGTCAATATAACCCCTCTTGAATCCCGTTCCTATTGATTCAGACTTCTTGAAATACAAATGGTTTGTGTATTTCCTAGATAAGAGAGATAAACGTGGTGATATTTGATTTATCTTTTGCATATTGGTTGCTCTGTCAGTCAGATTTCAAAGTTCTTATACCATTAGATTAAAAAAAAAACCTCCAAAATTATTCTTTGTCAAGAAATGAAAAAAAAAAATTACCACATCTAAAAGCATATGCAGTGCCACTGTGATTTAAAAAAAAAGAAGCCAGACAAAAATCAAAATGCAGAGCAATATTGTCCTTTGCCTTTTTCTGTGTGATGTTGCTTACTTGATCTCCTAAGGATACTTTGATCTACTGAACTACTACAGCTGAAAAGCAGGATGTACCTCTCTGTAGCATATATGTTTTATTTCTCTGCTGCTGCAGTTTCATTTACATCTCCAGATGCTTGGGAAGATGGACTGCAAATGACTCAAGGGTTTCTGGTAAAAATTAATAGCAATGCCCTTATAAGCCTAGGGTTAGGTTTTTTAACCAAGGATGGCTTAAGATCCACCAGTAGAACAAATGTTTTTGTACACAAAGAAACTGGTGCTGTGCTTCTTATATTCAAGTAAAAGTACTCAGGTAGTAGTCCTCGACTTACAACTTCATTTAGTGACATTCAAAGTCACAATGGCACTGGAAAAAGTGACTTATGGCCATTTTTCACACTTACAACCTTTGTAGCATCCCCATGCTCATGTGATCAAAATTCAGATGATTGGCAACTGGTTTGTACTTATGATCGTTGCTGTCTCCCACAGTCACATGATCACCTCTTGTAACCTTCTGACAAGCCCAATCGATGGGGGAGCCAGATTCACTTAACAACCGTGTTACTAACTTTAACAATTGCAGTGATTCACTTAATAACTGCAGCAAGAAAGGTCATAAAATGGGACAAAACTCACTTAACAACAGAAATGTTGGGCTCAATTGTGGTTGTAAGTCGAGGACTACCTGTACAAATAACAAGGCTGGCGTTGGGAAGTGGAAAGCAACAGCCTCCCCAGCATAATGAGGTAATCAATCAATTGCTGCAACGAAGTAGTTGCCCCAGGACACGGGTATCAAACTCGCCATGTCACCTTGCCGTCACGTGACATTTCATGATGTTTTTCCCATTTGCAGAGCTGGGGTGGGCGTGGCCTGTGTATGACACATCCGGCCTGTGGGTGGCCAGTTTGACACCCCTACACCAGGAGATCTGATGCAAATACATGTCATTTGGGTGATTATGTCACCAAATGCATATCATTTGTCCCTCCTGACTGTTTCTGAGAGATATACTGTATACCATACAGGGCAAACAGAGTGAGCCATATAAATTACAATGTTATCTTAAAAAGAAATGGAAAACAGGAAACAAGGAAACTGAGCTGTATGCAGTTTTGTTTTACTCATCCTAAGAGCAGAAGGTACGAAGGCAAAAGCAGAAAGATCAGAAGCAAAAAGACAGGTCAGTTGCAAGAACAATGCCCAGCTGCCAACCACTTCTAACTCTGAGAAATAAGCTGCTCGCAACTCGTCACAATATCATCCAGGAGAAACAGATGTAAGGTTTGAACTATATATGAGACTTGAGTTTAAAATGTGCTGTAGTTGGGATGATGATGGTGATGATTACTATTATTAGCATTTCAAGTACTGTATCTCCAATAGAAGTATCTTTATTATGATGATTATTAGTATTTCAAGTATCTCCAGTAAGAATATCTTATTATAGCTGTGACCTTAAATCACTGGCTGCAGATTTTCTGGTTTACCAATTGCGAAGCTGGATGGAAGAGATGAATGCTTCTTTAGACCTGGGATATCTCAATTAGGCAACAATTGAGCTTTCCCTCACTTCTTTATTTGCAATAGAACTTCAATACTTCAGCTAAGTATGCCTAAATATGCCTTATTAAAGTCAACCTAATACCCAGAATGTCTGCAGGTCAAGATGGCAGTCACAATGCTGCATTCCACGGGAGGGGGGAAAACAGCCAGGTTTTGATCATATTATTATGGCTGCCATTTTGACTTTTTTTAAAAAAAATCATAACTTGCAGATCTGCTGCTGCTGTTCTTTCTCCTCCCCTTCCCCTTCAAGAACTAATGATTAACTCAGGTGTTTCTTCCCTTCCCATCTACCCACAACTTCTGCAAATTTAAGGGGGCTGAGAGGCCTTTTGGTAACATACACAGATGACTTCCCTAAGATGGTCTCCCCATTGCAAGATATCATCTTTCTGCAGGAAATAGAAGAGGCACAGGAGATGCAGATCTCAGGCTGCCTGGAGGATGGATGTAGGTCCAATGCCCAAAACTTAGCTTGATCCCCATCAGAAACAAACACAGTAAAAACAGATAAAACCCCTAAATATGGGCTTTTGCAACCTGGACTGATTAAGCTATATAATACCCTTGCTTTAGGTTAAAGTTTTAAATTGAACAGAGAGACCCCCTGATTTGATCCAATTCAAACTGGGCTTTTTTTCAAATGAGCAAAATCTGATCAGTAAACACCCAATATTTTGCAGCCATAACAGCTTTAAAATGGCTGTTGTTTTTTGTTGTCTTATCTAGTCTCTTTTCAAAGTATTTCAGTTCAAACTTTCATTAGTGTTCTCCCATAATTCCAACTCATAAACAGAATAAATTAAACTGAAAATGATTAAATTCTCATTTTGAAAATGGGGAACTCTTTATTGGTGATAACCTTCTAACAAATGTGTTACATTACCTCTAATATTCTTGTTTAGTCACAGAGAATGCAAAATGTTTTTTATCAAATAATAATGCACTGAAGCTGATAATTTTGTTTCATTTGCTTATTTAAACAATTTGTATGGCCACACATTTCATTGTTGCATTTTTTTTTCTTGGAAAACTGAACCAGAAACTCATGGGATGGGAAGGGTACATATTTTCTAGTCCTATTCTAATAGTTCTGAAAGGTTCAGATGACTATTTTTGCAAAAGTTTTAAAGCTGTTGGAGACCTCCATGGAAGAAATGGCAAACTGAAGAACAGAGCAGACAACCATGATAAAGAGCTGGTGAGTAGAACATCTCTATGTAATTCCTCTGTGGACATGGAAAGGACTTGAGGTTTCCTACAAGTGCCCAAGACAGTTGTTCTCATAAGGAAATTACAAGACAGAAGATTTAGAGCTCTGGCGACAGCCATCTTAATAGGATGGGATGGGATGGGATGGGAGGGAGGGGAGGGGAGGGGAAGGGAAGGGAAGGGAAGGGAAGGGAAGGGAAGGGAAGGGAAGGGAAGGGATGGGATGGATGGAATGGAATAGAATAGAATAGAATAGAATAGAATAGAATAGAATAGAATAGAATAGAATAGAATAGAATAGAATAGAATAGAATAGAATAGACCTTGTAGGTCTTCTAGTCCAACCCCCTGCCTAGGCAGGAAACCCTACATTTCAGACAAACAGTTATCCAAGATCTTCTTAAAAACTTCCAGTGTTAGAGCATTCACAATTTCTGGAGGCAACTTTTGGCATCTCAGTGGCACAGTGATTAGAATGCTGTACTGTAGGCCACTTCTGCTGACTATCAGCTGTTTAAATCCCACCAGGCTCAAAGGTGACTCAACTTTCCATCTTTCTGAGGTGAGTAAAATGAGAACCCAGATTGCTGGGGGCAATATGCTGACTCTATAAAACCGCTTAGAGAGGGCTGTAAAGCACTATAAAGTGTATATAAGTCTAAGCACTATTGTTTTTGCTAAGTTGTTCCACTGATTAATTGTTCTAACTGTCAGGAAATTTCTCCTTAGTTCTAAGTTGCTTCTCTTCTTAATTAATTTCCACCCATTTCTTCTTGTCCTGCTCTCAAGTCCTTTGGAGAATAGCTTGACTCGCTCTTCTTTCTGGCAGCCCCTGAGATATTGGAACACTGCTATCATGTCTCCCCAGTCCTTCTTTTCACTAGACTAGACATACCAGTTCCTGCAACCATTCTTCATATGTCCAGTCCCCTAATCATCTTTGTTGCTTTTGTCTACACTCTTTCTAGAGTCTTTTTTTACATTGTGGCGACCAAAACTGAATGCAGTATTCCAAGTGTGGTCTTACCAAGGCATTATAAAGTGGTATTAACACTTCATGTGATCTTGATTCTATCCCTCTGTTTATGCAGCCTAGAATCTTGTTCAAACTTCTGTTGGCATCTTCAAAACGACACTGGGTTCAAGTACTTCATTTTCTAGTCACTTTTAGAAATCGCTTGTTAACTGCTTTTCAGCTATTGAAAACTCTTGAATTAACATGTTCATAGCACCCAGTGAGTTTCCTTCAATCCAGAGATCATTTCAAGAGATGATGATGAGTTACTAAAATATTTTATACTTTTTGTGTATACCCTGAATCAGTATTTAATTCATCTTCAGTGTTATTTAATTGATGGAAAGATGCTACAGCTATTCTATCAATCAAAATTCCACTTCATTTAGAATAATTCAGATTTGTCCTAAAGGATCTGGATCTATATATACCCATTTTGATTTTGATTTGTTTATACACATATTGATTTAAATTTGGATGAGCCCAAAGACACATTGATTAAAAATTATACATAAAATATTGTTAGAAAAATGCTGTGTTAATTTACAGAGTTAAAAACCACAAAGAGATGATAGCTCACTTTATCTGGTACCTAAATTGCTTGACTGATGTGGGATTTTAATACATAGGGATGGGACAGAGAAGATAAGATAGTAATACAGTTTACTGGGAGAGAAATTACAATACTTTACCAATTTACAACAATTTCAGACATACGATTAGAGGCAACTTCTTATACTCTTCCTCTAATGTGATATATACCATTATCTGCCAAAACTAACAGTTTGGCTTCTGTAGGAGAAAAACAAGCCAGAGTTTGTGCAAAAGATATAATGGAAACAATTTTAATATCAGGACTCAAAACAAGGATGAATTCATAACATCTCAATTTCTCAGGACAATCCATTATTGAGCTCTGTTCATTTGTTTGTTTATATTAAGAATTTTCATATAATAAAAGACAAATCCAAAAAGAAGAAAAGAAAAACAAAAAGATGCAAGAAAGGAAAATGAAAACTGAAGTTAAAAAATATATAAATGACTTCTAGCCTTCTTTCAACAGATTACAATCTTATTGTTCCTTCTCCCTCTTAAATATTTTGCAAATTCCCTTACTCCCTCCTTTAGTTCTGCATCCTTCCAAGCCATAAATCATCCATTTTATTTTTTTCTTCTTTCAGCAAAAAGTTCATACAAGATTTCCAGCCTTTCAAAAAAGTGTTTGTTGTTAGTTCTCTGACTAAATCAGTTTTGCCAATTCTGCAAATTCTGACATTTTCACAATTCATTCCTCCACTATGGAACTTTCATTATTGACAGTCCATTATAAATTTTGAAGTAGCCCTTTTGGAATAAAGAAACTTTCCCAGCAAATTGAGTGTGAGACTGGTGAACTTTATATCAAGAGATAGCAGGCTATCTCAGAAGGCCCAAACAAACACAATGAGTTTTTTAAAATATTACCAGTTACTTGATAAGAGGTTTGTAACTTGTTTCCTCCAAGAAATTCATATTTAAACATAAGCAAAATAAAATCATCTTCCTTCTCTAGTTAACACAACTGATAGACTATTTTAGACTCTTAAACAGTGATTATTAGTGTATCAGTTTATACTTAGTGCATCAGTTTATATATTAATGTGACCTGCATCAATAATTAAGTAACACTAGTGTTATATATAAAGGTAAAGGTTCCCATCACACATATGGGAACTTTTACCTTTATATATAGGTAGAATGCAGGACCGCATTCTACCAGTGATCTCCAGCAGGCCGGTGCGTTCACATAGAGAGGTTCTGCTCCGGGTGCCGTTGGCCGCTATGTGTCGTCTGGCGGCACTGAGGAGTAGGGCCTTCTCTGTGGGGGCCCCCGCCCTCTGGAATACTCTGCCACCGGAGCTTCGTACCGGCACGGACCTGAGGGCCTTCAGGCGCGCGTTAAAGACCTGGCTTTTCGAGCAGGCCGGCCTGGGCTGAGATGGTTTTAATTGGTCTCCATATTTATTTTTAATTTTAATTGGGGTTTTAAGGGCGGGGGTGGGGCCTTTTTACTTTTATTAACCAGCCAACTTCAACTTTTTTAACTTTTGTATTGTTCGTGGGGTTTTAGACGGGTTGTGCACCGCCCTGAGTCCCTCGGGAGAAGGGCGGTATATAAATTGAAATAATAAATAATAAATATGTGCTAGTCATTTCTGGCTCTAGGGGGCAGTGCTCATCTCCGTTGAAAAGCTGAAGAGCCAACGCTGTCCAAAGACATCTCTGTGGTCATGTAACATGACTAAAGACCGAAGGCATATGGAACGCTGTTACCTTCCCACCAAAGTGGTCCCTATTTTTCTACTTGCATTTTTACATACTTTCAAACTACTAGGTTAGCAGAAGCTGGGACAAGTAACTAGAGCTCACTCCATTATGTGGTGCTAGGGATTCGAACCATTGAACTGCCAAGCTTTCTGACCGATAAGTTCAGAGTCTTAGCCACTGAGTTACTGCATCTTTTTTAGTGTTATATATACCTGCCTATATATCCCAATAATGTGAGACAGTCGCCTAAGAAAAGAGCAAACTATGGCATGTATAGTATATGGTATGTATTCTGACAAATGTTAACTACAATAGGATTTTGAACTTATAGGCTAAAAGTAATAGAGTTTCTGATGCAACATGGGGAGAAAATCTAGAAGTCACATTTCAACGCACACACATATTTCCATTTCAGCTAAATGGCCTTGAAAGTGGTTTCTTTTAAGCAGTTTCCACCAAAAAAAGTGCTTTACCCCTTCACTAAACAATATCAGTTAAACAAAGGAACTACAATAATAAGGAATTGAGGATCTAGCAGAATTTTAGAACTGTGAAGTATCAATATTGCCTTTATAGGAAACACCCCCTCTTTCTGTTTTACATTGATGGTATAAATGAAGAGATGATCGCCATGGGAATCCTAGCATTACATGTTGCTGGTTTCCAGAAACCTGACAGCAAAGAATCACAGTTCAGAGAAAATAACCTTCCTATACATTAAGGCTCCATGCTGCAGAGAAATTCTGCTATAAGCATAGAAGTCTTGTTTATATCTCTCTCCAATACAGGGAAGGTTTACTCACATCCTTCCCGTGTTTTACTGAACACACAAAAGTAACCCCCGAAGAAGCTATGAAGAGTGTTTAAAAAAGTGGAAACATGCAAACTTCACCCAGCCTTCCTCCATTTCTCCTTCAAATGAGACTACTGAATTTGAAGAACCAATTTGGTATAGCAGTTAAGGCACCAGGCTCAAAACCAGGAGATTGTGAATTCTTTCCTTCCTACACTGAGAGAAACATAAATATGATTTTCTCTGAACTGTGGTAAGATAAATAATAAAAAGCAAGAGTCAATTATTTTGACTTAGAAGGACATTTATTGTAGGAGAAGGAATGCAGAACCTGGCGGCAGAGTGAAAAGGGGAATCAGCTAGAATCTCTGTGTAGCCACAAACAAAGTCCCTTTGAATTTATCTAACTGGTTGCTATTGGAAGATTCCTTTGCATAGGCTTTTGGCAATAAATCAATTTGATTGAAACTTCAGGTGTGGTTTATTCATTTTTACAAAACAAATTCATCCTTTCATCATTTGGCTTATTCATTAAATCAATCCTGTCAGTGGAGATCTAACATACTGAGATAAAGAAATGACTTACCTGCATTGTCAGCAGTTCTGCTGATCAGACATGATGAGGAGCAAGTCCTATCTGACCTATTTTAGCTAATGTATTGGCCATGGTTGGGCAGTGGGTCTGGCATGTTGGTAAATCCCAGTGTCAGAAGGATTAGACCTCTTATTTTCTGTTTGTTCCCAAGCAAGGAAATTAATAAAACTCATCAGTTGATTAGTAGAGGTCAAAGAATATATATTTATTTAATCCAAATTTCTCAAGCAACTTGGGTGGATGCCCACAAATAGCCTATCTTTTATGTTCCTTTTATAGATGCTTTTTGGTTTAAAATTTTAGTCAGTTCCTCCTCTATCAGCATGAACATCTTCCTTCTGTACAATCTTTCCTTCCTTTTACACTCTGTGAAAACAGATATTTCCTTATCCTTCAATTACAACAAACTTCCTTATTTATAGTTAACAGTTGTCTCGTTATCTAGAGCTAAAACAATGGGCATTTTATCTTCCTTATACATGTGTTGTTCTATATATAAAATATATGTCTTCTTTTACATAGATTTTACTACATGATATATTCATTTGTTTATGCTGACAGGAACCAGCATTGCTATCTTCCCTTATTATAAAATATTACAACGCCAGTACATATGTTTTGTCTTTATGTTTTAATGAAAATTTTAAGGGTTAGGAGTTATTATGATTTTTCCCCTTTTCTACTGAAGTTATTCTATTTTGTTATTGCTAACTGCGCAGAGTTATTTGTTTAAGATAGGCATAAACAAACTACCCATGGTGCCTGTCTCCCCCATTTTTCCCCATGACTCACAGCATTTAATAAATGTTGATACCTTTCCCTGGAATCTATACAACATTTGTCACAGGAGGAAAAGAATCCATTCAAATAGTTCTCAGCGTGCCCAGATACTGTTTGAAATCAGACTATCTTGAATTCATTTCTGCATTGTCATGGCACCTTCACTTGTGCTCCATCTGTGAAATCAATTGTCTACATTTGCAGTATGAGTCACCCGATGGATCTGGAGGGCACCTTCAAACCATTTTTCTCCTTGAGCTTCAGATTCCCAAAGATTTGTTGAGGAGACCAAATTGCTTTCTTTGCTACCTAGTTCCTAGATGGTATTAGGATTGCAGAGGACTTGAAGGCTGAAGTGGATCAAGCAATGCTGCAAATGACTGGCGCCAGAGAAAGGATTGTCCTGTTCCATCTGGATTTAAGGGGAAAGTTTGAAGACTTAAACTGCCCTATGCTTATTTTAATGTGTTTCTCATAAGGGGAAGAATATGTAGTCAACTATCATGACATATGAGGTCTCCAGGGCCAGTAAATGGCGCTTCAAGAGATTCTAGTATCCCAACTGTGACCTGAATTTTGCAGACAGCAATGAAATTGAATTGTGAATTTGTATCTGCAGTCATAAGGCTGTATAAAATGTTTCTTCTCTTACATCAACTTGTTTACTCTTGGTAGGAAGATGCTATTCTGCATTTTCATTCTTATATATGAATGGGATTGTATCTGTATTGAAGTGTATGTGAAGCCATGCAGGCCAAAACTCCAGATCAGAACTCATGTGTTTATGTGCAAAATAATTCACCATTATTTATCTGATTCAATTTCTCCATAATGTGTTTTGCTATTATTTGTTGCAGCTTCTTTTGAAATTTCCAAGCACCATTAGAACCAAATCAGCCATTCTATAGCCTTACACACTGTGAAATGCAAATGATTTTACTCAAAGACCTTACAGAATGAGGATATGCTAGTATTAATCTAGCCTGAATAGGATGGTAGATAATAAAGTCAAGTTAATATACACATTGCCTAAAAATAACCTTAATACTATGACTTTTACGCATAATGCAAAATCCTCTGGATGAATTCATTTTCCAAAAAAAAATGATGATCAATAAATATATTTCTTCCCCCTGCACAGTATATCTTTAAAATATGTACACACATACAAAGCTTGAATGTGTCCATATGTTGTACATGCCTTCTAGTAGGTGAGATGTGTTTCTTAGTATCTTGCAATATCATTTCTAGATTATATAAATTCTAGCTTATATAGCATAACATGAGCACACTTGGAAATTGGATTTTGGTTGTGTTTGAGACATATTTGTGTCAGTTCTTCAAAGCAGGCCTGGTCAAGAAATAGATTCCACAAGAAATACTGAAACTCTCTTTATAAAGGCTTCATAACTGAATCTTGAAAATCTGACAGTGTTTTCCCTCCCTCCACCTTGCTTATACCAAAGGGAATTAAGGCAAAGTCATTTTAAATTTCTTTCTAGTGTTATCTTCTTCTCCTGGATTTACATCATATTTTGTTAAGTATCACAAGCCTTCTCCAAGGTCATCCCTGTGTATCTCTATATCTTGCTGAATGTGCCCAACCTAACCAGCATGCCTTTATTGTTAGCTGAGAATGATGCTGGTAATTTAGTCTATATATTCTCTATAAATTACAAAGTAAACATTTGAGAGTATGGCTTGACTAAAACCATTATGGTCAACAGAAATCAATGCCTATGAGTCTATCTGGTGACAGCCATGGCCCATAAAATATTGTATCTTGAAACATAAGAGGAATAAATAGTAAACTTTTTTAAAAAAAGGATGAATCTGAACCAAAGAAGAATAATGTGACTAGATCATTGAAAATGTGATATATTTACTTTTAAAGAGATCCCTGGGGTGGGGCAGGAATCCAATGGGGATGGGCAGCATCTGGAAACATTTACATCTTTGGAAATATATAAATGTTTCAGAAAATACTGATAGGACCACTGCTGGAAATGGTTTACTGGATGGATAAAAAAAAGAAGGGAAAGGGCCATGGAAAATGTGCATGTCAACAAAATGATTTAAACTACATGATATATGCTGTAAATGTTCCCATGGCACTGCTAGTAAGCTCCAAGCCAAGATGAAGGAGCTAAAATGTTTGGCAGGAAATAAAAACATACAGTGGCATAACAGAAAAGAATGAAACAGAAATTATCAGTGGACTATTTCATTCCTAGATACAGACTTCATAGGAAAGTAATTTAGAACTGATCTTGGGGAAAGTATGAAGAACCATTTAGAGGGGAAAGAAGAAATGGGTCATTAAGGGAGATTCAGACATATATAGAAGGAAACTGAGAAAGAAACTCAGAATAACCCTGCCTTGATGTTGTTCAGTTTAAGATGGTACAGGAAAAAAAATGGACAAGCTTTCAAGATTCTGTTGATATATCCTACAACATAAAATAACATTCCTGAAATCTTGCAGTATCTATTTCTTGATTTGGCCTATCTTGCCAGGGTGACACAGGTGAAAGTAAAGCAGCAAAAGTGTTGGTCTGTATATCAAGAATGATATAAAATCTAGCACATTGGAAAATTAGATTCCTCCAGAAAATTATTATGGATGACCATATCTGTCCACAATCAAAAAATATGTTTGCTGGGGATGGAACAAAGTTTAGTACAAAAGTACATTGAAAGTAGTCTGTGAATATAAGGATATCTGCTGTTCGGCTATTTTAGGACCCAAAGAATTGGACTGGAGCCCTACCACCCAGCTGAAGATTAAGCAGTTTTGTACTGGCAGTGGATCTGATTTCATTCTCCTTCTTAGGCCACAATATCTGGTGTATATGGCTGGATCAACTTCTTTTTTGATAGGGGTGATAGTGACCTGGGAATGACCAATGCTTATTCCAGATGGCCATGAAGTCTGGTCCTGGCCAAGACAAAGGTTGTAATGCTCTGCTGATAAAGTTGGGTTCTAAGGATCAGGTGAGACTGGCAACTTGTACCAGCTTCCCTGCTATGTAGCAATCTCCTGGCTCAAGCTGCTGGAAACACTTGTAATGAAGGTTCCCAGATTGGTTCTGGTGGATTTTTAATTTTGTCTCTCTGAACACAAGTTCAAAGGCCATCTTGGCAACCATAGACACATCTCTGAGCTCTCTGACACCTGGGTGGGTCTATGACAATTAACCATGGCCAACTCACCATGGTCACTTGCCACAGCCAACTCGCTTCAGGACAACTCAGTGCAGAACAAGAGGTAACTATCAAAGAGATGGTGTAATAGAATCCACCAATAGAATAAAGAAAGGACGCAAAAGGAGGGACAGGATGAAATGTGAATGGCAAAAATTAAAATATTTTTATTTATTTTAAATAATTAAATAGAATTGTTAAATTGTGCTACAGTGAGTTGTCCTGTAGTGAATTGGCCATGGTGAGTAGTCAGGCAGCAAGTTGACCATGGTGAGTTGGCTACAGTGAGTTGGCTATGACAAGTTGTCTCATTCCCCACCTGGGATGAGATGTACTTTGTTTCTAACCATGTTTTTATTGATTGTTGTGAGTTGTCTAAAATATGAGATAGACAGCAATAAATAAAATAAATAAGCAATAAATAAATAAATAAACAAAATGTCACTGTCCCTGGTCCTGTGATATGTCTAGATTAGACATATCTAAACTGATGAGTGGTGAATATAACAACAAATGCAGTACAATTTAAGTATAAAGTAACAAACTCATTCTCAAGCATAGGATTTGGGGAAGTAATTGAGGCCGTATTTTGGGAACATGGTATCAGCAGCAGCCACCTGTGTTTTAGTTGGTGTTGATATCATTTCTGTATATACTTCTATTGTGTTTTTAAATCTTTGTTAGCTATCCAGAGTTGTATTAGTAAGATGAGCAGCCATATAAATATATTAAAATGAAATATAAAATAAAATAAAAATACCCTAACTGCTTATATCCATTGATGGGGGTCTGATATGACAGAAGCTTGCTGCTTTTATCAGATTGACAAAAGCAACATTGCAGTGTCTAGACACAACTCTATCCTTTTCAACACAATGCCCCTACAAAGGAGGCAGGACTTGCACCATGATGCTACAATACTGTTGTTATTATTCTGCACCCCACCTTCCACAGACCCCACCATGCTCAGAGCTGTCTGTATCTTGCACTACAAAAATATAATGGGTAACTCAGTGAAGTTATCCATTCAGTCAACAACAACTGTGGAAAAGGCAAATTGCATGCTGACACTGTAATGCCTTCATACAAATCAACAATTATTTCCACATCAGGAATCTTCATTTACCTCTAGTTACCACATTCAAGAAAGGTTCTAATGGAATTGGAAAAAGGACAAACAAGGGGAACAGAAATGATCAGGAGACTTAAGCATTTACTTTACTAGCAAGGAAGAGTCAAAATGTTTTGAAACCCTTCAGCTTAAAAAAAAGGAACTAAGGTCAAAGTGTAAAATAATAGGGTACAGCATGGAAAAAAATAACAGGAAGAAAATTCCTGTCTCAGAATGGGTCTGGTCATCCAACACAATTGATTGGGATTGGAAGAACAGAGAAAATAATGCATTTCTTCTAAGGCATATGAAATCTGGATGAACAAATCTAGACAACCATTAGAAAGTGACAAACAGGTATAGAAACCTCTAACTCAGTAGTGGGATTCATTTTTTTTTACTGCCAGTTCTGTGGGCGTGATTTGGTGGGCATGGTAAAGGAAGGATATTATAAAATCTCCAGTCAGAGGTGGTATTTGCTGGTTTTCTGAACTACTCAAAATTTCCGCTACCAGTTCTTCAGAACTGGTCCAAACCTGCTGAATACTACTTATGCTCTAACTCCATGCTGCCCTCTAGCAGTGTAGATTTAAAAGAGGACTGAATAAATTGCTGCCCTCTAATGACCATATAGCTTTAAAGGGGAATTGAACCAACTCATAAAATTCACTTCATGTTGTTAAACTTTAATTCAGTACCACCTAACAACTAAAACCATATGACTTCATGAATCAGAAGGGCCAACCTTTATCAACTGTATGTCCCACAAATGCCATGGTGGCACAGTAGTTAGAATGCAGTACTGCAAGCTAACATCCACAAATTCGATCCTGACTGGCTCAATACTCAAGTTGACTCAGTCTTCTATCCTTCTGAGGTCAGTTAAATGAGGATCCAGATTGTTGGGGAACATATGCTGACATCTGTAAATCGTTCAGAGACCGCTGTAAAGCACCATGGAGCTGTATATAAGTCTAACTGCTATTGCTATTGCAATTCAGTTCAGTTCAGTTTTCAGTTTCAAGCATTTCCAGTTGATCTGGCTATTGCTACAGGATCTTGGAAGTCAGCATTCACAGTCCCTTATTGAAGCAATTACTCTTAAAGCATAAGCCAAAATGCATGTCCTTGAAGCTTCTTTCTATTTATGTAATGATCTTTTGCACAAATAAGGAGCCTTTACTGTAGGGATTCCACAATCGACAATTAGAATATTGATTGTGTTAGTGTAACAGATATGATGAAAAAACTTTAGACTGCCTGAAGAGGAGTCCCAAGCCAGGGTAGCTGCCTTTCTGGTTGGGAAATGCTGGATGGCCCTGGCTCTATCTCTGTGTCCGATGCTGAGCATACATCAGAGCCTTTCCCAGGCTCCAGATTTGGCCTAACTTCTTCCCCAACCTCTTCGTCATCCGAGTCTGCTACCAGCTCAGCTGGCAGTTGGTGGGCCACAACACCTGCCAGCCTCTTCAAGATAGGCCAGGTCATGGAACAGACCACACAAAGACTACTGCAACTCAACCTTATTGTGATAGGTTATAATGACAAATTCTTGCAAGCCTCCAGACTATCCTTCTGCCCATCTTATGATATATCAAACAAAGTCAAAGTGATGTTATTGTGCATTTCTTTCTCACACTTTCTTCTTTCGCAGGACTGAGTTGCTGTTTACTTAATATTTATTGCATGCCTTCTTCAAGGTTATCTCCAAACCTGTCTTCAGAGCCTGAATATACTACTTGTATAACACTATCTGTCTCTCTGGCTAGTTACTCTGAATGCAAGAGATAAAGCTGCTTATCTGTCCATAATTAGAGGTTAGAGTTGTTTTTAATTAGACTGGTGGAGAGAGTGAGGGAAACTTCCCCTTACAGGGAAAGTTTGACAGCTAGCATGGTTAAAGTGATTGGAATAGATGGAAAGGACCAGGCTCTGGTGGATTCCCTGGAAGATTTGTTTCCCAAACTCCACATTCACTCCACACTCACTTCCCAGGTATACACTGTACATAGACTGCTTGCATAGAAACAAAGCAAAATGTGGACCTTCAACTTATACTGGTAATTAATTACAAGTGCTTAAGTATTTCCCCCCCTTCCCACAGAATTTTTCTTACAAAACAGATTTTTTTTATTGTAATGTGAGTCTTTAACCATGCTAAGAATTGTCTTAAGGAAAAGATCTTTCCTCACCCCACAACTGAAGTCTGAACTCTTTGATTGTAGATAACATAACCAGCTATCTTTGTAAAACACAACTCCTTTACTTTGAATAACTTTCTGGATGCAGCCTTTCTCACTATAGTAGTTACAGGCCATAGAAAAGTTGTGCCAGTTGACTTTGCAAGACTGGCTCAATCATGTGACAAATGCAGGGGGAAAGGAAAAGATGCAGCTAACACGGACTGCTATGTGCCTAAGATACTCAGGAACGCCTCCCAAGTATATGGGAATTCAGGAAGGATGACATAAAAGAGGCATGCTACATGTCCCATTGGTTTGGGAGTTTCAATTCATGGGATCTAAGAAGGTCTTCTTAGCTGTGGCCCTGCCTGATGATAAATTTTATCCCCGAGGCAAGATGAGCCCTCACTCTTCTGGTTTTCCAGACTAATATTAAAACCTGGCTTTGCTAATTAAAACCAGAGTATAAAAGTATGCTGTAGTTCTGAAGATGGATGGAGCCTGAATATATTCCTGTTGCCTTGTTAACCAACTTGCCTTTGAATTTTAACCTTGTCTGTTTTAGCCTGTTTTTAAACTCTGTTTTTAAGCTATGCTTTTAGTCATATATTTATATGGTATTATGTCATTGTAAACTACCCAGAGTCACTTAAGTGAGATGGGCAGTATAAAAATTAGATGATAGATAGATAGATAGATAGATAGATAGATAGATAGATAGATAGATAGATAGATAGATAGATAGATAGATAGATAGACAGATAAAGAAGTGGATAGAGATGATAGACAGACAGACAGACATAGACAGATGATTACTGTGCAATGGTTTGCATGGGATTGGAAAATGGTATTATGAGCTTATACATGATCACATGTGTATAAAAGAGGTGGCTATGCACTGAGGAATCCATAGCCCTCTTTCAGATTTTGATTCCCTCCCCATAGATACCCATACAGAAATCCAGTCAAGAGGCATGGAAATGAAACAGGGAGGGAACCAATCTAGAAATAAGGACAAATTTTCTTACAGTTAGAAAAATTAATCAGTAGACCAGCTTGCTTTCAGAAGTTGTGGGTGCTCCCCCATTGGAGGTTTTTAAGAAGAAGTTGGACAGCCATTTGTCTGAGAAGATATAGGAGAGTCTTCTGCTTGGACCTTCCAACTTTGTTATTCTGTTATTCTATTCATGAATCTTTGCAGCTGTTCAATGGCCATCCACATCTCAGGCTGCAAATCAAGTTCTCCTAAAAGAAAGTGAGCATTGACTATCTTCCTCTCTTAAATGTATATGCAGCATAGAGGTCCACTTCTTTGGATTGCACAACATCACTAAAAATAGTTCAATGGTTGACATGTTGAGCTGCCTGCATATTAACCTTACTGATAATAGACCATTATTTACCACAGTTGCCTGGGTTTTTTTCAGCTCTCATTTTCTGTCAGTGTGTCCAGATTGTAAGTACTTTAGAACTGGGGGGAGTATTATATATGACAGGCTTGCAAAAGGAAGACCAATTTATAACTAAGATCCTCCAAACATGGTGTCTGAATTTGCTGCAGGTCAGCTTTGAGGAGGATACCTTCCTTGACTGGAAAATCTTGGGATATGGAAATTAAGCCATTGGTTGCATTGAAGGCAAAATCCTTCCTGCTAGTACATTTCAGGCTACCATAAAATATGATTTAAAATAAGTTTAAAATTGGTGAATTTTTGACATGTATTTCTTCACACAGGTTTATTATTATTATTATTATTGAAAGTCATCTTATGATCCTCCAAAATGACAAAGCCAAGAACAGACTCTAGCTTTGCATTATCTTCTTTTTCATTTCCTATTTAAAGAAAGCATTTCATTGAAGCCATCTCAGCTCTAATTGAAATATGTTCTGATAAAACTATTAGGGGAAACATGGCAAAGAACCCTTCAAAAGCCACCATAAAAATAACAACAGAAGGAATTAGAATTTCAAACATCAAAGCACTGAAAGTACTTTAATCATGGCAACCCGGGAGAAAAATACTTGGGGAGGGGGTTATGGTTTTTTTTATATTCAATATGTATTTTTATTTTGAAATTTGAAAGGATTATTTAGAAAACTGTACTCTTTTAAGAGTCACCTTAGAACAAAATATAATTATATTTCAAAAGCACCTAAATAAATGTTAATAGGATGTGTCATTTTTATTCCATGCACTTAGTTATTTTCCCTTCAGTGTGCTATTTGATGTAGATCTGAAGTCACAAGTGCTTTGCCAGGGCTATGTTTAGTTTTCACACCATCTCTGCTTTGCTCCTCTTAAAACTAAAGTGTGCAATTTTGTTAGGAATATAACTCAAGTACAGAGAGGGCACACACACAAAAAATTCCCATGACCTTAGCTTCCAACGCCTTTGCTCCACTATGTAGAATGCAATTCCATCCATCTGATAATTGTCCTGAGGTTTTCACATTAAAACCTTAATCTTGCTCAAGAAAATCTCCATGGATAAAAGCATGTAATTTGTTCACTGTACACATTGAACAGTGTATCGAGTTGTCAGGCATGGATTTATTAGTTTTCCTTGCCTGTGGCACACAGAGGACCACTTTCCTGTTCTACTGCTTTGGAATCTAACTTCACTGATTACAACTATTTCCATCCTCTGATGCAGCCTTTTGACTCCTCCAGAATCCTGACAGCTAGTATTACAGAAATATAGGGAGTTAGCAAGCAAACATGGTTTGAGTTTGGGCCGAGTTTCCTTTGGGAATTCTATTGTTGAAACATGAGGCATTTTTCCCTTCATTCAACCTCCTCTACCCACTCCAGTTTGTGCTTCAGTATTTCAGTTGTGATACATTTCCCAATAGGAGTACTTAATCACAGTTGAGATCTGTTCAATTCTGATGGGGTGCGTGAAGGAAATGAAATATCTCAGGCTCAAAATAGCAAATGTTTATTTGGGTATTAAGTTTTCATAACATTATATGGAAATCAGCAGGCCCAAAACAGACATTTTTTCTGTGAATGGGGATTTGACTTTTTCTGTGAATCAAAGCTCACTGAAAATTCAGTCCCCAATTTCAGAGCTTTACCTCTTCTGAAAAATTATCTTCGTTGCAATACAGATAGTGATTATTTAACAAGCCTAATTGGAATCAACAACTCCCCCCCACACTTAAGAGATTACTGAGTGAGAATTCATATGCAAAGTGGAGGGGGAGAAGCAAGCAATTTCAATAAGCAATCTCTTCTTTGCCTGACCCTTCCCTCAAATTACAAAGCAGTTAGATTGGAGACAAAAAGATTTCAAAAGAGTAAGCTGCAATGAAATTGTTTGAATTATGGGAAAGGGGCAGGCAAAGGAGAAATTGCCTAAATAAATTGCTTGCTGGTTTGCTCCCCGCACCCACTATTTCGCAGAGCAGAGAGTTTGGAGAGAAGGAATTTCAAGAGAGTACTGTAAGCTGTTTGCATAGTATATCCACAGCTCCTAGTACTATACTGACAGCACAATCGCATTGTTTTTAATATTTTTAATGTATAAAGAGCAAACAGCTTACTTTCTTGCAATTCCTTTCTTTCCAATCAATCAGCTTTGCAAGAAAAAACATAGATCCAGCACAGGACACACATTCTGATTGTAATGGTGAACATTAGTCTGAGGTCATTAATGGGCTATAAAATTATTTTTTCGGCAACATCATAACTGTAATGAAGAATAGATATAGTTCAAGGTTTGATTGTGGGATTATTGGTGTTCTCTGTACTGTACTTTTCTGTGAAGTTGGAATCCACCTTATTTAGCTAACATTACATGCTATTGTTAGGTTTCTATGGGTTTTTTCCTTCTCTTCCCACATTCTTATGGCTAATTCTCAATCTTGGTGTTGGTGGTGCTTTCAATGAAAACAAAGTTAGAAGAAGTTCCACACTAAGGAACAAGCGATAGGAACATTCTTTAGCTCAGAATGTTGCCAGCTTTCACCAGTTGTTCTACTTGGATTCAAAACTATTGCTAAGAATTTATATCTTGTTTTCAGAGTTAGATGGCTATACCTGTGAACATACTGAATCCAGCGCTAAAATAATCTACTAACCAATATTATAAGAATGTAGGATGTAGTCCTTCTCATGGTAAAAATATTTTTATGTTTTACTTGGAAAGCATGAATAGTAATCCAGGTAGGAAAAAAGGAAGGAAGGAAGGAAGGAAGGAAGGAAGGAAGGAAGGAAGGAAGGAAGGAAGGAAGGAAGGAAGGAAGGAAGGAAGGGGAAAGGAAAGGAAAGGAAAGGAAAGGAGAAGAGAAGAGAAGAGAAGAGAAGAGAAGAGAAGAGAAGAGAAGAGAAGAGAAGAGAAGACAAGACAAGACAAGACAAGACAAGACAAGACAAGACAAGACAAGACAAGAGAAAAGAAAAGAAAAGAAAAGAAAAGAAAAGAAAGGCAGGAAAATGTATGAATACTAAACCTAATAATAATGTGGGAAGAAAGTGTCTTCCATATCATTCATGACATATTTTATATCATTCTTGTCATGCACATGGCCCACTAGCCATGGCCATGCCTCATCTCAATTAAACCCCAAGTCGCAAAACAAAGAACCACTTGCTTTTGTGCCCATATTGACCCTTGGGCTGAATTGTGCAAATATGCATCTTCCTGTAGGAAACTGGCAAATATCAACAATTCAATCAAAACCATTAAAAAAATCCCTCAGGATATGGAAATCCTTTACACACACAAAGAGGATAAAACAGGCCAAAGGTGACAGCCATTCAGATAAACGTTCTTTTCAGGATACCAGATATTACACCTACTAATAAACAAAAGACCCCTTCCTCTGACTGCCACCTCCAGCCTCAATGTAAATTAAGAAGGAAGTCAGTGGATATGGTAAATGAGTAGAAAAATCCACAAACTCAACAGAATGCCTAACCACCAAGCACTTCCTTTTCATCATCTATAGTAGCTAATTACAACATTTACAAAAATTCCTAGTGAGCAGGCTCTGTTTCTGGGAGCAGCAAAGGAAAGGAATAAAGGTAATGACAATTATAATTCTGTAGCTAAGCTTTCAATTATTTACCATACATTATGCTGCCTCTGCTCTAAGTAATTTGCCCTATGGAGGATGTAACCTAGACTCAGAATTTTCTTCTACCAATAGAGAGAGAAGGAGGAAGAGGGAAGAAAGAGAGGGAGAAAGAAAGAAGAGAAAGAAAGAAAGAAAGAAAGAAAGAAAGAAAGAAAGAAAGAAAGAAAGAAAGAAAGAAAGAAAGAAAGAAAGAAAGAGAAGAGAGAGAGAAAGAAAGAAAGAAAGAAAGAAAGAAAGAAAGAAAGAAAGAAAGAAAGAAAGAAAGAAAGAAAGAAAGAAAGAAAGAGTTATTCACCTTGATATGGTTACAATGCAGTTATCCCTTTAAAGTAATTAGAGGATAGGAGAATCTGCTGTTGAATTCCAACCCTCAAACCTAAACAATCAGGAGGTATAATAAGGATGTTCAGTTAAGGGCAATGAATCTGTAAGTATTTCAGTTCTGGAATAGCTGATCTAGCAGTTGAGATAACTATCCTATATCATACTGTATTTGAGAATTATCTATTTACAGTGTTTGAAACCTACTCCAATCTGTAGATTCTAGACAGCATATAACAAAGTAATAATAACATAAAGATTCATATTTAAAGATGAGAATGTGTAAAGAGCATTCATGAAGTCACATAAATATGAGTCATGGTGGTGCAGTGGTTAAATACTGCAGGCTAATTCTGCTGACTGCCAGAGATCAGCAATTCGAATCTCACTGGCTCAAGGTTGACTCAGTCTTCCATCTTTCCGAGGTAGGTAAAAGAAGAACCTAGATTGTTGGGGGCAATATGCTGTAAACCACTTAGAGAGGCCGTAAAGCACTATGAAATAGTATAGAAGTCTAAGTGCTATTGTTATAAGCTACATGATTATTGTGATTTATTTCATTAGTGAAATTGGAGTGGTGCAGTGGCCTACAAATAGAGCTCTCACCTCACAATCAGAAGACTGTGAGTTTGATTCTAATAGTGGCAGATATTTCTCTCTCTGGGCACAGTGAGTAATTATCTGCTGCGAACTCTGCATTGGCAAAAGATAGGACATCTGGCCAGTAAGCACTCAGCTCCATTCAGTTGCCCTAACTCCAGCCCTATGTAAGGGATTACAGGGTCATTAAAAGACAAAACAAAAAAATCTCATTAGTGAATTTGGTTTTGACTTATGAAAAATTGCTACCACTAGCCTTTTCCTTTTCCTCTCCAGGCAATGAAGCATTCATTTTGCACCCATTCATCCAAATGAGGATGAGGATGCAGATTTGTGGATGGCCTTCCATTTCCTCATGTATCAAGGATAGAAACTATAAAGCACCATTTAACAGCCTTCATCCCTAAAAAAATATTCTGAGTAAACATTTCCAGTCAGGGAAAATAGAACAGCGTGCAGATAAGAAAGATAAGGCATGTGAAGCAGCAACATCATTAATTTCTTTTTCTCTCACTTATGTAAAAAAAACCCTCTATATAAATCTCCTGGGATTATATTCTGTAAAAGTATATTCTGTATGATCGATAGGGATCTCAAATAGTTTGAGCTGCGCAAATAAGAAATGTACTCACAAAACAGAATAAAAAGCCCAGAGTCTGGATTAGATCCGGGAGTAGAATTTTGTCAAGCCATCAGTACCCCTAGTGAATAGATAAATCACCAATTAAACTCATTGAAATCTTAGTACCAGATTATCATATTAGAGATTGAAAGAGAAAA
Source organism: Bungarus multicinctus (assembly GCA_023653725.1). Classification (NCBI taxonomy): domain Eukaryota; kingdom Metazoa; phylum Chordata; class Lepidosauria; order Squamata; family Elapidae; genus Bungarus; species Bungarus multicinctus. The sequence goes on along the minus strand of CM042836.1, from coordinate 103,256,091 downwards.
TGAATCTGAAACGTCTTTCTTAAACTGGTATTATATAGCATCCAAGATGGATGGAAATCCAGTTTAATTCAGGAATGCCATGCACATAAATGCTTGCAGGTGTGCAAACTAGGGCAATCATCCTGTGAAGGAGAAATATTAATATTGAAGGAAGAATTGCATTCCAGCTCACATATCAGTTCAGGAAGTGCAAATATGAATTATTAGCAAAGTACAAAATGAACAAATTCTTTATAATCTCTACCAAGAGAGCTGGAAAGCTACAAAAGAGAGAAGGTGAATCCTGGATGATCCCTGAAGCAATGCTGAATTGGCCTTCACTGGACTTATGGCACAATGCAATTATTGTTCCTTAATATGCTTATTGATCTCCTAAGTTAATTTGAAGGAAATTAGATGTTGTGGTGGATTTGAAATCATTAAAAGCATCCTGTTTCTCAGAAGGGCAATAGTGTGCCTGAAGGCATCAGTGTGCCTGCAAATACATCTCTTAGTACTCACCAGGTTTCCAGCTCAATATCATTCAAATTAGAGCTGGATTTTCTTTTTATTTTGAACAAGGGCACAATTCCATCCACAATGACAACATTTGCAAGAATGCCTCTGGGTTCCACATAAGATCCTCAAAAATAACAACAGTCACCTACAGCAGTTGCAAAATATTTGCTCTAAATGTGGGCCTGGTTTGTTAGAAAAAAGACAAAGATAAGTGGTAAGGAACATCAAGGGTGCTTGCAAAAATCAGTCTCATCTATTTTCCTTCTGATAAAGGAAGATATGGGGACTGGCCAGTTCACTCCTTCCCCACAGTCATTTATAAGTGAACCCAAACATGCACTCCAAATTTCAAATATTCTCAGCTTAAAAAACAAAAAGCAGAACAAAACAAATTCTTCGAAACCAGCCCCATCTAAGTCTAGTTTAAAGAGAGAGAACCCAACATAGTGTAGAATTAGAGGATCAACCCTAGTCTGAAAGCACCAACTGGTCATCTAGTCTCAGCATTTATTATTATCATGCCTTTATATTTTGATCACAGTGTTTTTTGGGTGCACACCAAGCTGGTGTAGTAATTAAAGCACTAGAAAATGGAAGTCTGTGAGTTCTAGTCCCACCTTAAGCACAAAGCCACCCTGGGTAACTAGTAAGCTAGTCACTTTCAGGCCGATGAAGGAGGTAATGGAAAACCACTTCTAAAAAACCTTACCAAGAAAACTGCAGAGAACCATCTAGGCAGTCTCTGAAAATCAGTCAGACATGCTTGAATAGAAGGAGGGGGAAAATAAGTCAGCATCTATGCATACAAATGAGTTTCCCCTTTTATCCTTTATTTGTGATGCCCCTCCTGTTTACAAAGTTAAAAATTGAGGCATGAAGTAAAATTGACTCCTGATATGATTTACATAGATTTCTCTTGCTTCCTTTAAAATGTTACCCAAAGGCAAGCAAAGATACATTGCTTGGCCATATAGTGAGAATATTTTCTTATCTTTCAGTGTGATCCCCTTCAGATACATAAATGGATGCATTTGCTGCTATCTTTGGAGCCAGACAGTTATACAGACATCATAGTAACATAGATTGATAGTAACATCAATCAGGAAGGTAGGGATGCTCAATGCTTGTGAAGCTCACCATGAGCTTCTGCATGAAGAAGGAAAATCTCACTAGGCAGAAGTCATGAACCATGTAATCTTCTGCACAAAAGCCAAAAAAGACTACTTTCTGATGAAAGTAACATATTTCAGGATATATTTCAGGCAAGGAACAAAATCAGTTGAAAGAACTAATAACAGAACTAATAGAAGTGAGATAGCAGGGTGTAATGAATTTAATTCATTTTCATATTTAAAAGATTCCAGTATTTGTAAATAGAGAGTTTCCACACAGAGACAGAAGAATTACAAAGTGTCAGCAACAGACCCAAGGTCAATATTTTTTACATTTATTATTTTGGAGTCTCATTGAGGATTCTCTTTCAAACATAGCAGGTCTGATTGTGATTTATTGTAAGTGAATATCAAGAAATGTATACTTCTTTTAAGGAATTTGTATTATTTTAACTGGTACATTTTTTCTGTTTTCTTTAATAATCTATTCTTATCTCATTAAAAAGGGACATGGTGGCTCAACTAAGACGCTGAGTTTGTCGATCATAAATGTCAGCAGTTTGGCGGTTCGAATCCCTAGCACCACGTAATGGAGTGAGCTCCCGTTACTTGTCCCAGCTTCTGCCAACCTAGCATTTCGAAAGCATGTAAAGATGCAAGCAGAAAAATTGGGACCATTTTGGTGGGAAGGTAACAGTGTTCCATGCGCCTTCGGCGTTTAGTCATGCCAGCCATATGACCACAGAGATGTCTTCGGACAGCGCTGGCTCTTTGGCTTTGTAATGGAGATGAGCACCACCTCCTAGAGCCGGAAACGACTAGCACATATGTGCGAGGGAAACCTTTACCTTTATCTCATTAAATGATCACATTCAAACTTGCAAAGAGCTAGCTCTTTGAAAAAAGACTCCAATACTGGGAAAGGTGCGGAAGAGGATGAATCATTAGTCAGGTGGATGAAATCAATTACAGCAGAGATTAGTGGGCATCACTGGAAGATTTGGAGGACCTGGTTGAGTACAGATGCTCCTGGAAAAATCTGAGATTACTATGACCAGATGGCACATATTCAGTCAAATCTGTTTCTTATTTATTTACTATTACCCGTGGAAAGATGGATTATGGTTAAATCCCTATACATCAATAACTAAAGGTCATGTTGTTGCTCGATCATTAAGTGTCATAACTTTAAGGCATTCTTTGGTCTCTTGCTGCCAAATGCCTATGAATCAAGCAGAATGTGAAAGCTACAATCCCATCATAAAAAGAAAAAATAGGTTGTTAACATTTTCTTCTTCCCATAATCTATGCATTTGTTTGTTTATGTGCATTTTGCATATGGCAGTTTGCAAAAATATCTCTTCTGAAAAGCTTATGGGGCAATGAAGTTTGATTGTAATAATATAAACGTATGCATTCAAATTGCTTTTCCCATTATAAAGATGGTTGGCAAGGGAGCAAAACCATTCAAAAAGCTCAAAAGCCTGAGGAAAGAAACTTTTCTGAACAGGCAGGGTAACTGCAGTCCAGAATGCAATATCATATGTAATTATGGATTCACCTTCCATATAACACATTGCATGTAAACTGCATTGGCTTCTAACAGACTTCTGGGTGCTATTTAAAGTGCTGATTATCATCTGGAAAGACCTACATGATATAAGATTGGTTTAGAACCACTTGTCCACAAAGATACTTACCTGTCCCATGTGCTCCAATAAAATTGACACAAGGTCTCTTCCTTGAAACAATGCATCATCATCATCATCATAATACCCAAAAGGTCTGCCTTTTCTACTGCTGCCCTCTGGAATAATCTCTTATTCCTCCCCAAAATATATTTGGTTCCACCACCTCCAGAAAGACAGTAGATCTTGACTTTTTCCTTATGCTTTTGGGTCAAGATGATTTTCTTCCCATCTGAAGAAAAGTATGAGTGTGATTGACTATTGAACATTTGTATTTTAACTGAAATTGTTGCATTTGTTGCTGTTTTATCTATCATATGCTACCTGGAGTCACATATAACTTATTTAAAACCATAAAAACCATACAGGTAGTCTTCAACTTATGACCACAATTGAGCTATTGACTGGAAGAATTTATACTCCTTGTAGATAGCTGGTCATTTGCATTCTTCTTTGTTTAAGTCCTTCCAATTCCCCACCATCCAGTCAGAGGTGATAAAAGCTTCTTGGATGAGAAGCAAAACATTTTCAAAGAAAAACCAGAATGTCCAGTTGCTTCTTGAAAAAGCACTTTTGAGACAACTATGCCCTCCATGAAAGAATCTCCATAGACACTGACAGTTAGGACAATTAATCCATGGAACAACTTGCCTCCAGAAGTTGTGAATAGCAATAGCACTTAGACTTATATACCACTTTATAGTATTTTACAGCCCTCTCTAAGTAGTTTACAGAGTCAGTATATTGCCACCAATAATTTGGGTCCTCATTTTACCCATCTTGTAAGGACGGAAGGCTGAATCAACCTTGAGCCTGGTAAGATTCTATCTGCCAAATTGCAGACAGTTGCCTGCAGCAGAAGTAGCTTGCACTATTGCACTCTAACCACTGCACCATCGAGGCTCCTACAATGAAATGCTCCAACAGTGGAAGTTTTTAAGAAGAGATTGGACAACCATTTGTCTGAAGTGATGTAGGGTTTCCTGCCTGAGCAGGGGGTTGGACTAGAAGACCTCCACGGTCCCTTCCAACTCTGTTGTTCTATTCTGTTCTAATCTGGCTAATCTGAATTGTTGGGAAAGCACTAAGAGTAGTCCCTTGATAGACATGATAGAACAAATACATTTATATATAATTTTTTCCAATATTCCTGATTTCCCATATTCTTCAAAAGAAAAAAAAGTTATAAGCATGAAAGATGTTGATATTTTATGCATACCAATTCTTCTTTGCCTATAGACAAAACTCACAGAAACATTTTATTCTGTTGTGATGCTAGCACTTGTACACACTACTGTCAGTACAATCAGGTCTTGATTTTGATAGTCAGCATACAGTTTTCTGGCAGAAAATTGCCAATCTGAATGTGATCAAAGAGCTAAGTCATGGCAATCTGACTTCTATGCAACTATCCACAGAATATCCTGAAATGTGTTCCATTAGGGATGAAAGTAGGCATTTGGTTCCTTTGGGTATCATTGGGACTGACCAAACTGATTTTTTTAAAATAAAAAAATAAAATAAACACCTTTTAATAAGCAGAAATAAAATGAGAAGCTGCTATGCTGAAAAAGCAAAGTCTGAATTTCCTAGAATTGCTTTGCTCTGTGGCTTTTAGAAAAGAATGGTGCCCAGTAGGTTTACATAGATTCATTTGGATGTCAATAGATTCATTGGGCTGTAGAGGCAACTTAATTTGTTTCACCAGAACAAGAGGCCACTTGATTTGCCTTATCAAAACAATTAATCTGCTCCCAAATTATTTTCAATCAGTATCCTTTGGGTTTCTCTCCTAACTATCAGCCAAAACACATCCAGACTGAAAGCCTTCTGATTGTCCATGCCTTTGCCAAAGCCACACAGGCTTGGAATATCTCAGTATGGCTGAGGTGTTCTAGGAACATTTGCCAGACTTGCTTAGGTTGAAGAGATTTAGCCTATGACATAGAAAGAAGGTCTTTTCAACCATCCCCTTTAAAACAAGTGACTAGGGAGAAAACCAAGAAGAAACTAACCCTTAAAAGTGAGGGGATCTCTATTGTTTCCCAAAGCAGCTCAGAGGAGATATTTTGTTGAAAGGCTCATTGAGGGGAAAGATTCCTTTGAAAGATCACATAGCTCCACTGCCATGTTCTTTTTGGAACTGTATTTGAAAAAGAAAGGGCAATTATCCTGTGCTGGTTGATACACAATGTCCTGATCTATCAGGAGCAACTTCTCCTGTTTGCTTCTGGTAAATAGGTGCATTGTGATTGGCTGTGCCCACCAGTTGATGAGAATGCACACATCACGCTTTCAAAATTCCAAAATTTGCCCACTACTCAAACTGTTTGCCTATCTCTTCTAGAAGAGGAACAGAGTTCAGAGTGACACACTGGAAACACCTGCCAGATTAAACAGTCAAATTTTGCAGTTATTTAGTTTTGACTGATAAGAGTTATTCCACCTTACAGGCATATATCTAAAGCTTTTAGCCCAAATATTTTCCTCGTTTGTTATTTCCCACCTGCTGAGGTGGAAATTAAGTGCAAAGAAAGAGCATAAAGGAGGAGAAACTAATCCAAGACACACAGAGTGCTGAGAGGGTAGAGAAAGATGCAGAAGAGACCGAAAAGCAGAGAAAGCACTTAGAGATCTAGTTCTGCAAAGGTCATTGAGCAAAGAGTCCATTAACATGAGAGTCATTAGAATATAAAATAGCACTTTGCTACATTAGCATATATGTCCAACCCCTTGTCAAAATAAGAGATACTATTGTTCCTTTTCCTTAATTTTATACTTTTCAAATACTTCCTATATGCTACTCTAAGATTGGCATAAAACACTTTTTAAACAATTGCCATTGCTTTAGATCTTCTACATTCATTAATTGAAAGAAAAGATTTAGACATTAAATAGGCATTGACCAGTTGAGACAGATATTCTGTATGTAAAAGAACTGGGATTTCCTTTTAAAAAACCCAAAATATTGTCCATCCAAGGGGATGACTATCTTTGAATATAATGTAATTTGTCCACCTTGGTGAGACAGGTTAATCTGGCCCAAAATTCATTCATTGTTGCATCCTGTACTGTTTATAGCCACCGTCAGCATGAAGGCCAATGTAGGATCAAGTGAAGAGAAGTGATGTCCCATGTCATGACACCATTGTACACATGACCCAATTCACCTCATTTGATGATAGTACGATGATACAATGACATCAAGGTTGCTTCTATCAGAGATGGCTATTGTCACTAGGTTCTTTTTGGTTTGTCTGCTAAGCTAGAATTGTCATCACGTTTCTATGGTAACTAAGATATGAGTGTCTTGTGATGTTTGATTTACTGCGCATGTTTGCAGGGGAGGAGTTTTACTTTTACTTTACTTTCTTTTCTTTCTTTTCCTGTACTTATCAGATATTGTACTGCTTTTCTTTTGTTCTTCCTAGTTATGTTTAATAAAAAGTATGCTGGCAACAGAAAAACACGGTTCACTTCCTCTAATTTATGAAGCTGATTTTTTTTCACTTTGACATCTATGATCAAAACTAGTAACCACTGATAGCCTTCTCCCCCATGAATTTCTTCAATCTCCATTTAAAACTGGTTGGAATTTTGAGACCTTTTGCATGCATACAAAAAGGAGGATTCTATTCAAAAATGGCTCAGCTTAGGCACAGGCTTGTTAAGTTGTTGGTTGGAGCTCCGAGTTTGGCAATTTGGTTACAAACGTTTTGTCCTCATTCGAGGAGGCACCATCAGAAGATGTCTCCTTGAATGGGAATGAAATGTTTGCAACCAAATTGCCAAGCTCAGAGCTCAAACCAACAACATAACTACTAAACTGAGCTGCTAATATTCAAACAGGTTTATTATCTCCTTGTGAACCAGGTCTTAGAAACTTGGTAGAAATTTTAATGAGAATCATTCCGCAAAATAGCAATAGCACTTTATATACAGCTTCACAGTGCTTTCCAGCCCTCTCTAAGCTGTTTACAGAGTCAGCATATTGCCCCAAACAAGCTGGGTCCTCATTTTGCCAACCTTCAAAGGATGGAAGGTTGAATCAATCTTGAGCCATTCAGAATCGAAATCCTAGCAGTGAGCTGAATTAGCCTGCAATACTGCACTCTAACCACTGTGCCACATTGGTTCCAAATGGCCCACATGTGAAGAAATCAGCACTAAGGCTCCTTGTACTGCTTTTTAACATTCCAAACTTCCAGACTTCATCCTTTAACAAAACTATGTCGGGTTTTTTTTCCTACTTCTCATATTAATGAGGTTTTTATAGCAACAATATGGTATCTCCAGGTGGTATGGTTATAATGAAATAATCACACCCCTAGAGAATGCTTCTTAACACCCTAGAGGTGATAACTAGGCCCCCTGACATGCCTTATTGCTTACAGAGATGCTGATGGCTGCAAGTAAAAAAGAACTACAAAACATGAACAGCATGCAAAATTAAGCTGCATTGTCCATTTGTTAATTACAAAGAGCCGCTAAACACTGCCAGTGTACACCTTCCCTTTTACACTGTCATCATAATTAAAAAGTTTTCCTTTTTGTGGTTTTGTATTACCACAACATCGATCAAAGTCCACTGCCTGATGGGTGCAAGTAGAGGCAATATGTTCCACATAGGTTACTTCTGGAATAGTGTTATTTAATATAACAGAATCCTGTCATGTTGCCACAGTCTTGCCAAATCGTTTGCTGTCAAACTGCCTTTAACATGGAATTATTATAGAAATTTCATTAAAAAAAATATCTGTAGAAGCGGAGCAAATATTTCCTCATCAGGGCTGAGGAGATATTGAAAACTTTTGAAGCTTCAAACTCAAATCAGGGGAGCTTGGTTTTCTAGTAAGTACATTGTTCTCCTATGTAACACAAAATGTATAGTCTTGTTCATGTTCTTCTCTTCATTTTGACAATCATCAGTTTTGTCTCCTGAATATCAAATGCAACTGACCCTAACTGGAAAAGCTATTATTATTATTATTATTATTATTATTTTATTGTATTAGTTTGATTTATATCCCACCTTTTTCTGGGACCTCCTAAAGATTTCCTGTAATCTTCTGGTGTGCTTGCAAATCTCTATTTTGAATCTTGCCTTTTCACCATATGTGTTGTGCCCTAACCAACCTTACTTGGGCATTTAAAATCTGATCCCTGTTAGACATATTTCATACTTTGTTTTCTTTCCAGCTCTACTAGAACAAACAGAAGAATGTGATGTTTTGACTGAGCTATAATATATGCAGTAACGGATTGGCCAGTTGTCACAAACCAGAATAAACCAGCTAGATAACATTCCTGGTATTGTTTTCCACCAAAGAGCATTCAAACTTTTTCTCTTTCAAATGCTGATTTTTGCCATGACCTCCAAGTATAGTTTGCAAATCTGCTTGTGTCTTCTTTGCATCTTCCAAATCCCTACCTGCTTCTTTAAAAAGTTAATTTGCATAACACCTTCATAACACAACTTATTAATAATTTCCCAACAGAAATTCCTAGCTCTTCTTAGGTAGGGATTTTTCCTGAAAGATAACACAATTTGGAAGCTGCCAAAATTCATCAGAAATTGCTAAACATATTCAAATTTAAATTAATTACAGAGCCATTTACCAGGGTCCTTTGGCAAATATTTGAATTTAACATTCTTGTACGTTACCCATCCTTTATCTTCACTTATCATCTGTGTATATAAGTGCAACAGGCAGAAATCATGACTGAAGATGGTTTAGAAAAAACATCCCTGATCTAGAATTGTTTATATAAGAATTAAAGTGGAAAAAGAACACCTGGAACATGTTATTTTCACATTTGAGAATGCCAATTCTTATAAAGTCTCTAAAATCATAATCTATACTTTAACATAAGATTTTCCTCTCCAGTGCATGATCTGAATGAACAGTACAGATGTACAATGTCTACCTTGGAATTTTGCAAAGGATCCTATCAAGGTGATGTCTATAATAACCTTTGTTAGTATGCTTCCAAATGATACCAAATTCTGCTTCCATCCATTTAAATACTGATAGCTTTGTTTCTTTAAAAAAAAAACCACTTGGGAACATTTAATTTTATCTACTATCTGCCACCCTGATTCCCTTGTGGCATCGAAGCAGCAAGTTTGTCTCAGTTAAAATGTTAATTAGATTTTTTTTACAAATATATTTTAATTGTTTTGCCCTTCATTGAGATCGCTACACATATGTTTATTTATGATTACAAAATTCACCATGTGTTTTTTGTTGTTTGTTTCATGGTAAAAACAATGCTGAAATCCAACACACATCTAATTAGGAGCAGATCTCACTGAGTTTCTAGGGAAGGTCATATCAGACTGCAAGCATACCAAACCACTTCTTGAATCTGATAGCACAGCACTGCAAAAAAATGGGAAGAAGAGTAAAATTAGCTATTCTGCCCATTTTGGAATGCCAATAGTAGAAACAACAAAATGCTACTTGATTTGCATATAACTGCTCAGTGAAATGACAGAGGTTTGGATGGAGTCCATTGAACCCCTCCAACATGACCTACGGCCTCTAAAATTCATGAGTGCCATGGACTGTTTCCAATCTCCCTTCATATTATGGAGTAGTTTGATGTAAATACAACAGCATTTGTGGTTTTTGCCATTCCAAATCTGAGATTGTGGGATATCATACAAGATTATTTGCCAAAGTTGGTCAGGAACTCCAAAAGCCAAGCCATTCCTTGCAGGCGTCTTGAAATAGCCTTCAGCTTTGCAGGTCCCATAGGAGTTCAGAAAAAGTCTTTCAATGAAATTCTGACATTGAAAAGTATTTTATTGATAAAACAACTGACTTCCAACTCAATAATCAGTTCATTACTGATTTACATTTAAAAACATATCCATATTACCAAGATCTCACCATAAAAGTTTCACTTCATGTTAAAAATAAATGTTACCTTTAATGTTATTTTTCTTAAACACTAAAAACATAGAATGCATTTCTTTCACATTCAAGTCAGTGGCAATCCTCCACCCAAGTGCTGAGTTAATGCATATGATTATGACAATTTGTGCAATGAAAAGCAAGAAATGGAGATTGACAGAATTCTTTGTATCTGTAATGGAAAATTAAGTATCATTAATTTTGCACCAAGGCCTGAACAAATTCAGAGATTATTTAAATATAATTGTTTCTTTTTCTGCCAAGATCTTTACATATTCCTTTGCAGCAAGGCATGTAAGTTCAAATTTTTAAGGGCATTCAGAGTTATATTGATGTAAATGTTCCCTGAAATGAAACTTGCAAAATGAGAGAATAAAATGAAGAGTCCACATGCCTGCAGCAGGTGAATTCAAGGAGGATAGAAAAACTTCACTGCAAGGGAGAAATGAGAACAGAATCCCTGTTAACAATATAGCTTTGATAACCAGATATTGAGAGTAAACATTCATCTTTTTCCACTGCTGCACTAGTTGTCCAAAGTCATTTAGTTGGAGATTGTTGGCAGAGGCCGTTTGCACCTTCTTTTCCAGCTCAAAATTGAATTTCATGCTGCATTAGAACATAGCGTGCAAATATTGGAAGGGAACTTGAGAACTGTCAACATGAATCCTGCTCAGTGTGGAATTCTAGTACTACACTATTCCTGACACCATTCTCTTCCAGTGAAGGAGAGCTTGCCACTTCCTTAGGTGATCTGTTCAATTAATGAATGGTTCTAATCATCAAGAAATGCCTCCTGATGCCCAGTCAAAATCTGGTCCTATCTCAGAGAAGGGCAGTTTAGAATCATGTAGCTGAGAAAGCCTGCTTAACGCCTTCTCTCTCTGTTACTTTGCAGAGTCAAACTATCTTTTCTCTTTGGTCTTGTGGATAAGGGACCAGGATAAAAACCAGGAGATTGTGAGCTACTTCCATCTTAGAAAAATTATGCTGGGCCAGTCACTTTTTCTCAATCCAACTCACCTCGCAAGATTATTCTTATAAGGAAAATAGGACGAGGAAGGAGTATTATATATATTCACCATCTTAAGTTATTTATAAAAGTAATAAAAGGGATTTAAAAATGTAAAAAATGATAAACTACCTGGACTCCATGAGGATTGAGGCAATAGACAGATTGTGTAAATAAACAAAGTTTTATACGTAACATGAAATGAAACCACAGCAAGTTTTTTTTTTTCTAATAGCAGAAATGAATTAACCTCTAATTATTCAGAATTCGTACATTGGGAGGTAGAAAGTGTCTCAGCAGAAAGCCACTGAGAGCTGTAGTGCAATCTGGATGAATAAATACATATAATAAATAAACAGGTTCTACATCGAAAGGTAGCCATCTCATGGAAAAAGTCTATAATGAAAAGTTTACCTCTTCAGGTCAAGTCAGGATTTCAACTTAAAATAATAAATAGAATATCTAAATTCTGTTGGATTCATATTTTATGACAAATAAGCAAAACAAAATAAAACCCCATTCACCTCTATTTATTCTGCACCACATCTTGCAAATAACAGGAAAGTTTCTGCAAACTACACAAAGTGTTTGGCGTAGGATGGAATGTTATCATTGCCACAGGAATACTATTAAGTGCACTTTTAACAAAATAGCTTTCTTATTTGCATGAAGCCCATCTTGATAATAAACCTTTGTCTGACTGTGATGAAAGAGAGAAAGATAGATATTTCTTACAAGGTTCATTTACTCTTAGTCTGATGGAACAGCTTCCACAGAAATCTCAATATAAAACTGGAATGGAATACAAATGTACATCCAGGGGAATCAAGAAAAAATGGTCAAATCCAGGATTATCTGCATCAAAGCCACAGGCATCTTTAGGGCAGAAGCAAGTGGGAGAAAATGAGAAGAGCGCATTGTGTTATTGCAATTAAAGCTCCACCCCATATTTTGTTGATTAAAGTCTTCAGTTTTGCAGACCATTCTGGCCAGGACTGTTAGGCATTGGGGCATTATACCACACAATGGTTCTTGGAATTCAACTCTAGTCATCACACAATCAATGGCAAGGGGGTACAGGAATCATAATCTCAAACAATTTGAGAATATTGAGAACATATATGAGCCATGGTAATGCAGTGGTTAGAATGTAGTACTGCAGGGCTAACTCACAGCTCAGTCCAGGAGTCCAAGTATCACTGGCTGAAGGTTGGAAAAATGAGGACCCAAACTTTTGCAGGCAACATGCTGACTTTCTAAACTGGTTAGAGAGAGCTGTGAAGCACTGTGAAATGGTGTATAAATCTAAGTGCTATTGCTATTCCGTCTCCAGATTAGGCTAGAAGAAAATCACACTGTTGTATTTTTATTTATTTATTTGTTTGTTTATTTATTTGTCAATTGCTTACAAGATAATAGGCATAAGTAAAAACATAGTTATGAATACATGGATACATATAAGAAAAATAAAAAATATATAAAAGAAACAATAGGATAGGGATGGTAGCATGTTGGTGCGCTTACGCACACCCCCTACAGACCTCTTAGGAAAGGGGTGAGGTCAATAATAGACAGTCTAAGATTAAAGTTTTGGGGGTTTGGGGAAGAAATCACAGAGTCAGGTAGAGTATTCCAGACATTGACCACTCTGTTGCTGAAGTCGTATTTCCTGCAATCAAGTTTGGTGCGGTTAACCTTGAGTTTGTATCTATTGTTTGCTCTTGTGTTGTTATGGTTGAAGCTGGAGTATTCATTGTACAGATAGAATATTTCAATGTATGATTTTATATACTATACTTAGATCAGACCAAAGGTGGCATAGTTCTAGGTTTTCTAGGTCTAGAATTTCAAGTCTGGTGGCATAAGATATTCTGCAATGAGTAGAGGAGTGGAGAACTCTTCTTGTGAAATATTTCTAGACTTTCTCAACTGTATTAATATCAGATACATAATGTGGGTTTCAGACTGATGAGCTGTATTCAACTATTGGTCTAGCAAATGTTTTGTATGCTCTAGTTATTAATGTAATATTACCAGAGAAAAAGCTATGTAAGAGTAGATTAACAATTCTTAGCACCTTTTTGGCTATGTAGTTACAGTGGGCTCTAGCACTTAGGTCATTTGAGATGAGTACTCCAAGATCCTTGACAAACTTTGGTCTTGACTATTCAGCCTGTATTTTATTTTCTGATATTTTTTGCCAATATGTAAGACAGAGCATTTATTTATTGAGATTTGAAGTTGCCATTTGTTTGACCATTCTGATACACAGTCGAGGTCTTTTTGAAGGGTAGCAGTATTGTCTGTGGTGTTGAATAGCTTTACATCATCAGCGAAGAGAACACAGTTGCTCTTAATATGATCACAGAGGTCATTTATGTAGAGTATGAAAAGAGTTGGGGGAACACTGTCTTGGGGGACACCACTGTTGACAGGTACAGAATTTAATAGGACACTCCCAATTTTGACCATCTGCTGTCTGTTTGACAGGAATGCTTTTATCCAGTTATGCAAGTGTCCAGAGATACAGTAAGATTTTAATTTTAGGAGCAGTTTGTCGTGTACCACTGAATCAAAGGCTTTACAGAAGTCTATGTAGATTGCGTCTATTGCTTTGCCCTGATCGAGTTGTGTAGTCCATATGTTTTTGCAGTGTAAGAGTTGCAGATTACAGGATAGTTTTTTTCTGAAACCAAATTGTTTATTAGAGAGTAGGTTGTTTGTCTCTAAGTGGAGGATAATGGATTGGTTAATAATTGATTCCATGACTTTGCAGGTGACGCAGCATAAAGAGATTGGTCTGTAATTTTCAACTAGGCTGGGGTCTCCCTTTTTGAAGATGGGGATGACCGTGGCTTGTGACCATAGTTTTGGCAAGGAGCTAGTCCTGAAAGATTTTTCAAAGATTATGCTTAGAGGTTCTACCTATGGCAGTGGATAGCTTTTTTAAGAAGTAGGCATATATTCCATCCGGTCCAATAGATAGAGATGGTTTTAGATTGCGTAGTGCTTTTTCAACATTGTCTTCAGTAAAATCAATATGTATTAGATCATTGTAGTTGTCTGTGGTTCAACTAGGAAATGCTGGGCCTGATCCATTGCTGTTTACAAATACTGAGCCAAAGAATGTGTTAAAGAGGTTGGCTTTAATAGTGTCGTCATTGCAGTCTTTACCATTAGGTCCTTTCAGGGGTGGGATGGATCTTGAGTCTTGTAGTTTGTTGTTTACAAAATTGTAGAAAGTGTGGGTGGAATTGGTGCATAGAAGGTTTTCCTCTCGTTTAATGTGATAATTGGTGCATTCAGTTTTTATCTGGTGGCATAAATTTTTGTATCGGCTTTTGAAGTTGGCAACGTGACCAGATTTGTTTTTCCGCCAAAGTGATTTCTTTTTGGATTGAAGCTTCCTTATTGTTTTGGGTAATTTGTTTTTTCTGGTTTTGGGAGTTGTTAATGGTACATATAGTTTGATGACTCTTTAGACTTCAAGTAAAAATATGTTTTAATGGTCTTCTACAATATTGCATCCAGAGAATAGAAATTGCCAATCAAGGGATGAGAGATTGTTGTTTATAAGATCATAGTTGCCTTTTTTTGAAGTTATAATTGGGGATTCCATCGTTGTGATGATTTTTGTTTGGACGTATATTGAGACAAAAGTCAATCTTGTTGTGGTCAGTGTTGGAAAAGATTCTTTAATTTGTATTCCGTAAATTGAATTCAATTGCAGAAGATGAAATCGAGGCAGTTGTTAAGTCTAGTGTTGTTGGTTACTAGTTGTTCTAGTCCCAGATTTGTTACTGCATTGTAGAAGGTTGCATGTGTGGGTTCAGTTGTACATTCGTTAAGGATCCAGTTAATATGAGGTAGATTGAAGTCACCAAGAAAGATAAAAGTGTGTGGGCAGGATGCTACCCATGTTAGTAGTATATTTAGCTTGTTTGCATGTTCGATGTCATAATCAGGGGTTCTGTAGTGATAGCCCAGACATCTAGGTCAATTCACCATGGCCAACTCACCATGAACAACACAACATGTACAACTCGCCACAGGACAAGAGTTACACTACTATTGAAGAAATGGTGGAATAGAATCATTAAAGAAAGGATGCAAAAGGAGAACAAAATGAAATGTGAATGAAAAAATTAAAGCATTGTTTAATTACTTTAAATAATTATTGGATTATTTAAACAATAATTGACTTGTTAAATTGTCCAGTTACAAGTTGTCCTGGGAGACTCCAATAGTGCAATCAAATTCTCTGCTGATTGAATAATGAGACAGAAAATAGATTAGTCAAAGGAACAAGTAGTCCTGTTGTTCTGACAGTGCAGTACAGATGACAGGCATGTTTGCATGATCCAAACTGATGTGAGACATGGAAAAAGTAGCTTGCCTAATTATCTAACATGAGGCATTCAAGAGTACAGAAGGTTTTCAATTAATTCACATTGCTGGCAGTATCTTCCTATCAACAACATCAACAACCATTCTTCTGCAACTGGTGAACTCATGTTGATTCAGTCATTGCTCTCATTTAGTAGAAGACTGATAAAGTGTTCATTTTTCTCTCCAAATGGAAAAAATACATCTTTTCTCCTCTGACCTCTAGTAGTTCTTCTAGATTATCTCTACTAAACAATTAGTAATTCATGTCTGGTGGGAGAGCCGATAGCCTACCATTGGGCCTTTCCACATTATATGCATGCTGGGCACCTCATTAACATACTGTCATTACCATCACTGCCTTAAGTTGGAGTCAATTGCTCCAGCAACTTCCATTGTCTTCCTGAAGGATTATAAATCCAAAAAAAGGAGATTAATATCTGATTAAGATTACATTCCTGGAGGGTGATTCTGAATTCTAGTAACATTTACTTGTCTAAATGTCAGAGCACTTGGAATGGGGGGCTATACATATACAAAAAAACATTAAAAATGCTTTCCAAATATTCATAGAACTGCTGCAATATCAATAAAATCTGGTCATTAAGATATGATAATGATTATGGTAGTAAAGGTGGAGGTGGTTATGGTGATAATGATGATATTTTCAAGATGAACAAGCTCTGTTTGATCTACATGTAATTTCAGTGAGAGCAAATAACAGGGGTGGGATTCTACCAGTTCACACCTATGTGCTAGAACTGGTTGTTAACATTCTAAGCAGTTTGGAGAACCAGTTGTCAGAAGAAACTACTGGCCTAATCCTTTAAGGAAGGCAGGAAGGAAACATTCTGGTGTTGCTTACAGAAATTGCCTCTCCATTAAACCTTATTACATTCTTGGCAGGACTAGACTTCCTGTCTCAGGAACGTCTCTGGAGCTTTTTCCCCTCCTTTGCTGGTACTTTGCTTGTATGGGGTGACCATTCAAAGTTACAATGGCACTGAAAAAAGTGACTTATGAAATTTTTCATACTTACAACTGTTGCAGCATCCCCAGTCATGAGAGGCCAGGCGAGGAGATGCGTGCCTCGATGTGATATTGAGTTGGCCATGCCCAGCCAATAATATGACCACCAAGTTATGCCCACCCAGTCACATGACCACCAAGCCACGCCCACCACTTAAGCCACGCCCACAGAACCAGTTGTTAAAAATTTGAATCCCACCCCTGGCAAATAACCCAAATCCTTAACTTTTATTCATTGCTCTTTTGAAAGGTTTGCTGAGTAATGTTTGTGGTTATGATCTCTGAAGAGTTACCTTTAGAATAAAAAGACGATTGCTATTCTTTTTAAAATTTTAAGAGGTGGGTGATTAACTATTAGAACAAAACTTAAAAGAGAAAAAATCCATGTTTGGGATCATTGGGAAAGGCATGAAAAATCAAACTGTCAACAAGTTTCAATCTGTCTCACATATTCTTTCAGAGAAGGGAAAGGGTCCCCCTTGCACATGTGGTGCCTGACTGCTTCTTTTCTATGGCTATTGTACTTGCCTTATCCTTGCCTCTTGAAGTACAAGGACACTCTAATCCTCTGGACTTCAAAAAGACACTTAACACCTTTTCATTTCCTAGGGAGTTTAGATATTAATGGTGATAGAAGTGCCTTTAGTGAATTTTTAAACTGCTATGCTATTTGGGGTTTTCTTGTTGTTCTTATTGTTGGGTTAGGGTTAGACACTTCAGGGTGGGTTTCATTTTTTAAGTAATAAAAAAGGATGCCCCCTATGCCAATTGTGGCCAAAAACAGCAAAGCTGACAAAAAAAGTCTAAGTACTCCCATAGCATCTGCAGAAATTTCATTCTCGTGCCTTTATAAAGTAAAAGACAGTCAAGAGTAGGACAAACTAAACCAATCATGTGGCTCTTGTTCTCTAGTACATAAACAGGGGTAATGTCATCATGGTCTCAAAATTATAGCCAATAGAGATAGTCCTCGACTTATAACAGTTCATTTAGTGTCTGTTCAAAGTTACAACAGAACTGAAAAAAGTGACTTATGACAGTTTTTTTGCACTTACAACCCAGAAGTGGTATTCAGCAGGTTCTGACCAGTTCTAGAGAACCAGGTAGCGGAAATTTTGAGTAGTTCAAGAGAACCAGCAAATACCACCTCTGACTGGAGATTTTACAGTATCCTTCCCCTGCCACGCCCACTAAGCCACGCCCACAGAACCGGTAGTAAAAATGTTTTGAATCCCACCACTGTTACAATTGTTACAGCGTCTTCATGGACATGTGATCAAAATTCAGATGCCTGGCAACTGACTCCTATTTATGATGGCTGCAGTGTCCTGATGATCACCTTTTGCAACCTTCTGACAAGCAAAGTCAGATTCACTTAACAATCCCATTACTAATTTAACAAGTGCAATGATTCACCTAACAACTGTGGCAAGAAAAGTCGTAAAATGGGGCAAAGCTCATTTAACAAATGTCCCACTTAGCAACATAAAATCTGGTCATAAATCAAGAACTGCCTGTACATTTATCCAAAGAGAAATCCATGTGACAAAATATATTTGTTGTGGTTAAGACCCTCAAGATTTCGTGTTGATGCATTGTCCTACAACTTGCCAGGCAGCACTAGAAATTACTGAACCTCAATTCCTACTCTTTTCTGTTTTCACCTGCCATATGAAAGTTTGTGAAGATATTTATTATCAACTGCAGTCAGCCTGTCTTTCTGCTCCATGAAATTGATGCATTGACTTGCCATATTTCTACAAAAGCTACATTCTAAAAAAATGTTAAATACAAATACAAATGAATTACAAGCCCAATTATTATCCAATTCAGATAACAAAGAAATACTTGGAAATGTGTATCTTTAACTCCCTTAAATATTACCTGGAGGAATAAAAGGAAATCTGCTGCTGTTCTTAAGCTCATTTATTTATCATTGTGATGTCTTGTAAGAATATTCACAAAAAAATGTTAGACAGGTCATTTTGTTGTAAAATGATACATTTTAAAGGAAAAATAATACTTTAAATACATGTAATCATGTGCATGCCTTGCTAATTATTCTGTAGATATATTTTAAAAAAATAAATAGCAAGTAAGGATGCAACCAAAAATTCAGCCCAAGAAGATGAAGTCTAAGCACAGCAAAATCCATGTTGATATTAGGAAGATGTTTGCCACAATTCCATTTTATTAATGTTTATGATTTCTTCTGGGTTGAGATATTCTTAATTTTTATTTTGGTACCATTGTACAAAGCAGCAGCTTTTTGAGACATACATACAGATTGAAAATGCTATCTAGAAAAGGACATTTGAATACTGAGATCAGATTAGGTGGAAAGATACTGTGTTCAATTAATTCAAGCCAAGTATATATGTTTGCATACCATATCCCTTGCCAAGGACTCTATACAAAGCAAATTAGTAAAATTAAATAAAGTACTGATGGTCTATGGTAGTGTCAGTATATGTATCACACCATAAAGAAAGCAAGTGTAGAACCCAGATTAATTATAGAATTGATCTAATGCAACAATGCAAAGCATAATTAATACTGTCCCATTTATTATGACAACTTAAAAACTGATGCATGTCACCTTCTTCACAGTCAGTTGAACATCATATCTAATCAAATCACTCTGATTTAGAGCCAATAGAATGAATAAAAACTTGCTTGTCCCTAAAGCATTTAAAACCATCATTTCTTCATGGTTCATACTCATAACCCAAATGAACATCATCATATTTAACAGTGAAATTCCTACACAGGACCACTTCCCCTTTTTATCATAATGACAGGAACAATAACCAGAGGCAACGTAACCTGAAGTGAAAATATTGAAATCGATATTTTAAATGCTTGAAAGACCCATAGAATCCTCAAAAATGTGGAATAATAAATAGTATTCATTATAAAAGTAATATTGCTATATATATTTGAGTATATGGGACTTTAATTTTGTATACAAATGCTTTGCTAATGCGTATTTGTAAGGGTAAACAGATTACTTCATTTTACACAGTAAATCCTACTGGTGTGCCAAGATTTCTAATCTACAAATACAGTGCTTTATCCAAAGCCTATAAAACATTAACAAGGCTTCTAGCAGCTATTCCAGTTGTAGAAGAAATGAACAGTTGATTTTAAATTTGTTATATAATCCAATCTGTCCATTTTGGCTTTTGACATTTGACTCCCTTTATAGGATCAGGGAAATGAAATTTGGATAAAGAAAAAAAAATCAATGTTGTTTCTTGTTCCAATCTGGATCAATCACCTGGACCAGAGGTTTATCCTGCAACATTATTCTGGGATACATATATTTACCTTCATTTATTGTTTCTTGGGCATAGACCTGGTCCTTTTTCACCATCCTCTAAAAACACCAAAAGTTTTTAAAAAGTGGTATAATGTTAACTCATAATTTTGAAATCCATATAGGAAGCAATATATAGTGAGCTTTTAAAAATGTGATATTTTTAATGCAGTATCAAGCAGCGTGATACATTTTTCTGTGGTTCTGTACTTAAGTTGTCTTGTATACATACTAATAAGTATTCATTTCATTTCTGCGAGTTCATTTTCATAAATTTTGTTCACCTGAGTGTCGGGATGATAAGACCTGACATTCTTCTTTACTACAAGATAATTATTCCAGTCAAGGATAATTGCCTGATGGTTTTCTGCATACTTTTATAGTCTACAGATTATGCCAGCGAGGTGACAGATTTTGTTTTCTCCTCTGGCCTGTGCTCATTTTAACTGTGGTGTTATGTGGCTCTTATCCTGAACTGTCAAGAATAATATAAGGAATGGACCACTGATGAGCTCCCCTTGTGACCAACGGATATTTAAACATATAATTTGCCATACTTGGTTTGCGATTGTTGCCATGTGTCCTCTGTACACCCTTGCAAAAAGGTCTCTCTCTTTCTCTCTCTACTAAGGGAGGGAGGAAGAGAGGGAGGAGAGAGGGGGGAGAGATGGGGGGACTTGTTGAAACACAGAGGTATAATTTTTTTCAGAGGTAGGGCAAGTACACAACAAAGTGATGCGTTGATTTATTGATTCCCTATGAGTCATCAAACTGGTCAATTGTTAGTAAGCACATATAATAGATAGATTTTCTGGATGATAATCTGATCCTAATCTGATATTTCAGGTCTTCTAATGGTGCATCCATTGCCTCTGAATTGAGTCCATCCACTTTGCTTCTAGCTGTCCCCTTCTTCTTTTGCCATCTATCTTTCTCAGAATTAAAGACCTTTGCATAATGCATCCAAAGTAGGATAGTGTTCTGACCCAGCCTTAGCAGAACCAAGAAACAGACACCTTGTCCTGGAAAAACTCCTCTTTATTTAGTTACTGTGAATTCATGGCATTCATACACAGAAAAGTCCAGGCAACAATCATTCCAATGGTTAATTGCAAGAACAGACCTTATCAGTCCTTGGATAATTGCCAGGTTGAGAGCTTGCAGTTGCAAAGCTGTAAATTAATTCCTGGCAAGGAGTCTCTGAGGCATGAACCACGATAAGCAAATCTTCCAAAAGAAATATGAACTATTGTCTCTCCCCTTTTGCTTCTATTTATTCCCCAGGTGAATTCAGAGTCCCCATGTGCCTTTCTTCCCGAATTGGCCTGTTCCTCAGTTGTTCTTCTCTCCTGACAACTCTGCACATATGCACATCTGCAACAGGCCCCAGTGGTTCTTCTTCCCTTCTTATCTCCAACTCCAAAGGCAGCTGGGAAATGTTGGATGGCTCTGGCCTTATCTCTGCTTCGGATCCAGAGCATCCATCAGAGCCTTCTCCAGACTCCATGACTAACCCCATTTCCTCCCCAACCTCCTCATCAGTCCGAGTCTGCCACCAACTCTGCTGGCAGTCCACAACAGATAGTTTGAGTCAGGTCATTTATACCTCAAGTGAGAACTCTTGAGTTGATATGTTTGATGATCCATTGGTTTGTTTTCTTGAGCCTCAGTGGTGCAGTGGTTAGAGTGCTGTAGTGCAGGCCACTTCTGCTAACTATCAGCTACCTTGCAACTTGGCAGATCAAATCTCACCAGCCTCAAGGTTGACTCAGCCTTCCATCCTTCTGAGGTGGGTAAAATGAGGACTCAGATTTTGGGGGGGCAATATGCTGACTCTGTAAAGCTGCTTAAAGAGGTCTGTAAAGCACTATAAAGTAGTATACAAGTCTAAGTGCTATTGCTATTGTCCAAAGCATATTTGGGAGTCTTCTCCAAAACCAAACATGTCAATACTTTACCTATCCTGCTTCTTCAAAGTCCAACTCTGACTTCCATAAAGTATTTCAGAGAATACCATTGCCTGCACTATTTTGATCTTAATGTGATGTAATGAGCTACAACAAAATGAGGAACAACTGCTTCCAGTGATGGGAAAATTAGTACGCCGGAGTTTTAAATTTACTGTTATCTACAAGTTCAATAGATATTTTCTTATTTAACCCCAGCGCATAGCAGTAAGCAATGAAACCTATATTTCACATCTGAGGTGTGATGATGGAAAATGGATTTAAGGATTTTTTTTCCTTTGGGATTTAGAGATAGTTTAAACCAAACCTAAAGAAATCTATTTGAGAGCTTAATGATATTTTTTAGACTTCTATCTCAAAATGGAAGAAAAATATCTATGAGGTTTTAGCAACTAGAGCTAGTGGTGGTGCTAGGAACTGCAAAAAAAATCAGCTAGAGGGATATTGTAGCCCTGGGTGTTCAGATTGATCATCTCCTGACTTACATCAGAGCAGGATTGTTAACAGAGAAATATTTAATTTAACAGGGCATTTTTTTTTGCCAAATATGGAGGGGCAGCAGGAATATACAATTGTATATACAGGTAATCTTTGTTTAATAACCACCTCATTTAATGGCTGTTATATTAGCTGTGATGATGATGATGATGATGATGATGATGATGATGATGATGATGAAGAAGAAGAAGAAGAAGAAGAAGAAGAAGAAGAAGAAGAAGAAGAAGAAGAAGAAGAAGAAGAAGAAGAAGAAGAAGAAGAAGAAGAAGAAGAAGAAGAAGAAGAAACAACTTTGCGCTCTCTTTACATTTACAACTTTCCCAGTTCTGCAATGCAAAGGAAAAATGAAATACCATCGTAAGCACCATTACTGTCTCACTTGGTGACTGCTTTATTCAACAATAAGTTGTTAGTCCCACTTCTGATCAATAGAGAGAACTACCTAAATCAGAAAGGATAGAGCAGTGTTGAATATGGGAATGCTGATAAAACAGAAATTATGGTTTTGGAAGGGAAAGGGAAAAATTGTAAATAATAAGTGGTCATAATTCATTTTTCTAAAACAAAGAAAACAAACATGGAAGTTATTTTCAAAGTTGATTTATTTATTTAGTTAACCTGTATGTTGCTCCTCTTTCCTAGAGGTGACTCTGGATGGCTTACAATCAATGTTCATAGTTATTTGGGAAAGCACAACCAACACAGGGTATTTGCTCAGAATAGATCTTTAAAACTGGCTCTTAATACTTGTCCTAAAATAGATTTTGACTTAAGGAGATAATTGCATCCAACATACAAAAAGGACAACTAGGCTGTCTAACACCTTCATGCAAATGCCTACTTTCCCAAGACCACCTGGCTATATGAGGATCAGAAAAAGTATGGTGTCTTTAAAGAACCACTAATTTTTACAGCAAGCACCTTAGGCTAGCTCTGAAGCCTTTTTCCACTTTGGATCTGAATGGATACATGTCCCTTATTACCACTTGCAAGAAATCTATTAGCATCATGTAGAGCCACTAGGCCTCTACTGCATTTGAGACTGTATTCCAGGAGTGTCAAACTCACATTGTCATGGCGGCATCACGTGATGTATTGCGACTTTTTTCACCTTCGCTAAACCAGGTATGGGTGTGGCCAGCGTGTGATGCATTTGGTCCGCAGGCCGTAAGTTTGACACCCCTGCTCTATTGCATAATCCAGGGGTGTCAAACTTACAGCCCATGGGCCAGATGCATCATGCGCTGGCCATGCTCACACCCAGTTTAGTGAAGGGGGGAAAGTCCCGATACATCACATGATGCCACTATGACAATGTGAGTTTGATACCCCTGCCATAAACCCTCTTTGGAGAGTGTAAGGACATGGATACAGCATCTCTTACAACTCTTCAGAGCAAATACAGGCTTTCCTACAATTGTATGAACTAATGCTATTTCAGTTTTGCTAGTAAATTTATAGCTGAAATCAAACCAGTTAATTGCCTCTCCTTGTGAGCTCATAACAGAACGTATGAGCATGTTTCTTCTTGTGGTTCTGATGCATTGACTCCCATGTATTTAGTCAAACTCTTTTCTTGTCTATATTGAGGCCATAAACCCCTGAAGTCAATTTGGGTGATTATCTCCAGCTTCTCCCTAATGCTCTTGGAGGTCAAATTCATTACAGCTTGAGACTGACTTTGCACACTTAACTTTAGTGGGCTTACTTTCCAGGCATTCTGCTATGCTCTGAAGAAGCTCCTAACAAATACAAGAAAACCTATTGCTTTCTAGATATAAGCAGGTTTATATATATATACATATACATATGTATACATATATACATATACATACACATATACATACACACACACACACACACACACACACACACATATATATATATATATATATTTATATGTAGTACAAAGACAATAGCTAATTGCTTTGATATGAAGAAATGTACAGGTTATGGAAATATGCGTAACAGGTGTGTCACAGAATATATTGGGCACTTCTAGTGTATCCATGATAATTCTCCTTGACCCTAACCTTATTAGTCTAAACATCAAGTTCTGAATAAAGTAATCTGTTGCATATATTTGAGTGTTTCATATTCTAGTGTTTCATATTCTAAAATATCATCTCCTTAACTTTAACTGACATCCTATTCAGTAACAATAAGAAAGGAGGGAGTTAATGCCACTAAATTGGATAAAGTAGCCACATCTTCCCTGAAATATTACCATCTAGGAAGGCTCAGGAAGCTAATCTTTTCTATAGCTGCCCCTGTCTTATGGAATTGTCTTATGTTAGGATGCAATTGCTCTTTTGATGTTTTGATGTTTCATTGTCAGTTTTGAAGAAGTAATTATGGATAGAGATTAGTATTTACACAGTTATGTACGTACTGATCATTCCAGAGCATCTGTCCACATTATAAAGAAGAGTTTTACCTTTCTTCAGCAGCTGTGAATTTTGACTAGATAGTGACAGCATTTCAAAATTTTCCTTATAATATTGTCTGCTGCTTAAGTTATACTCACACGTTGTAAACAGACATCTGCATGAAGCCTATCTGCTAAACATGCACAGAATAAAAAGGAAGATGTTAAGGAATTTACAGTTATAACTGTCAAACAGAAAAGACCACACCAAAAATCTATTGTAAAAAATTGTGGGTTGTTAACCACCGCCCAACAATGTATGTGTAACTTGAACTTAGGAAAAATGGGAACAAATATTTTGACATAAAGTATCAAAATAATTACTTTCTTTGAACACCTCAAACAGACACCTTTAGCTTGCAATCTTTATTTTAAGCCTGCCTGAAAATATTTTGAAAAGCGTATTGTTCTAGCTACATGAATTTTCTCAATTTTTATAAAAAATGCTACATTGCCTTAATAAATTCAATATTATCAAAGCTACAGTGGTTGCTTTCATAGAATACATCATTCAGAGCATTTTTTAGTTCTTTGCTTATCCATCAAAGATATCTTGTATAACTGAGTACTGTGGAATGTTGTGATTTCAATCATGTCATATGGTACCTACTAAAATAATCAATCACTGACATACTGTCTTCGTATTTCTCCGCCCTTATTGCATCAGCAGAAAATCGGCCTGCCGCCCTGTTTAGAGTGACCCGCTCTCTACTTGAACCGAGAGCGCGGGATGACCTCTTGCAGGGTAGGGCGGAGGAGTTTTCCCGATTTCTGCATGATAAAATCGCTCAGATTCGGGAGGGGCTTGACTCCAATTGGATGGTCCCGGGGGAGGTGTCCGGGGCAGGTCTTGTGAGTGTTATCTGGGGGGAGTTCGACCCTGTGACCACCGAGGGTGTGGACAGGTTGCTGGGGGGTCTGAATGCCACCACCTGTTTATTGGACCCGTGCCCTTCCTGGCTGGTTTCGGCCGCCAGGGAGATGACACGAGGCTGGCTCCAGGGGATTATCAACGCTTCCTTGAGAGAGGGGGTGCTCCCTACTGCCCTGAAGGCGGCGGTGGTGCGCCCCCTCCTCAAGAAGCCTTCCCTGGACCCAGCTATTTTAAACAACTATCGTCCAGTCTCCAACCTTCCCTTCGTGGCGAAGGTTGTTGAGAGTGTGGTGGCACGTCAGCTCCCCCAGTACCTGGAGGAAGCTACTTACCTTGATCCATTCCAATCGGGCTTCAGGCCTGGACATAGCACTGAGACGGCATTGGTCGCGTTGGTTGATGATCTCTGGAGGGCTCGTGACAGAGGGTTCTCCTCTGTCCTGGTCCTATTAGATCTCTCGGCGGCTTTCGATACTATCGACCATAGTATCTTGTTGCGACGGTTGGGGGGGTTGGGGATTGGTGGAACCGTCCTTCAATGGTTCTCCTCCTTCCTCTCCGTTGGCGGGGGGGGAGAGGTCCACCTCTAGGCCCCTGGTTTGTGGGGTGCCTCAGGGGTCGGTCCTCTCTCCCCTCTTGTTCAACATTTACATGAAGCCGCTGGGTGAGATCATCCGTGGTCTTGGAGTGAGGTGTCATCTGTATGCAGATGACACCCAGTTGTACATCTCCACTCCGGACCACCCCAACGATGCTGTGGGGGCTATGTCTAGGTGCCTGGAGGCCGTGCGGGACTGGATGGGTGGGAACAGGCTTCGGCTCAACCCATCCAAGACCGAGTGGCTGTGGTTTCCGGCGCCCCGATATAGCCAGCTGACACCTTCGCTGGCTATCGGGGGGGAAGTTCTGCCCCCCACAGAGAGGGCTCACAACCTGGGAGTCCTCCTGGATGTACGGCTGTCGCTTGAACATCACATCGCGGCTGTCTCCAGGGGGGCGTTTCATCAGATCTGTCGGATCTACCGGTTGCGGCCCTTCCTGGATCGGGACGCCTTGCGCACGGTCACTCAGGCCCTTGTCACCTCTCGCCTGGACTATTGTAATGCCCTCTACATGGGGCTCCCTGCGGGGAGCATCCGGAGACTCCAGCTGGTGCAAAATGCAGCCGCGCGGGTGATCATGGGGGCGTCACGTAGCGCCCATGTGACGCCTCTCCTGCGCGAGCTGCATTGGTTGCCGGTGGCTCTCCGGGTTCGCTTTAAGGTTCTAGTTTTGACCTTTAGGGCGACCCATGGCATGGGACCAGGTTACCTTCAGGACCGCATTCTGCCAGCGTTCTCCAACAGGCCGGTGCGTTCCCACAGAGAGGGTCTGCTCCGGGTGCCGTCGGCCGCTATGTGCCGTCTGGCGGCGCCGAGGAGTAGGGCCTTCTCTGTGGGTGCCCCCGCCCTCTGGAATACTCTGCCACCAGAGCTCCGTACCGGCACGGACCTGGGGGCTTTCAGGCGCGCGTTGAAGACCTGGCTCTTTGAGCAGGCCGGCCTTGGCTGAGATGGTTTTAATTTGGTCTCCATTTTATTAATTCTAAATTGGGTTTTAAGGGGGGGGGGGTTGTTAGTTTTATCAAGCAGCCGATTGAAATTTAATATTTTTTAACTTTTGTATTCTTTGTGGGGTTTTTAGATGAGCTGTTCACCGCCCTGAGTCCCTCGGGAGAAGGGCGGTATATAAATGGAATAAATAAAATAAATAAATAAATACAGCAATTATATCCATGCATTTAAATGTTTAAGCATTGACTAAACTAAAGATGTTGAACTGTTATGTCACTAATTGTATGTTAATTATATTTTTTATTTTTAAAAAACTCAGTCCACCTTTTTTCTAATACAGCTGTACATCTTATTTTTAAGATGCTCATAGGAAATATAGGTGATCCTCATTTAGTGATCACAATTGGGATCAACAATTTGGTCACTAAGTGAAACTTAGTGAAATTCTGACTGATTTTCTTTCAGCTTTCTTTTTTCTTAACATACCTATGAAGGGCTTAAATGTGACTATTGATTATAATGTTACCTTTTCATCACCTTTGAATGGTGCTATATAAGGCAGTCACTAAAGTAAAACTACCCATAATAACATAAACCCTGTTTAGAATTCCATTATCACAAAAGGTGACTATCACTTCCAATCAGATATTATTTTCATATCTATCACCTTGTAAATAAATTGAATCAGTTGTGCAGATTTTTGACCAGCTCACCTTTCTGAAGCTATTTTACAAAGCAACATAGCCACTGTAATTGTAAAAGTGAAGTGTTGACAAGAAAGAGATTTTAGTAAGGATACTAAATCCAGGTTGCAATTACTCCAAATAAGCATTATATGTCCAGAAAGAAATGCTAAACTTTTGCTATCATCTACCAAATTTGGTAAGCCATATTTTAGAATAGAAACCTATCAAAAAAGTTAAGTGTTCTCCCTGAAGCCAGCAGATGTGTTTGACATATTAATTAACATTTGCTGTCTTCTTGTAACTCTAGGCTGAACTGAATTTTGGCAGGAAAAAAAAGTATCAGAGCAGGTACTGCCAACTGGAGAATCACAAGACACAGATTCTGTTCTGGATTGGATGTTTTTGTATTTGAAATACTCACTGTTCATTGGTCTAAAATCCGGCGGGAGATCCTTCTCCTGTCATTGGCTGGCGAGGCGCGGGGAGCCTTTAAAAGAAAGGCTGCCGCGTCTCCCAGTGTCTCCGTTTTCCTGAAATAAACAGAAAGAGCTGTTTCAGTAAGAGTGCCTGCCTCGTTATTGCCGCCGCCAAAACACTGGTGACAAGGGTGGGATCGAGACAGCACTTTTAGAGAGTGCAAATAGCGGCGGAGATCGAGCGGCACCATGTCCGGAAACAACAGCCCGCCGGAACAGTTCAACCCGGCAAAAGAGGAATGGCAGACGTATGTGGACCATTTCCTCATGTTCCTCGAGAGCAGCGACCTGAGCGGCGTATCGGAACATCGGAAGAGAGCGGTTTTCCTGACCCACTGCGGCCAAGCTGTATTCCGAATGGCGAAAGCACTAGCATCCCCAATCGATGTTAAGACGTTAACCTGGCCCGAACTGGAAAAAATCCTGCGAGCACACTACGCTCCCACAGTTTCTTGCCTAATTAAGCGCCATGAATTTTACCTCCGGAATCAGAAAGAAGGTGAATCTATCGCCGACTTTGTGGCGGACTTAAGAGACATTGGGGGGGAGTGCGAATTCTCGGATTTCAACGAAGCCCTAAGGGACCGGATCGTATTAGTGTTAAAAGATCCAATACTACAGAGCAGATTGCTAAACCGACCCAAGATAACGGTGCAAGAAGCCATAGAAGAGGCCACCGCAGCCGAAGCCGCTCAGAAATCGGCAGCAAAAATGAAAAAGATTAACCAAGCTGCACACTACAACTCCAAAGAATCATCCAGACCAGAGGAGGGGCGAGAAAAGACCTCAACACACCATGAGGATCTGGAAACCGAGACCAGTAGTGAGGAAGACGAGGTTTGCCACCTAAAGACCGGTAGAGGAAAAAAAGAGCGGGCAAACAGAAGGTTTGATTTTGAATGCAACCGTTGTGGAGGGAATCACTCCAGATCAGAGTGCCGTTTTATAGACGCGATATGCAGAAAGTGTGAGAAAAAAGGGCACATCGCAAAAGTATGCAGAGCCAGGTCCAGTTACAGCCCAAGGCGAAGAGGAAGCCCTCCCCCAAGAGAAAGAGAGAGAGAGAAAGAAAAAAAAACAAGCAGCCGTTGGAGCCAAGAAGGAAGGAATAGGAGATACAAAGAATCATCTTACAAGAAAGAAGAAACACACCAAACAGTCATAATTGGACACTCAAATACGAAAAATGTAAAGAAAGTCCACATTAAAGTAAGAATTGAAGGACGGGACTGTGAAATGGAAGTGGACTCGGGATCATTTCTCTCCATGGTCTCGTGGGACACTATCAAAGATTTGATTCCAGACATACAACGAAGCGAACTGGAGAGACAGAACTTAACATTAAAAGACTACCAAGGCAACAAAATTCCGGTCGTGGGGCTTGGACATTTCCAGGTAACCTTCAAGAATCACACCGAGATTCTACCCTTGACAATTGTTGACCGGAACAGACCGAGCCTTGTAGGATTGGAATGGTTCGAACCGCTCGGAATCGGGATGACCGGTATCAACCATATCACAGATGCAGACTGGGAGGCAGACCTCATTCAAGAATTCCAGGACCTGTTCAGTGGAGAATTAGGCAAGTACCGGGGTAACCCGATATCTTTCAACCTAGACCCTAAGGTAGCCCCAATTAGATTAAAGGCAAGGCGGGTACCCTTTGCGTTAAAGCCAAAAATAGAGGAACAACTAGATAAATTAATTAAGCAAGGGGTCCTCGAACCAGTTGACCATGCTAAATGGGAGACCCCTATAGTCACCCCTATCAAAGCGGATGGGTCGATTCGTATCTGCAGGGACTATAAGGCGACCCTTAACCATGCGTTGCAACAGAGCGCATACCCTGTTCCTGTCGTACAACACTTGCTACATTCTATCAAAGGCGGGAAAATCTTCGCTAAACTCGATTTGGCCCAGGCTTACCAGCAACTGTCCGTAGACGAAAAAACAGCTGAAGCCCAAACGATTGTTACACACCGGGGCGCGTTTAAATGTAACCGCCTTCAATTTGGCGTTAGTGTGGCACCAGGCATTTTCCAATGTCTAATGGAATGCCTCCTACAGGGAATTCCGGGAGTCATCCCATATTTTGATGATGTCCTGATCGCAGCTAAAAACAAAATACAACTGCGAGACCGCCTAAGAAAAGTCCTCACCAAATTCACTGAAACAGGTCTCAAAGTCAAAAAAGACAAATGCACATTAATAACAGACAAAATAGAATTCTTGGGATACCTAATTGATGGCGACGGCATCCACCCGACAGAACAAAAAATCCGTGCGATCAAAGACGCCCCCACCCCATCGAACAAGAGTGAACTGCAAGCCTTCCTAGGATTAATAAACTTTTATCATGTTTTTCTGCCACAGAAAGCCACGGTAGCGGAACCCTTACATAGGCTCTTGGACAAAGACACAGTTTGGAAGTGGGACAGTCGGGAGGAAACAGCATTTAACAAAATAAAAGACCTAATCACTTCAACAAAGGTACTAATACAATACAACGAGACTTTACCATTGATATTAACTTGCGATGCATCGCCTTATGGGGTCGGAGCTGTCCTGAGCCACCTTTTACCTGATGGCAGAGAGGCTCTGATTGCATTCTATTCAAAAACATTATCTAAAAGCCAAAGAAATTACAGTCAATTGGACAAAGAAGCACTAGCCATAATCTCAGGTATTAAACGTTTCCATGAATACCTTTATGGCCGACTGTTTTCTATAATCATCGACCACAAGCCCTTACTAGGAATTCTGGCTGGGAACAAAGCGACTCCTAATATTTTATCTCCCAGAATGACAAGATGGTCAGAATTCCTTGCTGCATACAATTATACTTTGTCTTACCGTCCCGGTCCGTCCATCATGCACGCTGATGCATTAAGTCATTGCCCGTTACCGGACAGTGATCCTGACCCAACACCCAGCACCTCAACATTTTTGATTGAAACCCTACCCGACTTCCCGATGACAGCAGCAGACATCGCTCACGAAACCGCTAACGACCACCTACTGCACAAAGTGAGTGGGTGGATTACAAAGGGTTGGCCAGACACTAACTTACCAGATGGGTTTAAACCTTTTAAACAGAGACAAACGGAACTTTCCGTGCTAAAGGGTTGTGTACTTTGGGGTGATCGAGTGGTTATTCCACTAAGACTGCGGGATCCAATTTTGAGACTATTGCATGAAGGACACCCCGGGGTCGTTAAAATGAAAAGTTTAGCCAGAAGTTACGTCTGGTGGCCTGGGTTAGACAAGGACGTTGTTGACTGGGTTGCGGGTTGCCAGCCATGCCAGACATCCCGGCCCTCACCCCCGAAGGCACCGGTCATTGAGGATCTACCCAGGGGCCCATGGTCTAGGGTGCACATAGATTTCGCAGGTCCGACTAAGGGTCATACGTTTCTAATTCTGGTAGACACTTATTCAAACTGGCTAGAAGTAAGCCTAATGCAATCTACCTCCTCCGAGGCTGTCACACGACAACTCGGAAAATGGTTTGCCACTCACGGGTTACCAGACGTCCTGGTCTCAGACAACGGACCTCAATTCACGGCTACAGAATTTGAAGGCTATTTAGCCAGTTTGGGCATATGCCATGCCCTAACCGCGCCGGCACATCCGGCAGCGAATGGATGAGCCGAACGCATGGTTCGGTTCAGCAAGGAGACACTCTATAAGTTAGGCCAGGGCCCTATACAAGCATGCATCGACAAATTATTATTTATACAACATACTACACCTAGCAGCACTACCAACAAAACTCCAGCCGAACTACTTATGGGGAGAAAATTACGCTCCCCTTTGGATAGATTACACCCTACATACTCCACAGACAAACCACTAGACTCTTCCAGCAAAATCCGAACATTCCAAATTGGAGATTTAGTTTACGCAAAAAATTTGGTAGGACACCCCTTATGGGTGCCAGCCACCATCACACAAATCACAGGACCACGATCGTACCGGCTTACCACTTCTGACAACAGAAGCTGGAAGCGGCACATCGACCAACTTAGATCCCGCACCCTTACCAGACCTTGCGACTTTCCTGGGGGGGAAGGGGATCAACCACAAAGCAATCACGAAACAACAGACTCGCAACCAACCAACAATCAAAGAACAGCAAAACCACAAACAAACAACGACTACCTGACTTACACACATACACCCTCAACCCTAGCTCCGGTCGAGTTTCGCAGCTACGCACCTGAGCCTGGGGAATGTCCTGATGAAACATCTAACGGGACCGTCGATAATCCAAGCCAGGGAGGGAGCGGCCTGGCCATCTCAACTAGTCGAGCTAGGCCCGCTAGGAGTGACTTGGCCGACTCGACCTTCCCGAAGTTTCCCGGGCCAGAGACGGGAGGAGCAACAGGTCCTTCCGCACCGACCAGCAGCGACGATACTACTGAACCGCGCAAGTCCAGTCGGACCCACAGGAGCCCCGCCATTCTACGTGATTACGTAACATAGGCGCGGCTCCTGAGTGGTCGGACTGGACCAAGAAGGGAGGGGTGTTCTGGATTGGATGTTTTTGTATTTGAAATATTCACTGTTCATTGGTCTAAAATCCGGCGGGAGATCCTTCTCCTGTCGTTGGCTGGCGAGGCGCGGGGAGCTTTAAAAGAAAGGCTGCCGCGTCTCCCAGTGTCTCCGTTTTCCTGAAATAAACAGAAAGAGCTGTTTCAGTAAGAGTGCCTGCCTCGTTATTGCCGCCGCCAAAACAGATTCTGTTACAGCAAGTCCTTGATTTACAACTACAATGGAACCCAAAATATGTGTCACTAAGTGAGGCAGTTGTTAAGTGGGGAGTTTTGCCCCATTTTATGACTTACTTGCCACAGTTGTTCTCTCATATATATTTTTATTGTTTACAACTATAAATGCAAAATACAGTGCAGCCATTTTGGCATTACTTTACCCAAAGGTGTAGTCAAACCTATTAACATTTCTATTATTGATACAATATTTACATTTTGTTTCGACCTTCCCCTCTTTTTTGCAGTCACAGATAAAACTTGTTCCAAGTATTGTAATATTCTGAATCCCCCTTATTTTTCATTTCTAAAGTTAGTCTATCAGATTCCGCACACACCATTATTTTCCTTATTATCTCTCTTTTTTGGTGGTATATTTTGATTTTTTCCAATATTGTGCATAAACCATTCTTGCCGTGGTCAATATGTGTATTGCTGTGGCCTTCCGTCACTATTCCCAACAGGAATAATTCTGGCTTAAGTTGAATGTGTTCTCCCACCATTTGCTCTACCCATGCCTGTATCAATCTCCAATATTGTCTTATGTGGTTACATGTCCATCACATGTGGTAAAATGTATCTGGTAGATCCTTGTACTTCCAACATTTTGGTGATATGTTTTTGTCTATTTTAGCGAGCCTTGCTGGGGGAAGATGACACCTGTAAAACATCTTATATAAATTTTCCTTATAGGTCTGTGATGGTGAACCTATGGCACGTGTGCTGGAAGTGGCATGCAGAACCATTTCCCCCGGCACGTGAGAGCTCGCCCAGAAGAGCCCCACTGCATATGCACGTGCGCTGCTGCCATCAGACAGCTGGTTGTCGGGTATCTAGCGTGCATGCACAGTGGGGCGGGAATGCGCGGGAGTGCGCGGGAGACACATGTACATGCACCGAGACGTGCAGCATGTTCTGGGGTCGCGTGTACATGCACAGATGCATGGCGCAGGGGTAATAGCATGTGCATGTGCAAATGCATGGCATGCAGCAAGGGGATCGCACGGGCATGTGCAGACGCATGGTGCGTGGATGGGTAATCATGCCTGCATGCGCAGATGCATGGTGCACAGCAGAGGAATTGCACGCGTAGGTGCCAATGTGCAGCATGCTGCAGGGGATCGTGAACGCATGCGCAGGGTAGCAGCATGTATTGCCTTCTGGTGATGGCAAGTGAGCACACGAGCATGTGCACAATTATCAGAAAAGAAGCCAAAAATGGTTTGCCACCACTGTTATAGGTCATTGCCATAGTTAATTTCCTTTTGTTAGTCCAGAGTTTCTGCCATTTTTTTCAATTCGATGTTATAACCAAAGTTTTTTCCCCAGGCCACCATTGTCTCCTTGACATGCTCTTCCTCTAATTTATATTCTAATAAATATCTGTACAACACCTTCATCAGTTTTTCATCAGTTCCTATCAGCAATTTATCTAGAGTTGTTGGTTCTATACCAATGCTGAATATTTTCCTATCCTGTATGTATCTTGGCATAGTTGTTAAGTGAATCACTTCAGCTGCTAAAATTAGTAGCACGGTTATTAAGTGAACCTGGCTTCCCCATTGACTTTCTTGTCAGAAAGTTGTAAAAGGTGATCACATGACCCTGGGACACTGTAACCCTCATAACCATGTTGCCAAGTGCCTGAATGTTGAACATGTGACCATGAGGATGCTGCAACAGTCATAGTAAGTGTGAAAAAGAGTCATAAGTCACTTTTTTCAGCAGGGTGTTTCTTTGAACAATCCCCAAATGAATGGCTCTAAGTCAAGGACTACCTGTATTGTTTACTGACACTACATACTGATTAAATTAGGTTATATTTCCATCCTTTATTTATTGACTTATTTAACATATTGGAATGGCACTGTAATCAGAAACAACTCTTGACAGCTCACACAGAAAAATAGAATAGAAAGCAAACCCCATACAAAACACAACAGCATGATAAGAAAAGAAGAAAATAAAAATTGGCCACCACAATTCAAATCAGAGAAGCTCTCTGAAAAAGCTGAAAGAAACCCAAAGAGGGACCCAGCCTGATCTTCTTCACAGGGAGGCTATTTCACAATATTGATGCTGCAACAGAAAAGCAGTGCTACCTTGTCTCAGCCTGATCTTCTATCACTTCCAGAGGTGGCAATCAGCAGGTTCTGACCAGTTCTGAAGAACCAGTAGTGGAAATTTTGAGTAGTTTGGAGAACCGGCAAATACCACCACTGACTGGCCCCACTCCCATCTATTCTCTGCCTCCCGAGTCCCAGCTGATCGGCTGGGTCTTCTTTTGTTGCCCTGCACAGAAGAATGGAGCTGGAAAGCAGGTTAGTGGGGTGGGCCCAGGAGTGGAAAAGGAATGGAGATTTTACAGTATCCTTCCCCTGCCATGCCCAGCAAGCCATCCCACCAAGTCATGCCACACCCACCAAGCCATGCCATGCCCACCATGTATTTTTAGTATTTATTTGATTTGTCAATCGCTTACAAGATATAGATATAAGAATAAATATAGTTTTGAATATATGAGATAGATATTTATAAGAAAAATAAAAAGAAACAATAGGACAGGGATGGTAGGCACGATTGGTGCACTTATGCACGCCCCCTACATGTCTCTTAGGAAGGGGGTGAGATCAATAGTAGACAGTCTGAGGTTGTTGGGGTTTAGGGAAGAAACCACAGAGTCAGATAGATATTCCAAACATTGACCACTCTGTTGCTGAAGTCGTATTTTCTGCAGTCAGGTTTGGTGCGGTTAACCTTGAGTTTGTATCTATTGTGTGCTCTTTTATTGTTATGATTGAAGCTGAAGAACCGGTACCACAGAACCAGTAGTAAAATAATTTGAACCCCACCACCGATCACTACTCCACCAACTTCCCCAAAGTGTGAGATCTCAGGCAGTTTCTCCATGCTAGATCTATCAGCTGGATCAAAATTAACTGGAGAAGAAGACCCTGAAGGAATAACTTCTTGTCTGATAGTCCTGATCATGCACTTGTAATCAAAGAAAATAAACTGCTAGTAGGCAGGACAATACACATGTTTACATATCCTCTATTTTGTAGAATTGTACAAGTAATATTTGTACTATTGCTATTCTTCCTTAGGCTGCAGTCATATATTCAGTTTTAATGGAATTTATTCATGAATATGCAAATATAAAAATTAGTTTCAGGTAGCCTAAGACTGCAAATAGTTTCAAAAGAGCTCTCACAAAAATCATGTTGGAACTATATTATTTGGGTTGGTTTTTTTTCCAATGATGCTATTGAAGGTGTGTCCTGTATAATATTCCTAACTATTCCCACAAATATTACTCTATGAGACAATGCATTTCAGCAAATGTTGATAGATATTCACTTCCAATAAAACACACATCAGAATTAGCTCTGATGAGTACATTGTCTATTTTTCTATAGAAATTTTAAAAGCAAACGTTTTCTCCTGTGTTCGCATAATACTTAGTAGTTATACTGCTTTATTCTAGTGTTTTGTGACAACTAAAGAGCTGAGGGTAATAAAAATAGTAGATTGTATTCATTGATTCTATTTTACAAGAATAAACCTAATCAAAAGAAGCAAAGTAAAAAGATAAGTCATCGACAAGACCAAGAATTATAGATGCATTTGTATTTGTATGTTGTAAATATATAAAAATAAGAGATGCACATAATGTTTTGTCTTATTTTCTTTTCTTTTTTGCTTTATCATTGTTGCTATTGTTGTTTTCTTTTAAAAGTTACATATTTTACTTTGAGAGTAAAACTGATTTTAAAAGAATCTTAATTAATATGTTTTTAATTAACTCTAAAGAATTTTGCTAATACTTTCTAGACAAACTTTCTTATTTGGGAATGAAATAAATGATTCCTCAGGATAAGAACTCTGAAAATAATAATCAAGGAATTCCAGTATCCTCCCCTGAACCATGGAGCCAAACTTTAATATCCTTCATCCTTTATCCTCTCTGCAATTTGCCACAGCTCTGAGCAATTTTTGTCAGTGTTTTGTTTTCTTTATCTTTTGAAATTTTTCTTTGCAATTCACATCTCTTCCAAAATGTGCCACCAAAGTGGTGTATTACAGAAGTTAACACAAGCTGTTCATTTCCAAGTATAGCATAGCAATTTTTTAAAACTTCAGAGTGCTGCCAAAAGTTTATGTATAACTTGTTATATTTCAAGGAGAAGGAGACATATCCCTGTTTACCTTAAGTCTGATGTCAGCAAACATTCAATATACCTGTCAAAAATTTTGATAGCCAACCAAATTACCCATGAAATCAATGAATAGCTGTTCAACTCCTTTCTTTGCTTTTACTTCTCTTCCTCCTCCTGTCAAAGATGACACTGTTATAAATGTAACTCTGTGGTTTATTCACCATCAACATCTACATAGAAATGAAGCATCAACCAATCAAACTATCTAGGTATATAATGTCTTGCTTTATAGATCATCTGTTTCATTCTTTGACTACTCAAGCTCTCAGGGGAAATTAATGGTCACAAAGTCTAATAAAGGTACTGTAGATAAATCATGTATGAGATAGGCAGGTCAGTGAGACCTCGGTGGGTGGCTCGGGAGTTCATGGCTTCCATGGTGGCCATGGACCTGACCCAATTAGTTTCTGGCCCCACTCACATCGGGGGACACACATTGGACCTGATTTTTGTCTCTGCTCAGTGGTTGAATGATCGTAGCTTTGGGGATATAGTTATAAAACCCTTGTCATGGTCCGATCATTCTCTTCTTAGGCTTGACTTCTGTGCCGCCACCCCCCACAGCAGGGAGGCGGAACCGAGGAGATGGTTCCGCCCCAGGTGCCTGATGGATCCTGAACGGTTCCAGACGGAGCTTGGGCCATTTCATGAGACTCTAGCTCACAGCTCGGCTGAAGACTTAGTGGCCATCTGGGATAGGTTGGCCCCTGAGGCTCTGGACCGAGTTGTGCCTTTGCGACCTCTGACTCGGCACAGATCCCATCCAGCTCCGTGGTTTACAGAGGAGCTGAGGGAGATGAAGTGCCGGAAAAGACATCTGGAGGGTGTCTGGAGGGCCAGTCGCACTGAATCTGACCGGACACAGGTGAGGTCCTATATTAGGACCTACCTAGTGGCAATAGAGGCAGCGAAGCGTTTGCACTTCTCCGCCCTTATTGCGTCAGCAGAAAATCGGCCTGCCGCCCTGTTTAGAGTGACCCGCTCACTGCTTGAGCCGAGAGCACGGGAAGACCTCTTGCAGGGCAGGGCAGAGGAATTTTCCCGATTTCTGCATGATAAAATCACTCAGATTCGGGGTGAGCTGGACTCCAGCTGTATGGTCCTGGGGGAGATGGCCGGGGCAAGTCTTGAGATGGTTATCTGGGAGGAGTTCGATCCTGTAACCGCCGAGGGCATGGAAAGGTTGCTGGGGCGACTGAACACCACCACATGTTTGTTGGACCCGTGTCCCTCCTGGTTGGTTTCTACCTCCAGTGAGGTGACACGAGGCTGGCTCCTGGGGATTGTCAACGCTTCGTTGAGGGAGGGTGGCGGTGAAAACGGCGGTGGTGCAGCCTCTCCTCAAGAAGCCTGCACTGGGCCCAGCACTTTTGAATAACTATCATCCAGTCTCCAACCTCCCCTTTGTGGCGAAGGTTGTGGAGAGTGTGGTGGCATTTCAGTACCTGGAGGAAACGACGTATTTAGATCCCTTCCAATCGGGCTTCAGGCCCAGGCACAGTACTGAAACAGCATTGGTTGCATTGGTTGATGATCTCTGGAGGGCCTGTGACAGAGGTTATTCCTCTGTCCTGGTCCTATTAGATCTCTTGGCGGCTTTTGATACTATCGACCATAGTCTCTTGTTGCAGCGGCTGGAGAGGTTGGGAATTGTAGGTACCGTCTTGCGGTGGTTCTCCTCCTTCCTCTCTGACCACTTGCAATTTGTGTTGACGGGGGGGAGAGGTCCACCCCTAGGCCCCTCATTTGTGTGGGGTGCCTCAGGGGTCAGTCCTCTCCCCTCTCTTGTTCAACATTTATGTGAAGCCACTGGGGGAGATCATCCGTGGTTTTGGAGTAAAGAGTCATCTTTATGCAGATGACACTCAGCTTTACATCTCTACTCCAAACCACCCCAACGATGCTGTGGAGGTTATGTCCCGGTGCCTGGAGGCCGTGCAGAATTGGATGGGTGAGAACAGGCTTCAACTCAACCCTTCCAAGATTGAGTGGCTGTGGTTTCCGGCGTCCTGATATAGTCAGCTGACTCCATCTCTGACTATTGGGGGTGAGATCTTAGCTCCCACAGAGAGGGCTTGCAATCTAGGTGTCCTCCTGGATGTACGGCTATCATTAGAAGATCATATTACGGCTGTCTCCAGGGGGGCTTTTCATCAGGTTCGCCTGATGCGCCAGTTGCGGCCCTTTCTTGATCGGGACGCCTTACGCACAGTCACTCATGCCCTGGTCACCTCCCACCTGGATTACTGTAATGCTCTCTACATGGGGTTCCCCTTGGGGAGCACCCAGAGGTTGCAACTGGTACAAAATGCGGCCACGTGGGTGGTTATGGGGGCGTCTAAAAGCTCTCATGTGACGCCTCTCCTGCACGAGCTGCATTGGTTGCCGGTGGCCTTCTGGGTGCGCTTTAAGGTTCTGGTTTTGACCTTTAAAGCGGTCCATGGCATCGGACCAGGCTATCTGCAAGACCGCGTTCTGCCGGTAATCTCCCACCCACCTGTGCGCTCCCACAGGGAGGGCCTCCTTCAGGTCCCGACGGCCTCTATGTGCTGCCTGGCGACCATGAGAAACAGGGCCTTCTCTGTGGGGGCACCCGCTCTCTGGAATGGGCTCCCCCCTGAGTTCGAGAACGACCACTGACCTGAGGGTGTTCAGGCGTGATTTGAAGACCTGGCTCTTTGAGCAGGCCGGCCTGGGCTGATCCTAAATTGATTTTAATGGGGTTTAAGTAATGAATTTTAAGGTTGGGATTTTAGATTCAGTTACAGCCCTTATTTAATTCTATTTTAACTTTTATATATATGTGGTTTTAGTAGGCTGTGCACCTCCCTGAGTCCTTCAGGAGAAGGGCGGTATATAAATTGAATAAATAAATAAATAAATAAATAAATAAATAAATAAATAAATAAATAAGATATAGAACTGTGAATAAATAGAACAACACCCTCCCATAGAAATCTTTTTACTAATCTAAAGCCACATTTTCAATCCTAAGGATGTGTTGGGGCACCAAGTTAAGATGGCAACCATAAGAAACTGAACAATAAAATGGCTGCTCTGAGGGAAGAGATGTCAGGTATAGAAAATTGCCTGACTATTTAAGAGAACATAAATAGTCCTCTAAAGCAGCCGTTTGTTTGGTATACATTTGCTGTCAATTGCTTTCTAGGTTTCTAGGTCCATCTTTTTTGGAAGGTCTGAAAGATCACCTGGCACATTTCTGTTGGAAGTGTGATCATCTGGATGGAGAAGATACTTTCAGTTATTGCTTTAAGAAGATAACTATCTAATAGTTATTT
Organism: Bungarus multicinctus; assembly: GCA_023653725.1. Classification (NCBI taxonomy): domain Eukaryota; kingdom Metazoa; phylum Chordata; class Lepidosauria; order Squamata; family Elapidae; genus Bungarus; species Bungarus multicinctus. The sequence goes on along the minus strand of CM042836.1, from coordinate 103,215,357 downwards.
CTGGACATTTTATCCAACATTTTGTTTTTTAAGAACAATGAAAAAGATAAATACCATTCTGGGAGAAACACTTCTGGAGGCAAACTCTCTACGGCATCTATTTCTAGTAGATAGGTGATCATTCACAGACTTTGTTATTGTTTTGTTCTTGAAGATTAGTGATGGAAGAAGCTTGTCTCCTGGTTTTTCTGAGAACTCTAGGGTATCCCTAAATGCATCAGAGGAGCTTGCTTCCAATGGGAAAAGGAAATTGTTAGAATTACTTATATCCTAGAATATCTGTGCCTACCAGGGACTGAGCACTACAGAACAGTAATGCCGCTAAATATCTTCATTTTCTTACTGTTCTCCTTCCAATGCCCAATTACTATCTTATTTAGTATCTAGCTACCACACTGGCTGAAGGGCAGCTCAATAGCATCTATTCTCGAACAGTCCAGTAAAATTGCCCCTGTTCTGCAGCCTTAATGACTCCAACTTTATTTCTTTTTTCCTCTTCTTTTTTAAATAGGCTTCACTACCGAGTGAAGGAGATTGAGGGAGGAGGGTGTCCATCTGAAAGTAAAAAGAACATTCTAGTTTTGCTGTGCCTTCTTGCTGAGAGAGGAGGTAACTCTTCTGTTAGTTCTGTTGATCCCCCATCTTAGGTCAAACTATGATAAAAGCCTCACAGAGATTGCCAATATTATAAGGTGCAGGAAGTTCATCTAATCCAAATCTTTCATTTAAGAAACGATCATCTACTCACTTAACTTTGCAGACCTATTTTGAGAGTAATAACTCTTCATGCTAAAAAATGGAGACGATGCTTGCAGAGCAAATAAACGCTCAATTACTATCAGATTATAATTCAGTGAAGTACTATTTATAAGTTCAGGAAAGAAAAAGTTTTACTCAGTAGGCATATACACTGAAATGGAAACATCTAGCTTGCAGAACCACATTGTTCCAAACAGACCCTGACTTTTTGCAAACTAAGCTTTGTTTGTTTGCTTGTTTATTTAGAAAAAAATGAACAGGTCTATACCTACTCCATATTTTGTGAATATAAACTCATTTAAAAATCTCAGGACTTTCATTTTGGAATGATTGGACGTTCTTCCATTGGCAAGGTAATTTCATCGATTTTATAACATATCATTTTAAAGCATTTGTGCCTTTGTAGGTCAGACATTGTAGAACCTTAAACCCAACCTTAAGTGCTTTTACCCTGAAAAGGGATTTGTCCATGCATTTTACCTGGAAAGATAATAGGTATAAGTAAAAACATAGTTATGAATATATGGATACATATAAGAACAATAAAAAATAAAAGAAACAATAGGACAGGGATGGTAGGCACGTTGGTACCTTATGCACGACCTCTTAGGAAAGGGGTGAGGTCAATGGTAGAAATGGATGTTGCCAATGAATTTTTAGTGCATTGGTATGCTTAGGAGGGTACTGACTTTTTCAGTCAGACTTTTCTTCCTTTCCAGGTAAAATACATGGAAAAATTCCAGTGTAGAGTAAACATACTTAAGCTTTGGCAGCATGGGATTCAAAATTTTTAACAACCGGTTCTGTGGGCATGGCTTAGGTGGTGGGCATGGCTTGGTGGTCATGTGACTGGGTGGATATGGCTTGGTGATCAAGTTATTGGCTGGGTGTGGCCAACTCAATATCACTCACATCGAGGCATGCATCTCCTCGCCTGGCCTTTCATGACTGTGGGAATGCTGCAACAGTCGTAAGTGTGAAAAATGGTCATAAGTCACTTTTTTTAGTGCCATTATAACTTTAAATGGTCACTGCATACAAGTAAAGTACCAGCAAAGGAGGGGGGGGGAAAACTCCAGAGAAGTTCCTGAGACAGGAAGTCTAGTCCTGCCAAGAATGTAATAAGGGTTAATGGAGAGACAGTTTCTGTAAGCAACACCAGAATGTTTCCTTCCTGCCTTCCTTACAGGGTTAGGCCAGTAATTTCTTCTAACAACCGGTTCTCCAAACTGCTTAGAATGTTAACAACCGGTTCTAGCGAATAGGTGCGAACTGATAGAATCCCACCCCTGATCTTAGGGTTATTTCCCATGATCTCATAGAGAACGATGGATGTCGTCAATGAATTCTCAGCACATTGGTATGCTTAGGATGGGGCTGACTTTTTCAAACCATCTTTTTTATTTTTCATTGATGACATCGATTTTTCTCTTCAAGTTCATGCTGACATAATCCTAAACCTAAGTGGGTTTACCCTCCAATGAGATTTTTCTATGCATTTTACCTGGAAAGATAGAAAAGGAGAAGTCAAATACTACATGCCGTCCTAAGCATACCAATGCACTGCGAATTCATTGGCCAGAATCATTTTTCTCTCCAAATTCATTGGGACCTAACACAATGGGTTTTAAAATGGGTTTTACCTCCAGTTGGATTTTTTTTCCGGGAATGGTAGAAAAAGTGGGCTCCAAAAGTCATCTCCCTACTAAGCATAGCAATGGTCTGCAAATTCATTGGTGACAACAATTTTGCTGTGTTAATTCATGGGAACTTAACCCTAACCTTAAGCGGGTTTACCCTCCAATCGGATTTTCCCATAATATTAACCTGGAAAGGTAGAAAAGATGGACTGAAAGAGTCAGTGCCCTCCTAAGTGTATCGATGTGCTGCGAATTCATCGTTTTGCTCTCTGTGTCCATTGGGACCCAATCCTAATCCTAAATAGATTTACCCTCAATTGGATATTCCCATGTATTTTACCTGGAAATATAGAGAAGGTTGACTGAAAAAGTCAGCGCCCTCCAAGCATACCAATGTGTTGCAAATTGATTGGTGACATCAATTTTCCTCTCTGTGCTCATGGTGACCTTACCTTAAGTGAGTTTATTTTCCAATGTGATATTTTCATCCATTTTACTTGGAAAGGTAGAAAAAGTGGACTGGAAAAGACTGCGCCTTCCTAACCCTAATGATGCTTATATAATGCTTGCCTGTTCTTTTTACAGACATTGGTAGGTCCTGCTGGTTTATTCTATTCTTGAGAAAATTTCTAGCAAGACACCCAATTACTATCTATATTATCTATTAGCTGATGGCTATTCCAATATCGCCTATAGAGATAATCAAATTTTGTGTCTCTGTGTGTTCCATTTTCTGTTCCTTGGGCTACAATATATTATTGTAGAGTTTAATTGTATTAATTTGGCAGGAGGACATATTGGAGCTGCTTTTTTTTTTTTGCTTTAACCTGGTAGTAAGCTGACTATAATAATTATTGTTTTTGTTGTAATGAAGACAGTGGTAGTGGTAGTGTGAATGATGTGTAACAAATGGTATCAGAATTTTGGGGGGGGAGTAGTTTCCATGTTGGAAAATAGAGAAAAGGAACAGCAATTACCTATACATATACTTAAGGTTTTTCTAGAGCTTTTTAGTAGTGTCTTAGCTATTTCATTTTCTCCTATTCTCTCACAAGCAGCTTCTTTCCAAGTTTTTGGGCTCATTCTGTCCTAGGGAGAAAAATATATTTTTTTTTTTGGCCTTCCTTGATTCTAGCATCTTTGTCAAGCTGTCTTTGCTGGCCTACGCTGTATTCTCCTTTCCACCAGTCAATGCACTCAGTAGGTCTCTCTTGCACATCCAGCCTGCTCCTGCTGGATCTCAAACTGAAGACATCTCCCCTTCCCTCTGATACACACAATATTGCCACTCCAAGCTGCATATAAACATTCCAGGAGTGCCCATCAAACTCCTCCTCCATTGCTTAATGCTTTTGCCCTTTCAGATGTTTACAGCTATAAAGCAAGTGTTTTAATTAGGCATGCAGTTTCTTGCTGTCTACATGACACTCAGCCTGCTTTTGGTCAGGAATCCTTGAAGCCATGGCGTCATCCCAAGTCCATCAGGGCAGCTCATCTTGCCTAACACCACACTATCATCACCAAGCCAGAACTAATAAAACTTACTCTTGAGTTTATTCAAAGCATTGTAAACTTTTCTTCAGAAGTATAACCCAGGTTTATAAAACCAGATAGAGAAACTGCAGTGTGAGTTATTCTGTACTGAGTATTGCTACAAGGAATCCTAGGCTAATAGAAGTAACATTGGCAAGAATAAGATTTTTACAATCTGAGCACCTTCTCTCAATCAGTGATAATTAGTAGGAAATAAAGGATAATTTGCTACTTGCAAAAGGCTACAGACATCTCTTAAAATGTGATAGCTCTTTAAGCTGAGCTCTAATCCTAGTGATTTCAGAGATTCACCATTTAATTTTCTTGGCAATGGTATAGAAATGCTTTGTCACTGTCTGCTTCTAGATTTATTTTTGGTTTGTTTCCTTTTTTTTTTTTTAGGAAAGCCCCAGAAGTTATGTTTATATTGTTTAGACTTGTAGAAAGTCAGCATCTAACTCTCCTGAAGAATGAAATATTTTGGGAAATATTAAAAAAGGCAGAATATTTTATTTCCCCAAAGGGAGAAAAAGAGAAACATGTTTTTGTTAGAGGCAGAAAGCAGCCTTCACTTTCCTTAATAACCCACAGCAGATGTCAGCACTGAAGAAATAAAGTGATTATTTTAAAAAGGAAGATAAATGTCTAGATAGCTCTATTCATAGGCAAAGCAAATATTGCAGGCAGAAATCCATTCAAGACACGATATTTCAAAACTCCCTGCAGCAAAGTGTGAACCGAGGCAGAACGGTAGGATTAGAAGCAACTCCCTCAGTGAAGATTCAAAACAGGATGAAAGCCATTAAGCCACAATAGGAATTCCCCAACACCTTTTCAGGAACACAAGCTCCTTCTTTGCACCATCCCAGAGCAATCCAAACTTCACCTGGGAGCTCAGATAAACAATAAGCCAGAGGCTGACTGGATTAGTTCAGAAAAACACCTAGGATTTGCATGTCCTCTTTTGCCTATAGAGCCAGCTATGACCCCTACAAATCTCCTACATGACCCCATAGGAAACTGACAACAGCCAACAGAATACATGTTCTTCCATAGGAACAGGAAGCTCAAATACAAAGCCCAAAGAAGAAGAAAAAACCCACTCTCAACTCCATTTTGTTAGCTGCACCAGAACCACAAACCCTGGGGGTTCTGCTTCATCAATAAACCATCTTTCCAATCAGCCTCCATGTTTCCAGTGTCATTCTCTCAGCTTGGAACTGAACCAGATAGATATTTCTTCCAACAGGTTCGTCTATATGGACAAGTCTGGTCCTGCCTAACATTTGAGCGTAGAAAATTTTGGGCAAGTCCTATCACCTATTAAAGCCTCTCAGATTGGCAGAATCTGACTCTCTCATGTGTAATATCTTTTAAATCAATAGCATGTAGAAAGAGATTATCTTGTATATAGTAACTATCCTCATGCTGCCTTGTCAGGAGTAAGGATTTCACAAATAAAAAGTAAAGATAGTGTTATTATGGACTGATAAAGAAGATGTAGAGGAAAGCGTAAACAACAAGAAATCTCACCCCTAAAGGCCAATTATTCTTTATGGGGGAATTATAGTCAGAAAGGAATAATTTGTACTACTAGCCAAGAATTTTGGTATACAATATAATGAGTATTTTGTCCAGAGCAAAAACCTGTATGTAATTAGAAAAAGAGTTCATCTTTTTATTAGTAATCCTAGTAATATTGCTAGTTGTGAACATTATTTTTTAACCTGCAAAATTCTAGGAATTTCCCAATTCATGTGGAAAAAACACAAAGGAAACTTTCACAATGCTGGAAGAACTATCCTGGGAATTCCAATAAGGAAACTGACTTTTATAGTGCTGCTCCAGATGTTTTAGAGTTCATCAATCTGTGTGCTTGTTTCAGTTCACCAGCACTGACAGAAGAAGGGCTATCACAACGCTAAGAGGGAACTGAATGTAATGAACTGTGTTTGGGGAAGTCTGGAATCTCTCACTTGTTAGATTGTTTTCAAGAAAGTCAATGCTACACAAACAGGAATAACAACAGCAACAAAACAAAAAGAAACCACCTTACTCCCCTACAATTAGAGGCTCTATATATCCATTATCAATTGATATATTTTTTCCCTTGTCTCCAACCCATTGTCATCTTGGAACATTTCCTACTCACAATGGCATGCTAGCAAAGGGATACAATATTTTCCTGGGCAGAAAGCAAAATTGATTTAATCTAATGTAAACTTTAAAATAAAATTTTATTAAAATCAGTTAAAATGACTACTGACAAAAAAAATGCAAAAAAAGTTTTCCTTTCTATCCTATGAGTTTTTGAGAGCTCTTAGAACAATTTCAAATGGCCCTTCTAAAAGAGCTTGAAAACCTAACTTTGCCAACTGGCTTGGGCCCCTGATGGGGGCTTCCCATTTTGAAGGTGACTAGTAGATTATTAAAAGATCCCACCTCTATTCGGTCTGCTCACTGGTTCTTCTCATCCATTGTAATAAAAACTTTAATACTTTTAACTTTTAATAACAATAGCACTTAGACTTATGTACTGCTTAACAGTGCTTTATAGCCCTCTCTAAGCAGTTTACAGAGTTAGCATATTGCCCCCAGCAATCTGGGGTCCTCATTTTATCAATTTTGGACAGATGGAAGGCTGAGTCAACCTGGAGCCTGGTGAGATTTGAACTGCCAAATTGCAGGCAGGCAGCAAAAGTAACCTGCAGTAGTGCATTCTAATCACTGTGCCATCACGTCTCTAAAATGCCCAGTGTTTTAATACTTTAATCCTATAATTGTTTTTTTCTCTTATTTATGGTATTGTAAGCTGCCCAGAGTCATTTGATAGTGAGATGGACTGTATTTAAATTAAACAAACAAACAAACAAATAAATAAATTTCCAAGGATTTACCTACAACTTTCCAGATCATGACGCAGAGGGTTCAGTGGCTCAGCAGTTCAGATTCAGGGCTTCTCGGCTGGAAAGCTGACAGCCCAGGTTCCAGATCCAAGTGCCATGCAAGGGGATATGCTCCCATCTCCACTCCAGCTCCTGTTAACCTAGCAGTTCAATAGAATAGAATAGAATAGAATAGAATAGAATAGAATAGAATAGAATAGAATAGAATAGAATAGAATAGAATAGAATACCTTTATTGTCATTGCATTCTACAAATACAATGAAATTTGAAAGCTACTCCAGCACAGTGCCCCAAACACCACATCACAATCACACTACAGAGTATTTAAAAATTAAAATAATTAAAATAATAATAATTAAAAACCTAGTCTAAAACGTGTCTAAAACATAAAGTAAGTTAGATAGTTTTAAAATGCCACTATATACATAGGGCTAAATCATATATGCATTGTTTGATTCAAGACAATTATTGCCTTGGAAAAGAAACTGTTTCTCAATCTATTAGTCCTCATTTTAAGACACCTATAACTCCTCCCTGATGGTAACAGTTCGAAATATGAATGTCCAGGATGAGAAAAAGCATGCAAATGTGAGTAGATAAATAGGCACCACTTCAGTGGGAAGGTAACAGCACTCCGTGATATCATGCTGGAGAAATGTCTTTGGAGAATGCTGGCTCAATGGCCTTGAAACAGAGATGAGAATCACCTCCTATAGTTGGCAATGACTAGCAGAATAAAATCCACAGGAACTCCTTTGCCTTCCAGGCCACACAAAATCTTGAGATTTAACAGGTGTTGCTTAGGTGTGATAACATGTGTGCTGTCTTCTAATGGAAGAATATGATAGAAATAAAACTAGGACTATTAAGAGAATCAAAGAGACATATTTGAGAAAGCAGTAGAATCACTCTAAAAGGCATGTGCCACACAGTTACTTTGAGGTAAGAAGGATGGCCTATAAATTTAAAGAAAGAAAGAAAGAAAGAAAGAAAGAAAGAAAGAAAGAAAGAAAGAAAGAAAGAAAGAAAGAAAGAAAGAAAGAAAGAAAGAAAGAAAGAAAGAAAGAAAGAAAGAAAGAAAGAAAGAAAGTGTGTGCTGTGTATCACCTAATTTATAGCTCACTTCATGGACCCAGGTATTGTACTCTTTGTAATCCTGATAAATCTATAGCTGCCTTGCCCTAATTTTTAAGGAATACTAATAAAAATTCAACTGTTTTTCTGTTTTAGGAATAGTGTTAATATTGAATCGCGTGCCCAATTTATCCCAATTTGGATTGAACTAGTGATTTTATTGATCTTGATCCTACTCATAACTCCTATATTTTTATTTTAATCTACAACTGCTCTGTTCTTTGTTTAATGGAGAAGATTTTTTATCATTGTCTGATCCCAACCAATCAGTGAATCTGATCACGCTGTATTTATCTATATACTGAGGCCAGTGAGAATCAATCACTAAGGGTTGTACTTCTAGAGAAGTGCCATCAGTTTAGAGATGATACAGATACAAGCATCATTCTTCCCTCCCTGGGGAAACAGAACAAATTTCATAAATACAAAAATAAACTTTCTTTTATATTAGACATGGTGTGATCTCTGCATTTCTCTTAACCTCTGTATTTCTTATTCCTATATTTCAACTTCTGTTCTCATTCCATAATTCGAAGCTTTGTTTTATATTCTTATCTCTGTTTTTATGCCTATAGCTGTAACTTGTACTAAGATTCAGATTAGTCTATTTCCCCATATAATTTCTCCTGTCTTTTTCTAGCTCAACCCAATATCTGTGCCAGCCCATTCAAAGCCACTGTCCCCAGCATCCTCAGATTATGTGGCTTTGCTGCTCTTTGACTTTTGTTCTTGATTCCGGAGTTTACTTTTTTTATTATCTTAGTTTGGTAGCTTTACTTTACTGCTTAAATTCTTAACTCTAATCTATAGCTTATAGCTTTGCTTTCTATATTGGTGGCCTACCGATTCATTGTAAACTTTACTCTCAACCAACATATTTTTCTTTCTACTCCTTTCCCCTGATTCTTGTTACATATTGTAGTTACCCTTGCCCTTCCCTCATCAGCCTGCACCAAAGACATCTGGAGGTGCTACTTTCAGGAGGAGAATTGCTGTTCTTTTGCAACTACACATAAAAAGATTTATGGATTCTGTTGGTTTATTGATTAGCCATTTGACCATGTCAAAATGCTATAAAAGCAATATAAAGAAAAAGGTAGCATTCATAATCTATCATTGCCCGTGCAGTTAGGCACCATCTGTTGTAAGCAATCCATCCTCTTCAGGTTGGTCTTTGATGTAAAAGATATTGTCTTCCTAGTAATATGCAAATTTGTTCCCTGCAAAAGTATAGCAATTTATGCTGAGTGTCATAATGTTTCTTAAATCAGCCCTTGCTACACAACATAGCTTACTGTCAAACAGAATATCTGTGATATATTGACTCATTAATGTGAGCTGTTCCCCCCAATTGTTGATGTGGCTGCTGGATGATTAATGTTGTAATCTGTATTAGTCTCTTCAATAACCTATCTCAGAGGTGTCAAACTCAAGGCCTGTGGGCCAGATTTGGCCAGCAGGAGCTTAGATCTGGCCCATGGAGCCACCCTGGAAAGAGCAAAGGACTGGCCCTCCTGAGCTCTGTTTTCATTGGCAGAGGGTTGCAGGAGGCATTCTGGGGAGCCCGTTTTCACTGGCAGAGTACTTGGGCCACCACAGGCATCCCTGACATGATGATGTTGAGCTGGCCACACCCACCTCATCCCCCCTGAGGTCAAACACAACCCTGATACAGCCCTCAATGAAATTGAGTTTGACACCCCTGACTTATTTGGTCCAGTTTGTTTCTCCTGGCCTGACAATGGGTTCTCTGGCCACCATGTCTCTTCCACTCATCTCCTCAGCTAATTGCCAGCAATCCCAGGACCTCCATCAGATGACAGCAAGTTCTCTTGAGCCCTCCTCTGGATGAATACCAATATTTCTGAGGTTGAGTTGCCAGCAGCAGGGCCATTCCATAACTGGCTAACATCTGATCTATGTGAAAGAATCCATCTGACATCTTGTCCGATCGATGCTGGCATGCTGTGCTGCTAAATTTTGCAGCCCCCATCCTGCAGCACTCTCTCAGCTTTTTAATCTAGCTTCTTTTATTTTCTGGTTTTTGTTTTTGTTTTTTTGCACGTAAGTAAACAGAAGATCGCAGGGTGGGCTATTAAAACTAAGGATGGGAGAGGAAACCACATGGAAATTCTTGACACCGTGGCTATTCTCTGTCAAGAAAGGAGAGGATGCTTATTCAGATGTTTGCTTCCCCGCTCCCTTTCGTAAAAAACCCAGGGAAATATTCGGCAGTCTGCAAAAAGACTGCAATATATAGTCAATTCTGCAGTACTTTCATGCATTCATTAAACAAATCTAGCATGCAAGAATAATAAATTGTAAAATGTAGATTTTATCAGGTAAAACTTATCAGATTTATTATCAAAGCTTATCATGCACCTTAATATTGTACTTACAAAGCAGTTCTCAGGGAAAGAAAAGGGGCGTGCATAAGCACACCAACGTGCCTACCGTCCCTATTGTTTCTTTTTAGTTTTCTTATATATATCCATTTCATGTATTCATAACTATGTTTATACTTATACCTGTTATCTTATAATTGCTTAACAAACAAACAAACAAATAAATAAATAAATATAAAATAAAATTTATTTTATTTATTTATTATTAAGATTTATATACCGCCCTTCTCCCTAGGGACTCAGGGCGGTGTACAGCCAAATCAAACCCCGAACAATACAAAACTTAAAAACACATTAAATAGTGGCTGTTTAGATTAATACAACCCTCCCCCCAAAATTAAAAACCCAATTAAAACCCAATTAAGGAGACAATTAAAAACTATCTCAGCCCAGGCCAGCCTGCTCAAAGAGCCAGGTCTTCAACGCACGCCTGAAGGCCCCCAGGTCCGTGTTGGTGCGTAGTTCAGGCGGCAGAGTATTCCAGAGGGCAGGGGCCCCCACAGAGAAGGCCCTACTCCTGGGGGCCACCAGGCGACACATAGTGGCTGACAGCACCCGGAGAAGGCCCTCCCTGTGAGAACGCACCGGTCTGCTGGAGATCACTGGCAGAATGCGGTCCTGCAGGTAACCTGGCCCAGTGCCATGGATCGCCCTAAAGGTCAAAACTAGAACCTTAAAGCGAACCCGGAAAATCACCGGCAACCAATGCAGCTCGTGCAGGAGAGGCGTCACATGGGAGCTACGTGACGCCCCCATGATCACCCGCGCGGCCGCATTTTGCACCAGTTGGAGTCTCCGGGTGCTCCCCACAGGGAGCCCCATGTAGAGAGCATTACAATAATCCAGGCGAGAGGTGACAAGGGCGTGAGTGACCGTGCGCAAGGCGTCCCGATCCAGAAAGGGCCGCAGCCGGTAGATCCAGCGGACCTGGTAAAACGCCCCCCTGGAGACGGCCGCAATATGATGTTCTAGCGACAGTCGTACATCCAGGAGGACGCCCAGATTGCGAGCCCTCTCTGTGGGGGGCAAAATTTCCCCCCCAATAGCCAGCGAAGGTGTCAGCTGGCTATATCGGGGCGCCGGGAACCACAGCCATTCGGTCTTGGATGGGTTGAGCCGGAGCCTGTTCCTGCCCATCCAGTCCCGCACGGCCTCCAGGCACCAGGACATAGCCTCCACAGCATCGTTGGGGTGGTCTGGGGTGGAGATGTATAGTTGGGTGTCATCTGCGTACAGATGACACCGCACCCCAAGACCATGGATGATCTCGCCCAGCGGCTTCATGTAAATGTTGAACAAGAGAGGGGAGAGGACCGACCCCTGAGGCACCCCACAAACCAGGGGCCTAGAGGTGGACCTCTCCGCTCCCGCCAACACAAATTGCGAACAGTCGGAGAGGAAGGAGGAGAACCATCGAAAGACAGTTCCCCCAATCCCCAACCCCTCCAACCGCCGCAATAGGATACTATGATCGATAGTATCAAAAGCCGCCGAGAGATCTAATAGGACCAGGACAGAGGAAAACCCTCTGTCACGGGCCCTCCAGAGATCATCAACCAACGCGACCAATGCTGTTTCAGTACTATGCCCAGGCCTGAAACCCGATTGGAATGGATCGAGGTAAGTCGCTTCCTCCAGATACTGAGGGAGCTGACGTGCCACCACACTCTCAACAACCTTCGCTATAAAAGGAAGGTTGGAGACTGGACGGTAGTTGTTTAAAACAGCTGGGTCCAGGGAAGGCTTCTTGAGGAGGGGCTGCACCACCGCCATCTTCAAGGCGGTAGGGAGCGACCCCTCTCTCAAAGAAGCGTTGGTAATACCCTAGAGCCAGCCTCGTGTCATCTCCCTGGCGGCCGAAATCAGCCAGGAAGGGCACGGGTCCAATAAACAGGTGGTGGCATTCAGACCCCCCAGCAATCTGTCCACGCCCTCAGCGGTCACAAGATCAAACTCCCCCCAGATAACACTCACAAGACCTGCCCCGGACACTTCCCCCGGAACCATCCAATTGGAGTCCGAGCCCCTCCCGAATCTGAGCGATTTTGTCGTGCAGAAATCGGGAAAATTCCTCTGCCCTGCCCTGCAAGAGGTCATCCCGCGCTCTCGGTTCAAGCAGAGAGCGGGTCACTCTAAACAGGGCGGCAGGCCGATTTTCTGCCAATGCAATAAGGGCGGAGAAATACGAAGATTTCGCCGCCTCTATTGCCACAAGGTAAGTCTTAATATAAGATCTTACCTGTGTTCGGTCAGACTCAGAACGGCTCGCCCTCCAAATGCTCTCTAGATGTCTTTTCCAGCACTTCATCTCCCGTAGCTCCTCCATATACCACGGAGCCAAATGGGATCTGTGCCGGGTCAGAGGTCGCAGAGGCGCAACTCGATCCAGAGCCCCGGCGGCCAACCCATCCCAGGTGGCCACCAGGTCTCCAGGCGAGCTGTGAGCCAGAGACTCAGGAAATGGCCCAAGCTCCCTCTGGAACTGCTCCGGGTCCATCAGGCGCCTGGGGCGGAACAATCTATGTGGCTCCGCCTCCCTGCGGTGGGGGGTGGTGGAACAGAAGTCCAGTCTAAGGAGGGAATGATCTGTCCATGACAAGGGTATAATTGCTACATCCCCGAAATTACAGTCATTCAACCACTGCCCAGAGACAAAAACCAGGTCCAGCATGTGTCCTCCTATGTGAGTGGGTGCAGAAACTAATTGGGTCAGGTCCATGGCCGTCATGGAAGCCATGAACTCCCGAGCCATCCCCGAGGTTTCACCGAGCGATGGCAGGTTGAAATCCCCCATGACCAAAAGCCTAGGGGTCTCAACCGCCAGCCCGGCTATCACCTCAAGGAGTCCGGGCAGGGCCGATGAGGCGTGGCAGGGAGCCAGGTACGCCATCAAAAGGCCCATCTGAACCCCTTGTCCCCACTTCACAAAAAGAGATTCACAGCCAGCCATCTGAGGAACAGTGGCCTCCCTAGGACAAAGGACCTCTTTAATAAGCACCGCCATCCCACCACCCCTTCCCTGAGACCTAGGCTGATGGAATGCAAGGAAACCTGGTGGGCACATCTCAACCAGAGGGACACCACCCTCTGGGCCCAACCAGGTTTCGGTAATACCTACCAGGTCCGCGGCCTTCTCCTGTACCAGATCACAAATCAGGGGAGCCTTATTAACCACGGACCTGGCATTGCACAGCAACAGCCGGGTACTCAGGGCCTGAGGCTCCGGACAGCCAGGGCTGCAGGATGGGTGAGGAGGGTCGGAGCGCGCTACCGCTTGCAAATATCGGCAGCGTGATCCCCTAACCGGATACAACCCTCTACCCCCAGCATATCTACCTCTCCCAGTCACCGTGCTGATGAAATTGGCCTCTGGCGTCCCACCCCCCACCGCCCCAACACGGAAACCCCTGAGCCCCCCCAGGCGCGCGTGCTGGCCTGGCTGCCCCCAAATCCATGCGGGCTGTCTCCTACACCCGCCCTGGATACATCCAACCCTTTAAAAAACCCCATCAAAAAATTAAAAACCCCGGGTTTCCCGCGCTTCTTCCGGTTCCTCCGGCCCCACCATCTCTCCGGATCCCAGGATCCTTCATCAAGGAAAGTTCTGGAGAGCTTTGAAGGCCACTTAAGGGAGAGGGGGACATCCCTCAGGGCCCAAAGCTCTTCCCTCGAATATCTCAGAGGCTCCGGCCACCCCGCCATGGCGGTCCTGCAATTTTCTCCATAGTCTTTGGTGTTCTTCAGCCATGATTGATAAAATCCAGTCAAACTGGGGTACATAGTCCCTCCCCCCGGTCCTTCCACCTCTGCCACCGGTGGAGCTCCCAGGGTGAGGGGAGTCACGGACAGAGCCAGTCCCCCCCCCCGGCCCACCACCTCTGCCACCGGTGGGGGCCCCAGGGAAGGGGGGGAAACACCTACAGCTCCGCCGGTTATCCAGGAGCGCCGTCGGCCGGCGCCAGGTCTCATTAGCAAGCCTTCGAGGGTGTCAAAACCGCCCCTCCTCGTCCGACACGCTCCACGGGCACCCCAATCTCCGCGCCGCTATCGGGGCCACCAAGGCCGCTCCGGGTCCGGACCGAGGCCGCCGTGGCCGCAACGAATCCGCTCCAGAGCCGCCTGGGCCCCTCCAGAACTGCCGCGGCCCGAACGAGGCCGCCGAACCCACCACACAGCCATGCCTCACCGAGGGCGTCGAGGCCTCTCCATAGCCCTCAGGAGCTCCGGGGCCGCCACGGTAGCTATTCCGAGGCCTTCGCGGCCTTAACAGGGCCACCGAGGCCAGTCCAAGGCTCTCCAGACCGCTGCCCCGAGTCAGCGCCGCTCCCGGAACTCCGGGATCGCCATGCTCACCGCGGGGCCGCTGGGGCCATGCCGTAACGGCGCCTCTGCCCCAAAGGCCGCCGAAACCACCGGCGCTGGAAACGCCGTCGCAACAGCTCTGGGGGCCGCTGGAAACACCACCGCAACAGCTCAGGTCCGTCGGCCGCCACGCGAGGCCGCCGAAGCCTCTGTGATCATTCCGAGGCCGCTGGGGCCGTCGCGCCAACGTCGTCGTCGTCCTCGCCGACCCTATGGCTCCGGCAGACCCCCGACCGGCTCCCGATGGCCCTAGCCGGTCTCCCCCGGCCTTCCCCCGCCTCTGCCACCGGCGGGGGGACCCAGGGGACAAGGGGGGCTGCATCAGAAGCCACCCAGGTCAGAGGAGACTCCGACGAAGACGCCCGCCCGCCATCTTGGAAACGCCAGCCATCTTGGAAACGCCATCTTGGAAACCCATTGCAGATGCAATGTTGTAATGCCAGCCCATTACTTTTTTTTTTTTTTTTTGCATGTACACCATCGTAAACACATTTAAATTTGTTTGTTTGAATGTATTAGCCACCCAATTTTAATGGATTGTGCATGGCATATAAACCTTAAAAAAACATAAAAGCAGATAAAATACAGAAGGACATGGCTGCATCCACCATTTTGTTTTTTTGACAAACACACATCATAGACTCAACTATATGGAACCCCACATCAGGCACTGGCATTTATAGGGTGATCAGACAGTCCCAATTTTGAGAAACGTATCTTGAACACGGGACACACCAAACCAGAAAAATATCATGATTTTCAAGAGTTCGTCTCAACTGGACTACAGTTGCGGTGTGAGCAGCAAGTGGCCTTTGACAGCAGCAGCCAGGGCTAACACAAAACACAGTGCAAAAAACCAATTCCAGCAACTGGCCTGTCACATACAAGATAGGACTAGACAGTGGTAAAGAGTTACAGTGTTCAGTATCTCTTTGTGTCTTTTGAAACCCTCTGCAAGAGCTCGAGTGCATAGAGTGATATGAAGAAATATGTGTAGATACATATGTTAGGGCACCTTAGTTTTTACTCTTGGCATTCCGGTTATTGTAGGGCTTTAAGCCCTACAAGTCAGCCCTAGAAGAAGAGCAATTCAGGAAAGAGGTAAAGTTCTAAAGGGATAGGAAACTCTTCCAAGGAGGAAAATTCAGATTGAAAATTGATGCCTTGAATGATTTGACCAGGTACCTTAGATATTATTTCTATACTGTAGTAATTATAGAAAAGTTTAGCCTTAGGGAAATCAGTCTGAGATTAGGATTAGATTTTCTCGGGCCTTTTGTAACGTATCTAGGCACATCAGGGTTGGTTTCTTTCTCCCTCCCTCCTTCTCTCTATCTCTTTCTTTCTTTCCAAGAATTTTATAGCAAAACAGAGAGGAGAGTTTGGATCATTACAAATCCAAATTTTTTGCTCCTCCTACAAACATTTGCAAATCATCAACAGTGTTTTCTGAAAAATCATTCAAAACATAGAAGGTACATTACATTAGCAATATACTAATATATTTTCTGAGACGCATAAAATATTCATGAAACTTTTCTTCCTCCCCAGTTTGGTTTAATGTTAATTATATAATTATGTACACCCTGTGATGGCTCTGTACTAGAGTCCCCTGAGCAGTATACTTTCTGATTCAATGTTTTGTGGATTTTTCAGAAAGGTATTTGGTCTGCAAACTTGCTGGATTATCTGTAAAGCCAACAAAAAACAGTTACTGCATGAAATGAAGAGAGCACTTCTGCATGCTAATGTCTTCAATGTCATAACAACAATACAGGACAACACTACCGCTTGCCTTTGCAATAGAAACTAATTTTCTCTTTTGTACATATTCCAGTACAAAATTATACTGTGTGCAAGCTTGTAATCTGCTTTGGAATACCTGCATACAAGTTTAATATGCTTTGTTTTAATTCATTCTATTGTAATATCCTTAGGTATTCCACAACCTTATGTTCTTTATGATAAGACACATTACATATTATCAACTTTCTGTTTCTAAAAATATTACACCTTACCAAAGCAATCTTATCTGTACTTACTTAACAAAAAGCACAACAGAATTCAGAGTGAGCAATTTTCAAAAATAACTTGCATACAATTGTACTACCAAGCTAACAATAACGATAATAATAATCTTGTCATGGTTGTGAGCTCTGAGGAAACTGAGAGTTCAGGCCAGACTCCATTGTGATAGCTTGGTTGTATCTATTGTTTAGGAAAGTGTTGAGTAAAAATGCTATTTCAGATTATATGTTTCCATACAGCTTCAGATGGTTCATGTAAAAGAGATGGGATAGCCTGGCAGATGTTTTTGATATTTGATAGCAATGCCTTAACTTATCCAGTATTGTTGACAAAGGAATCAGTGCGATGACAAAAGTAGTGGTGATTACTTCTCACTATATCGTTGGCAAAGACACTCTTCATGTAACTCCTCTGATGAAATCTATCCAATAAGACATAGCTTTCATCTACCTCAGAGCACAAAAGCCTCACAATCACTGCCTCACTGAGGGATCATTGTTAGTAGTATTATGGTTGGTTGCATAGTCAGTCAGATGTTTAGACTGGATTTGGGATGGGTTTTTTTTAATCCTCCTATTGAGTCTTTCCCAAGGAGCTGAATAGGCAGATATTGTTTGATGGTATTATAGGTATCATAGTATTATTATGCTGCTTGACTCCCAATAATTTATACCTTAAGCTAGCTGGCAAGACTGTGTTCAACCCTGATCAGCAGTTTTCAGTTAGCCCATATCAGGGCATTATTGAATTGAATTGAATACTATTTTTTGCCAAGTGTGATTAGATATACAAGGAATTTGTCTCCAGTGCAGAAGCTATCTGTATACATGAAATGATTACAAACTATCATTTTTTTAAAAAAGGATAATTGGAGCATTGTTTTCTTCTGGTCTCCAAAATATTACTTTCAGATATTAGTCTTCCATCCATCAGAATGAGCACTTTGGCTGTTGATCCCTGAATGCCATTTATCAGTGGGTATCATTTTTCAGGTCTATACTGCCATTCTTTAATACAGTTCACTTTGAATATAATAGCAATAGCACTTAAACTTATATACCACTTCATAGTACTTTGCAGCCTTCTCTACATGGTTTACAGAGTCAACATATTGTCCCCAACAATTTGGGTCCTCATTTTATCAACCTCAGAAGGATGGAACACTGAAACAACTTTGAGCTGGTGAGAATCAAACTGCTGACTTGCAGGCAGCTGGCAATCAGCAGAAGTTAGCCTGCAGCACTGTATTCTAACCACTGTGTCACCATGGTTCATAATAGTGCAGGTTTGGAAGGGAGTGTTTTCCTATTTATTTTTGCATTTTCACACCCCTTCGGTCATGTTTGAAAATAATTGGGTCATTCTGGCATGAGTTTTTATGATGTTGATTATTAGTCATGTAGTAAACAATCATTGGACATGTTTACAAAGTTTACTGTCTGTTCAAACATAAGTGCTCTTAGGTTTGGTCAACCTCCACTTTTTTGAGTTAGAATGGTCCATGTATCGTCCAAATACTACACTCTATGACTTGTTCAACAAACCATAATTTAAAAACTCCTGGATAACCAGGAGTCAGCTAGTTTGTATTTATATAATCATTCATTCTGCTAGCTTGTGTTGCTACTGAAGCAATACCAATGTCAATGGGGTGCATTTCTACAATATCTCCTAGTATCATATCTAATTTTTATGAAACTTGAAAAATATCATAAATTTACAACTCAAGAATGGAAAAGTTAAACTGAAAGTAGTAGTTCAGAAGTGCTTCATTAAAAATGTAGTACTTAGGTTTTCAAACTCTCTTTATGAGGCTAAAAAAAAGCTTCTCCTAGAGATTACAATTACCTGGGTTGGGTGAACAGAGATGCCACTTCATGCCATTTTCAAATTTTGCATGAAATAATGTGTGGCAATCGCCTGTTACAAAGCAAGCATGCTCTATTTAAAGAATGTGGCTTGTTGTCAGATTGCAAAGGTAGCAAAGCCACTCATTCTCTTCGGAAATAGGCAGATTGACTCATTCAGCCAGCATGAAACACGGCCCTTCTCCAAAGATACCTTGCATTTTATTGAAGACAATGCCAGAGCCTTTGATGTCCAACCACAGCCAAAATGCGATGATGGTCCAGTAAGCCTTCAATAATCACCACTGAGAACGGGCATATTAACCATGTAATATTTGGTTCAAGCATTCTAAGAAGCTTTCAGCAATACTGTCTTTCCAATCAAGGGATGCCAATCATACTGAATGGATGATTATGCTTTTAATAAAAGTAGAGGCTAAGCTCTCTACTGAATTGCTCAAGAGCACAGGATGAGCAGAAGCCATTGTTCCCCTGCTTCCATTGTAGTCTAAAAAGGATATCCAATTTTAATTGACTTCTTGGTGTTTTTGTTAATGCATCAAATGTACAGTTGAAAAAAGTTCCAGTTAAATGACAGTATCAGGAACAGGCCTGGAGTTTTCCATTGGGTGTCATGGTTCATAAATAAGTATAAGTCATTATTAACTCACAATGCAATCTCATTATATGAGTCCAAGCATCAGGGTGCTTGTTCACAGGCCAGCAAAAAGAAAGAGAGGCTTAATGTTAGGGCTTGTTGATAGCTGAACATAATGGACTTAGCGCCTAATATTTCATGTTTATGCAAACATAAACCACAGTGTGCTCAATGGAAATTGCTGTTAACTTGGGGATCTTTGCCTGAATCACCAAGACTACCTTTTGAAAATATATAGTTCATTTAAATCAAAGGAGGTAAGTGTTCCCTACTTATAGTAACCTTATGGTGAATGTCTATGTGTACCTATGCAAAAATCAGTTTTCCTAAGTTCAGTGGGGTTCCCTTCAAGTTATGGTGTGTGGGACTGATACCTTTATAAAATAAATTAGTTTAAGATCAAGGAATAGGGAAACCCAGGTTGCAATCCAACTTTAGCCACTAGGTAATTGGGAGCCAATCACACTCCCTACCTAGCTTACTCAAAGGATTGGTGTTGTGGGAATAAACAGCAAGAAGTCTAATGTGTGTCACCTTGAGCTCCTGTATGAGAGACAGGATTCAAATCTAATACATTAAGAGGGGATACTAGAATGGTAACCATGAAGGAAAGTAGCTACATCTGCAATCTTGTGGCCATGACAGAACAAACATGTTCTCATATTTTACTAAGACATAATGTGTTTGGTTTTGATTTAATTTGTGACATGAATCCAACCTCTGAGATTTTTACAATGTAATTCATGATTTGAGGTGGTGTAAAAATCCAAGTATTGTGGTTTATTTAGCAGACAATGGCTTGGCATACAGTGTAAACCCAGTTAAAGTGGATAGGAGCAAGTGAATGGCTATAAGCCTCAAACAGAGTTCCTTGTTCCTTCAAAAACTCAAATTTTAAGGTTGCTTTCTAAACAGCCAATCTTTCTTAAAGGTCTGATGTTTGGCCAGATTGTATTGAATAAGACATTTCAAAGGTTCTAAGGGTGTTTGGTTTATGCATGTCTGTAGTACTTCCATGAAGCAAAGTGGCTTGTCAAAATGGAATTGACACTTCAAAGTATCTTACTTTTTTTGAGGCAATGTGCCTCATCAAATCAAGCAGTTCCTTTGATCTACAAAGGAGCACTTCTTCACATAGGTTTTATAGGGAGTAAGGAAGATTACCTTGACAGAGGTATGCATGGTCCATTACCAGGGTTAAGCCCAAGCCTAAAGACAAGGCAGTGAAATTCAATTGAGTCTCATCTTTTATTTCCTTACATCTAATACACAGAATATTTCTGAACTAAAGCTGTAACTTTCCAAACTACTAGCTATATCCTGAGGTATTCTGAGATCTAGTTACCCTGAACCTCTTTCACTCTTCCCCATCCAGCTTGGGATTGCATGGTCTCTTTGATTCAGATCTTCTTCGTGGAAAACTGAATTGACTTAATCTTCCTTCTCTGCTGCTGTAGGTGCACATTCCATTACACAGGGAAACAGATATGACGTACATTTTAATTTATCTCAGTCAGACTTCCAAGATTGATGTCAAGCCTACTAATCAGGGGTGTCAAACTTGCAGCCTGTGGGCTGGATGCATCATGCGCTGGCCAATCCCACCCCAATTTAGCAAGGGGGGGAAGTCATGATATGTCATGTGATGATATGACAACATGAGTTTGACACCCCTGTACTAACTAGATAGGCAAAACCAGTAAATCAACTTCACAGGAAAGCTAAATTTCTTTTGAGACTGGCTATGATAACAGAATCTTGCAAGTCTGATTATCCTGTACCTCTTTCCCCTTCTTATATTCATGTGAATCAAAGTGCCCCAGCAGCTTTCAAATATTATCTGTCTGTTGTGGGCTTAAAATATGTTTAATTCCCTTATCACCCTGATAACTGATCTTGCATATCTCCAACAAGTCATCTTCCTTACTCTCTACAGGTCTATTAGCAAATCATAAAATTTGTTATAACTGACATATTGTACCACAAATGGGAAATATAACTTAAAATACCCAAACCACAGGACACATTAAAAGTTCATAGCCATTCTATGAGGAGTACCATAATCCAGCTGCAACCTGCAAAGCCATAAAGCAACGAGTGACAGAATTTTAACTTTGAAACATTTTGGAATTAAAAATGTCATAAAAGCATTGTTCATTTGGCTGCTGAATTCCTGGGAGCAATGTATAATACTGTTGAAAGAAATATCCTTCTGGGTTCATTTCCAAGTGGGGAAAAAGACACTGGAAAACATGGAGGCTGCTTGGAAGGTTAAATAGTGTACAGGACCACATGGCCTGGAGCTCCAGAGAAGTCTGATCACATACTCAAGGTGAGAAGGTCAAGAAAAAAGGGCTGAGGTACTGAGAGTGCTGGGTTTTATACCCTCTGTTGGGATTTGAATTGGAGCTTATATTCTAATGGTTGTCAGACTCCCAGGGGCAACTCTGTAGGCTGTCCTGGGTTCCAGGCTTGGTCTAGCCTTGCTGGA
The DNA here is from genome assembly GCA_023653725.1 of Bungarus multicinctus. Lineage (NCBI taxonomy): Eukaryota > Metazoa > Chordata > Lepidosauria > Squamata > Elapidae > Bungarus > Bungarus multicinctus. The sequence continues at coordinate 103,193,593 of CM042836.1, read as the reverse complement.
CAATTATGCCCTTAGAAGGGCTTTTGGCAATTTCTATAGCTTTACCTGGAGTTTCTTCTTATGTAAAGTATTCTGGCCCAGGCCTTAATGGCCCACCGATTAACAAAGGTGGGAGTGAGTTTCTCCTTCTGGGGTGAGTTTCTGCTTTTTGAGTTTCTATTCTTTTTAGGGGAAATATTTTGCCTTTTTAATATTTCCTAGGCTATTTCAATTTTATAGGAGAGGGGTGGGTGCTAACTTCCTACAATACTTTGCAGAATATTTCTTATTATTAAAATATCTTGAATCATTTTACATTGCTTCTAATCTTTCAGTTCATCAGCACTGTTATTAAAAGGAAGGAAGGGAGGGAGGGAGGGAGGGAGGGAGGAAGGCTTTTTCATCTGTTGATTAAAATGAATTGAAGATGGCTCCTATTTCCAAAAAGGGGTGGGATGACAGCCCAAAATTCAAAACACTGAAACAGCAAATGTAATTTTTTTCTAGTTTAAGGATTCCTAGCATTGTCACATAGAATTACATTTGCTGCCTTCCTCAGACAGAAGAGGGAAGCTCTTCTTCTTTTGTAGATACCAAGAGCATCTATCACCTATCAGCTGCTTTTGCTCATTCTTCATGATCTTGATCTTCGAAGCCATTTCCCTTTTGCTGCCATGATTTGAAAAAGCCTGGCGGGACAGGGAGTCCTGTGTCTGCATGGGCACATATTTTATTGCAAGGCACTACCGTGGTACATTCTCCCATTTGTATGATTCATTTTTTTCACCCGCAAGAATCAACAGTGCCACTTCAGTGAAGGCAGAGAAAGAAAAAAAAAACAGGACAGGTTTGAAAATAGTAGCACATTTTGAATGATTTGGAAGAGTTAATTTTTAGAGCTTGATTTATGGCTGCAACCCAAAAATGGGTAAGTTGAACATAGCTAGGAAATGAAAATGTTCTCCTTCTGTATAAAACACCTTTGAGGGCAAACTCCTATGGGCTGACCAAGGCAGACTCAATGTGTGAAAAGAAGCATAGATGACAGAGAGGAAAGTAACAGCATTAGGAAAAAGGAGTCAGTCAGAAGTGGTATTCAGCAGGTTCTGACCAGTTCTGGAGAACCAGTAGCAGAAATTTTGAGTAGTTCGGAGAACCGGCAAATACCATCTCTGACTGGCCCGCCCCCATCTATTCTCTGCCTCCCGAGTCCCAGCTGATTGGCTGGATCTTCTTTTGTTACCCTGCACAGGAGAACGGAGCTGGAAAGCAGGTCAGTGGAGTGGGGAGGGAATGGCGATTTTGCAGTATCCTTCCACTGCCAAGCCACACCCACAGAACTGGTAGTAAAAAAAAAAATTTGAATTCCATCACTGGAGTCAGTTATAAGATTTGGTATACAGGGCCCATTTAGGCTTATATCTCTTTTAAAACTTATTCAAAAACTGGTGACTATTTGACTAACTGGGATATCGTTTTGCACACATGCATGCGCACGCAAAATGTAATCACCAAACCAGTAATAACACCAGTTAAACTCCACCCCCGGTTGTCCCGTGGTGAGTTGGCTGTGGCAAGTTGTCCCATTCCCTATTTCAAAGGACTGGTATGGCCACTAAGTACATCCACCTCCTAGCTTTCATCCCTTAACTTCCCAAGAAGTGATCAGAAATAAGACCTGCTTGATTGACTGCATAGGGCAACAGTCTCTCTCCAAAGATTACAAAGGAAATAAGTTGGTAATTGAGCAGAATGAAATAACTGGACTGGGGGGCTAATACCCAATTGCTGGAATTGGGTATTTCTAGCTTATTGAAAATAGGACTAGAGTTGACATGATAGCAGTGTTCCAATATCTCAGGGGCTGCCACAAAGAAGAGAGAATCAACCTATTCTCCAAAGCACCTGAGGGCAGGACAAGAAGCAATGGATGGAAACTAATCAAGGAGAGAAGCAACTTAGAACTAAAGAGAAATTTTTAGAACAATTAATCAGTGGAACAACTTGTCTCCAGAAGTTGTAAATGCTCCAGCACTCAATTTTTTAAAGAAGAGATTGGACAACCATTTGTCTGAAATGGTTTAGGGTTTGCTGCCTGTGCAGCGGGTTGGACTAGCAGACCAACTCTGTTATTCTGTTAAATTTTAGGTTTCATGTACTTGGGCCTTTAGAGTTACTTCTATTTCTATTTTATTTACTCTCTAGATATGGCAACTATAGATGTTATTGAGATGTTTGGAGTATTATCTCTGTAAGAATTTATCAGCATCTGTACCAGGTATATCAAAACATCTAGGATACAGCAGTGTCCCAAGTTTTGAAGATAAGTAGTTTCTAAAACATCTTGGTGGGGTTTTTTTTTGGGGGGGGGGTGTAGTCATTCAAATAATTATTACTTCCATCCCAATGAGGAATAGGGGATTAATCTAAAAATGATCATTAGAGAAGATATTTTTAATATCCTATGGATGTTAGAAATAAAAAAAAAATGAAAATTAAAGTAGCTAGCCAAGTAGAAATATGGGCAGCTAGATCCTTTTATATTCTGTTTTAGAAGCTTAATTTTAGTAAGTGACAGACAATTATTTCCAGATGAGTGCTATGTAGAATTCTGGCCTTTAAAAGGTAGCTATGGTAACTACCATATCAGTTCAAGAGAACCCTCTATTTTTCAGCAGCAGAAACCAAATGCTCTGAAAACTTTAGAAACAGAAAGTGGAGCCCAATTTTATACTGCATAGCATCTCCAGACTACTGCATCTAAATATAAAGTCTGCATTCTTATAAATAACAGCCAGGATACCTTGTGATATCTCTAGCCTAGATAGCCAAGAGAAACAAGTTTATTTTACAGTCAGTGAAATGCTGTTGTCCCTAGAACCAGGGACCAATAAATCAGAGAGAATTTGTCTAAACATATCTATATAAAGCTGCAGTCCACCCATCTATTTTTGTCTCGGATTACTAGAAATCAAGTACTCCATATATACAGCACACATTTATTTTTGATAAATATCAAAAATCTGGTTTTCGTGTACCTTCTCAAAGCTCAGACTAACTTAGAAATGAGGTTTCGGACATCTTAGTGAAGGTATGCAATGATCGGTGGGAGGGGGAATTTTATCATTCCTAGAGCTGTCTTAGAGCAACATCTAGTGGCATATGTTATTTCATCTGCACAGTACTTGCCTCTGCAAACAAACTGAACTGTCTTAAGCAGAGAAGAAGATATGGAGAATAATTCTAGCTGCTGGTTCATTCTAATAACTAAATTGATTGTAGCCAGTAGGGCAATTGGTATTCCTAGTAGTAGTACCAGTGTTTTAATCATATGCTGCATCTCTTTTCTTTTATAATTTAGAATGTGAGTCCATCACTTCATAAAATGAAGGAAAACATTCCAAAGTCTGCTAAAGCTATCTTTTAGCATGGAATAATCTTCCCCAACCTGGTGCTCACAAGGGAGCCATATTGGCTGAGGATGGTGAGGATGGTACAACTAATTGATCACATCTGGTGAAAACTTGCTTGTAAAAGGCTGGTCTAGAGCCTGCAGTGTTTATCAATGCAATGAATAAACAATGAAAGGCAACAATGTTCAAACAAACTTTTTCTAATGAACATTCACTTTTAAACCTATCTTTGCTCACACACTACTGAGAGTCAGCTGGCATCTGAATTATAATTTGTCACCAGTTATGTGATGTCTTTGATAAATTATATTAACTTGAATATGAACAAGTCAGTGTTGTCTTTACCAGTGTCAAAATGGAAGATGATTTAAGGCAATAAAAGGTATCAGAAGGCAAGAGACAAGAATATTGGGAAGATTAAATCTGAATAACTCTTTATAATAATAAATAATATATATTTATTATAATAATAATTTGTAATATGAGGTACTTCTATCTAAAAAGAAAGAATCCTGTCCACTGATGCCCACGTGCCAATTTACTTGAAGATGAAAAAAAGGGAAATGAGCAAAATTCATCCACCAAGATAGGCCTTCAAGTTAAGTCTAGTTGGGCTGTAGTACAAACATAAAGGATGAATCAGATATTGTGCTAAGTTATAAGATGGCTTTATGTGATTTGGGTTTAGCATATTTTGTAAACCCAGCCAATTATGGTTTGATCAAGAAATCATGGTTAAACAATCATGACTTAGCTCAATATGTCAAGAAGATTAGAATTCATAGAGGCCAAAACAAACAATTTAGTTTTTCAAGATCTAATTATTTTATCTTAATAAAACAGAATTTAATGGTTTGCTAAAAGGAACAAAAAGGACAATAGGATGAATAGAAATTATGACTTTCTGTCTAAAAGCGTTTACCAATAGTAAAATGATTGGTAATGTCATGAAGCCTTGTACAAGGACTCATGAGATATCAGATATTTCCTGGAAAAAGTGGATTGAGGTACTGTATTCTCAAAATGGTATTGTTTTGGTATTATTCCCTAGGTTAACCGATGGATTTAAGCACATGGATAAGCAGGAAATGGCATCACACTTGAAACAAATTGATCCTAAGGCAGGATAAACACTGATTAACTGAGAATAGAGGGAGGCAAAATCCAGCTACTGATAATAAAGAGGAAAACACCATTACAACTAAGGGTTTGGATAATATATAGGCACTCAGACCTTCTATAGGAGGGCTGTTGAACTCATGGCCCACAGGCTGGATGTGTCACGTGCTGGACATGTCCATGCCTGGTTTAGCAAAGGGGGAGGGGCGGAATTCCCAAGATACCACATGATGCCACCATGACAACTTGAATTTGACACCCCTGTTCTTTGGGACAAAGTTAACTGTTACTGCTATAAGCACACATAATTTTTTTAAAAAAATAATGACCAACTCACATTCCATTTTGTTTTTTTAAATATTTTATTGATATTCCAAAGTTTAAAAACATAAAATAAAACTATATGCATTGTTATCAACATCAAGATATCTTTTACATTTCCTTACATTTTTCAATATATGATTACTTATTCCATTACCATTACATCTTACTCTTGTTACAAATCAATATATTTCATCTTACACTTCAATCTTTTCTATAACATATATACATATTTACATACTTCCTCATTCTTTTCCTAATTGCCATTTTATTTTATTTTTATTTCTAAACCACTCATACCAGGCATCTCAGGCTCTATAATATATTGAATCTTCTTTGTCTTTTAATTTCAACATTAGCCTGTCCATCTCTGTATAATCTATTATTTTCTTTATAACCATGCCCTCTGATGGTATCCTTTCTTCCTTCCTTCCTTTTGAAATCCTTGCAACTGTTAGTATATGTAATATAATGTACCTATCTTTTTTACTACATTTTTGTGTTATTATACCTAATTTAAAAAATTCTGGATTAAATTCAATTTTCTGATTTATAATTTCCTCTAACCATTGTCTGATTGTATTCCAGTATTTCTCCACTTCTGGGCATGTCCACCAGATATGAAAATAAGTGCCTTTTTCTTTCCCGCACTTCTAACAATTAGGGTTTAAATTAAACATTTTTGCCAATCTAGCAGGGGATAGGTGTAGAACTTTTTATACAGGTTTTCCCTGTATGCTGTGGATACATTCCATTTTGACTTTCATCTATTTTGAGGAAGGGAAAATAATGAATCAAAACAAATATTAAAAGAAAGAACCAGAATTCGACTTGTAAGTTTTTTCTTAAATAGCTATATGCAATGAAATCTTACTCTCTCCATTTTCTTCTCTTTCATAATTCAGAAGATATCCTCTTATTTAGATCTGCCAGAATTTAAATGGGTAAAGAAATTATGTATATTTGTGGTTTCAATTACTGGACTTGACTTTCTTTTTTTCAGGAAGTTTTCATTATATATCAACAGAGCCTAACTACTATTAAAAATTGGGAAATAAATTTGAAAGTCTTCTTGTGAGGTGTTATATTATTTATTTATTTATTTATTTGTTTAAACTTCTATACCGCCCCCTCTCCCAAAAAAGGGACTCGGGGCGGTGTACAGCCTACTAAAACATACAAGATATACAATAAATACAATTAAAAATAAATTAAATAATTTAATCCGGCTGTCTAAATTAAAATTGTGTTATCTCTTTCTATAACTTCTTTTTAAAATTATATTGTAAACACTTGGTACCTGAGTAAATCTACTAGATTGTAATCTTAAAAATGAGATAGAGTAAGGTGGCATTTATACTATTCCTTCTCTTGTTCATAATTATTTTCACTAGGGTTGAATTTGTTTTGTTGTATTATTATTTTTATCACTGTTCCTTTCTAGACTAAGTTTAATAAGCCTTAAATAGCAGACATACTTTGAAAAAGTATCTAAGTATCTCTAATTTTAACAGAGTAGTTGGTGTACCAAGAAGCTGCAAAAGATTTCAAGAACCTTGAACACAAGAAATCTCTCCTCCTATCCAAGTTATTATAAACAAGCCTGTTGCCCAGGAGTCTTCAACTTGACAGCTTTAAGATTTGTGGACTTCAATTACCAGAATTCCTTCTCTAGTCATGTTAGCTCAGGAATTCTGGAGTTGAAGCCCACAAGTCTTAAACTTGCCAAGTTTGAAGACCCTTGCAGTGTTGCCAAATCCCCAACCAGTAGGAGGGGCTCTAAGGGGCAATCTCTGCTCTCCATCATGGGATATCCAATAAGAAAATAATATCCCAACTTTTAAGAATGACCAAAAGATAGAACTTTATTGCTTGCATCAGGAAAACAATAACCATACAACCTTTTTTCTTTTTCTGTACAACCAATCACATTCAATCATATCCAATTCTTGGAAACTGCCTAGACAGGACCTTGTGGTTTTCTTGGCAAGGTTTTTCAAGAGTGGTTTTCCGTTATCTCCTTCCTAGAGCTGGCCCAGGATCACCTAACTGGTGTTATACCTTAGTGCCTAAAGTGGGACTAGAATTCATGGTGTCACAGTTTCTAGCATGATGCCTTAACCACTAGGCTGGTTCTTAGATAACTATATAGTCAATATTATATGAGAATACAATATTTTGCAGATACAAAAATAACTATAAACAGGAAGCTATTAAACTCTGTGGAATGAATTTCCTTTGCCTGAGAATTTTGTCCTGATATACTAATTTATCATCTCTCACATACCACAAAGTGCTTATACTTGACCCAGCCAATATCCCCTGCCCTATCTTTGTGACAATTCCAACAACAGCAACTGTCCCTGCAGGACTATAAGAGATCACCAGGCTGAGCCCAAGGTAGGGTTCAAATACAAAAATCAGTCATGAGTCCTTTCATGCATGTAAGAGTTCAGCCTACCTTGAATTCTTTATCTACCGCCAAATTGCTTTGACTGTTAGTAGTTCAGATGCTCATAGAGAGCTTAAGCTTGCAATAAATCTTTGTACCCATTTGAACTGCCTGGATTTCCTAATTTCCCTGATGCTTGACAAGAGCTTCATATAATAGTTCTCTTTATCCTCTTCTTTACAGTGTTTCTATCATTCTTTCTAAACTGAACCTACTCCATCTTGGCCCGTCTCATTCCAGATCATTTTTCCTCTCAATTTCCCACACTGAGATCTCCCTTCTAGTTAACTGGCAGCTTCCTCACCAATGAAACCTTCAACCGTTCTCTGCCCCAAACAGCCAGATAATGCTACTCAATCATTTCAAGCTCAAGTTCAAATTATTGTTATTTTCCTGCTGAAATAGAATAAAAAGCTAAAGGTCTGAAAACCATCTATTCACAATTCATTATTTATTAGATATAGGTTTATGCCATTGCAATCAAAATGATTGCTTATACAGAAAAATATATAATATAAAACAAAATTTTTTAAAAAAACAAAATAATAGTGGCACTACAATAATACAAAAAAAAAATCAACTAAAAGAGATGGCAAAATCAAGTCACATCAAGGGAAAGACAGCTGGGTCTTTGAGAGCTTTCAAAAAGCAGAAAACCAGTCTAATTTCCACAGGAAGGCTATTCCACAATATTGGGGATGCAGTAGAAGTGTCTCCTCACCTTAGATTCCTGGATATCTAAAAGGATAAGCATCGCAAAATTCACTCTCTGAAACATCTAACTGGTCAGGCTGAAATTGACTGGAGAAGGCAATCCTAGGGATATCCAAGTGCCAAATCGTGGAAGGCTTTATAGTTTAAAAATAGCATCTTAAATTGGACCTGGAAACCAATTGGCAACCAATGCAGTGTCCACAAAACCAATTATTATGTTCTCTGTGAACATGAAGCCTCTGCACTTTGGATCAACTACAGTTTCTGGATAAAGGCAGCCCTAAATAGAATGCATTACAGTAGTGGGTCAAATAATGATGAAAACATGAGTTACTGTTGCAGAGTCCTCCTACCCCAGATAAGGCCACAACAGCCATTCCAGCCAGTGATGGGCATAAGCTTCTCTGACCACTATTTCTACCTGCTGATCCAGCAGGTGTCATCAGTCCAGAAGAAACCTAGACTTATTCCTTGAGGGGTTTTGGGACAATAGCTGTCAGGCTAGCCCAAAAACAACATAAAACAATCCAAGCAAAGTTCATTTCTTTATCCTAATATACCATATAAACATAATTTTGCCAGGATAAATTTATGCTACTCTATAACCTAATAGATATGCTCTAGGAGATTCTAGGGAGTAGCTATCTTAAATCTCTTTTTTGTCCCTGATCCAGCTCCTGGCTATGTTATCTCTTGTCTCAACTCTCTCTTTAGAATGCTCTCTCTCCTTCCTGGGAACTTGTGTTACTATAGTCCATCACCTCAGCTTATAAAATGAATAATTCCATCAATTCTTGAGACAAAAAGACTGATTTGTCACATTGAACATACTCTTTAAACAAGTGGTTTAAATGAACAATTGACAGTTAATCATTGCCCCCTTCTCAAATTGTATCCTCTGATCTAAGTACACAATTAAACAGTCCAGCAGTGTTTTTTATGTCCTGCATAAAAATCCATTATTAGAGACCCTGCAGTCAGACTTGCTGACCAAAGTGTTTGCTATGAGCACAAGCTCTTCAAACTTTCAGGAATAAACTGCTATTAATACAAAGTTGGACCACTTGATTCAGCTCTTAAGATGTTCCCCTACCTGTTGTCATGTTGAAGATTATCATTCTGCAAAGAGAGAGAAGCACAATATGGTGTTTTCTGATAAAATCACCAAGCTATTCTCAATCTATACTTCCATTGATCTCACTTTGATCTCTGTCTCTGTCACTATCATTGCCTCCATATTTCTTGCTTCTCAAATTTCTTCTCCAATACTTACCAGAAAAAAGCATTTTTAAAAAAATGAGAGGCCTCATGAAAGGGAGTTACTATGTCTTGGAATCACCTATTTCATATTCATGTTGATCTGAACAAGACAAATTGGATGTCCAAAATCTTTGTAGGATATAGAATCGTATTCAAATTCAAACTTCCAACTATAATTCTTAGGCCATTTAAATGAGAAAATTACCAATCCATTTGAGTCTGCTCCTGTCAGGAGTCTTTGTGATTCACATATCAGACCAGTACTGCCTACTAATAACCACAGCAATTCTGTTAGTCTTATAATTAAACCCCCTTCATAAGAAATCCCAACTATAGCTAATTGCAAGCCAATAGATAAATCTGAAAAATACCAGCCAATATCTTAGCAGTTCCTTAACCTTATCCTCTCCAGAAGCTATCTCAAAAGAAATTCTGGTTAAGACCCCATGTAAGTAACTGCCAAGATCAGAACAAGCCATTGTCCACTAGAGATTAGAAGATTTAAAGCAAGCCTTTCTGATTTATATGATGGACATTCATAACCCAAATCCCATAGCTCTACTAACTCTTCAGCAAGTAATGTAGGCCCCACTACTCAGCAGTTTATCTCTGTCCCCTTTCTGCTGCTACCGGTAGTATCTCATCCTTGTCAGGTCCATCTCATTTTCTCTGCTTCCACTCTATCCATCAACCATACTCCTGGAAGATGTATTGGCCCAATCAGCTCGGAAAAGCCAAATCATGGCTGAGGACAAATTTTTCCAGACAATTTTTTATTCACATATGTCTTCAACTGTTTCCAGCCATTGGATGGCTGAGATATTCCCTTAAAATTAAATTTTCTGTGGTATTTGTTCTAAATGCAGCTCCATTCCCTTTGCATGACTTATCTGCTACCAATTTCAACTTACAAGGCTTAGATTATGATACATTCTGATTGATTGATGTGCAGTTTTATCTATCCCCATGGTTGATTTCCTGGAATATAGCTGCATGACCTGTTAAACAAGATGACCTTACTTTTATAACCTTACTGCTAAAACAGGACATTGCTTTGAACTGGAGATCCAGTTCAATTCATCGCAGGCAACTCTTAACAAGATGAGTGGTAGTGCATCGGTATCTACAGTATGTATGTAAGTTAAGTATGCATGTACTTAGGAAATTCATATGGCCACTCAAGTCATTCACAGTGACTCCCAATGGCTTATGGCAATAAAATCCTTTTGACTGTTATCAAATTTCAAGCATCTGTTTAAAGTTCAGTGTCCAGTAATCATCTTCTGTAAACATTGTTGTAAACTTTGAAAATCAGGAATCAAACCTTTTCTCTGGCAACATACTGTTATATACTCTTTCTCATAGACAAATTCTTCCTAGGATCTATTAGAGGTGTTTATTAGATTTCACACACATATGCACATTTTCAAATGTGTCCCTGGCTTTAGCTGGAGAATTTAATACCAGGCCGTGATTATAAGTTTTTCCTTTTCCATTTTAATGCCCCAAGCTTTTGTCATTACTAGTGTCTACAATCTCTGGTCCTCATTCTAAAGATCCTAAACTTGGAATGGTGGAGCCTGGCTCCTCTGTCCAATAAATTTGACCTATGAATTCTAAATTGCTTGATTTCTGAGCCCCCAAAGTGCTAATACCCCTTTATTGTATGTTAGTATCTAATGCAATAGCCACTGATAGTATTGATCTTGAAATAGACTTTTACCATGACAGTCAGCATTTCCCTGACAGTCAGCATTTAATGTACTTTATTTGAATGTTCATTCATGTGTATAAGTTCAAAATTATGTGGACAGGTAACTGCAGGCTCAAGCAAAGTGTTTTGCTATGAACTAAGCTTGTGTTACATCAGACGTTTCCATTTTTGACCAAGGTATCAGCTTTCAACATCGGGCAGAGAAATATTCTAGCCACTGTCAAAGGTCCCATCTAGGCAGCTTTCTATTCTATTTCTCATGAGTGTCTATGGCAGAAACAATTTTCTTTCCGTAATGATTATTGATTGCTGTCTTTCCTCAAGATCCCTTTCTTCAGATTAAATGCAACTTTATTGGTTGTATCTTTATTCAGCATTTATTTAATGTTTATGGCATTGTACAGGTCCCCTTCCACACTCCTTCCCTAATCAAAGATTAAGGTCCACATTTCTTTATATTGATGATACGGCAATTCTTTCTTTGACCAAAGTTTGCCTTCAGTATTCCTTATGGATATTAACTAAATTTTGTCAGCCCAAGAAGTTGCAACTAAATTGCTCCTTTTAACAGTGCTCCTTTTCACTAATAAATGTTGGCAATATCAGTGGGCCATCAATGACTTTCAAATCAGACAGGCAATAATGTTCAAATGCTTAGATGTTTTCTTCCAATCTGTTACTTCCTGAGCAAATCAGATTCATAAAATCATACCTGGGTCCAAAGTAGTATAAACAGTTACTAGTTCTGCTGGTTGTGATAAAAATCCTTGCAATTACATTGTTGTACAAAAGTTGAGGGTCTTTTGCTATCTTATTGTTAATACTCAGCTTTCTGCTTACATTTTGAAACTATCCGGCAGAAATTTACTAGAATTCTATTGTAAGTCCTTCACTAATACCCTCTTCCAGCAGTAGGATGTTCTTCAAGTAGAGTCTGAATAAGAATTTGCTGCCTATAATATTAGTTGAGAGAATGCTTTTGGGGAGTGAATCACTGGCTCATCTGACTTTTCATAATAGATTTATTTCTGCTTGTTTCTGCTTAGAAAAGAGCTATTGCTAAATATATTTTCTTTTGTGGTCTTTCTGCTTGGTTTTTAATATCATTTTGGTCTTGACAGAACTATGACAAAGTTAAATACAGTGTCCTTGATTTGCACATACAGACTGAGGGACCTAAAATTTCCCTTGATTGTCTGAAGGATATTTTCAATAGCCTTTTCACATCATGACATCTGCTATTCATCTGTTCACATGATCTAATGAGAAGGAACCTTAAAACTGATGGAGAGAGGATTTAATGAAATTGCATGTGTGGAGCATTTTTGCATTTGCTCTGAATTAGAAGCAAATGTCTTACTCCACTATTTCCTCTACAATACTTCAAGCACAGACCTTATACTTACATTTCCTTTATGGATTGCTCAAATAAGGTTTGCTCAGATATGGAAATTATGTGTTTCATACTTGCAGAACGCTCACCAGAAGCCTCCAGGAACATAGCAATGTGATCAGGAGGCATTGTGCCTGATCATGATGTAGTAGAGGAGTTATCCACAGTAACATTAGAATGCTGCTATTAATATAGTCTATATTCTTTGGTCGCCATGATATAAAAAGATGTTGAGATACTGGAAAGAGTACAGAGCAGAGCAACAAAGATGATTAGTGGAGTAGAGGCTAAAACATATGAAGAACGGTTGCAGGAAATTGGGTATGTCTAGTTTAATGAAAAGAACAACTAGGGGAGACATGATAGTAGTGTTCCAATATCTAAGGGACTGCCTCAGAGCAGAGGAGATCAATCTTTTCTCCAAAGCACCTATGAGCAGGACCAGAAGCAATGGATGGAAACTAATCAATGAGAGAAGCAACCTAGAATTAAGGAGAATTTTCCTGACTGTTATAGCAATTAATCAGTTGAATGACTAGCTTCAAGAAGTTGTGAGTGGTCCATCACTGGAGGTTTTCAAGACGAGATTGGACAGCCATTTGCCCAGAATGGTATAAGATGTCCTGCCTGAACAGGGTGTTGGACTAGAAGATTTCCAAGATCCCTTTCAACTCTGCTATCCTCTTATTCTGTTATATTCACCAGCCTGCTTACCATTTTTTAATGAACATCTATATTTGGATGTGTGTCTGATTCCAAAAGTTTAACGAGAAAAAGATTCCTGCTGCTTGTGCAATAACGAATTGTGTTTAAGTGATAATAGTAGTCAGGTAGTCAGTCCATTGGAGATTGAACTTCACAATAAGAAGGCAAAAATCACAGGCTATTTTCTGGTTTAACTTGTAAGGCTGTCACAATTTGCTTATTATTATTTGACATTTACAAAATAATAATAATAATAATAATAATAATAATCCATCTTATGCAATAAACCTATAAAAGTTTCCCTCTCCAACTTTGCATTGTGAATAATGGGTCTACAGGTCACTTGATCTTATTTAACCCCCCACTTTGGTCTAAAGCTATTTAAGTATTACCAAAAATAATTCCAGATTCTCTTGTGCACTTTGCTTCCTAGTAAGAAAAAGCAAAATGTCAATTTTATTGTTCATTGAAGTCCTGGGGACGTATAATGGACCACCTGCAACATTTTAAATGCTCGTTATGTCCATTAAAGCTAGAATATGAGAAGAAGGAGGATTTTTCCTTTCCACCTTCCATGATATGATTAAATGAACAAGTAAAGCCATATGTTTCTATTTAGAGATCATTGTTTACACTTATCTAACAGTAAGGGAGTGTTTATGGTGTCAAAACAACCAAGGGTTGACCCATTGTATAATGTAAAAATCCAATTCTTTTAATAGACGGACTCCCAAAACAAAGTTTTAAAAGCTGTAATGTTGCTATAAAGTTATAGCATTGCAACTAGCAATGTTAAGGAATATCTGCTATGTTTTCAGAAGGGTAGAAGACTATAATTTCCCACAAGTCAGTTTGTGTTTTCCTTGCAGATTCTGTTTCCACTGTTTAGCATTGATCATTGTTTCAAGATTCAGAGCAGAGGTTACCACCAGTTATCACCAGTTCAGCAGGTTCTGACCAGTTCTGGAGAATTAGTAATCGAAATTTTGAGTAGTTTGGAGAACTGGCAAATACCACCTCTGACTAGCCCCGCCCCCATCTACACTCTGCCTCCCAAGTCCCAGCTGATCAGCTGGGTCTTCTTTTATTGCTCTGAATAGGAGAATGGAGCTGGAAAGCAGATTAGTGGGGTGGGGAGGGAATGGGATTTTGCAGTAACCTTCCCCTGGACCAGGGGAGGGAATGGAGATTTTACAGTATCCTTTCCCTGCCACACCCACCAAGCCATCCACCAAGCCACACCATGCCCACCAAGCCATACTCACAGAACTGATAATAAAAAAAATTGAATCCCACCACTGATTCAAAGGCTTACTTATCTCTGTTTGTCCTTAGATCCAGCCACACTCAAAATTATAAAACCTTGCCTTGATAAACTACTCTTTCTCTCCTTCCTTACGGATCCATGAAGGGTCCATAATGTAGACTCTTATCGAAATAATTGAAGGAAGAGGACTTTTCCACATGCCTAAGACTCCCTCCCCCTTGCTCAGGGGAATTTCTGTTAATTTACTTAATACAGTTTCAGGCTGAGGAATAGCTAGAGTTGAATAGGAATAGATGAGCCTGATAATATATTATGTTTCATTGAGAATCATTTATGTTCTATGCTAAAACTTTGGTATAATATATACACTTTAACTATTATGCACAGTTATGGTATATTATCAGCTTGCTTAGTTTACTGGAGAAAGTCTAATACATTTCTTATAAGTTCTAAAGTTTATTTGGAAATTTGTAAAAACCTGGCAGTTTACTTCTTTTAAATCCTTTAAATACTTCAGAATAATGATTATCCCCAAAATATCTTCATTTCAAATAAATTATGCATTCAAATAAAAATCAATATATATATATATATATATATATATATATATATATATATATATATATATATATATATATATATATATATATATATAGTTTAACAGATTGAAAATCCAACTGATTTGTTTCAGGAGCAATATATTTGGTCCATATGCATTAGCAGAATATAAACTCCTTAATTTTTTGTCAATATTGATATATGTTTTGGATTATTAAAAGTTTAATGAGTATCATATCACAAGAACTTCAAAATAAAGAGTTGTATTATCTAATTTAACAAATCAACCTTTGAAGCTTTTTAAGAAAATTGGAACATGTTTATTATGACCTTAAGATGAGATTAATTCAACACATGATTGTCCTTCATGTTTATGGGACACTTCTGATATTTTAAAAGAGCTGGCTATTAGGCTAATTAAACTGGAAACGTAAAATGGTGAAGAGCCTTTTCATACAATATGAATGTGTTCCACTAACACTTCATTCTGGTTTCTTACCATGAATGTTCATTTACATTATATGCCAAAAAATGTAAATGTATCAAAACTGGATTTACAGGAATGGAATGTAGCGAGATAGATAATATAGATAGAGATACAGATATAATCTTCAGTGTTTGAAGACAGAGCAATTGTGGGATTTCAGCCTTGGATCACTAATACATATTTGCTTTCTATCCATGAACTGGCATATTATCAATGTAATTCAGAGACAGATGAATGTTATTCATTGTGGTCCAGGTTTAATTACATTTTTTTTAAAAAAGTGACGTTTTGAATGCAACATAGTACCTTTCTAGAGGAAAGATCAATGATATAATTAACAAACAAATGAAAAAATAGCCAAATGATTACCTGATTTAGTCTGACAAGATTCTGCCTATAACAATAGCACCTAGACTTATATATCGTTTCACGGTGCTTTTACAGCCTTCTCTAAGTTATTTACAGTGTCAGCATATTGCCCCCAACAATCTGGGTCCTCATTTTACCGATCTCGGAAGAATGGAAGGTTGAGTCAGCCTTGAGCCTGGTGAGATTTGATCTGCCAAATTGCAGACAGCTGGCAGTCAGCAGAAATAGCGTACAGTACTGCATTTTAACCACTGTGCCACCACAGCTCAATATAGATTAAGAACAATCAAGGAAATTCCTCATAAGTAACTCACATGTCATTCTTGGTACTTGGCACTCTAAAATTGAAAGGATCCTTTTATTTGATGAAAGAATCAGCATTATTTGGTCTTTTAGTAGTTTTTAATTTTGTACTGTTTTTCGTATTTTAATGTGGCTGTACATCGCCCTGAGTCCTGTTAGGGAAATAGGGCGGTATATAAGTTTAATAAATAAATAAATAAATAAATAAATAAATAAATAAATAAATAAATAAATTCAAAAGAGAAAAGGGGGGAGGAATTACATCTTTAGTCTGGCTTGTCTCAAAGCTGCCTTTTTTGTGCTCCAAAAATTGCTCCAAAGGCTACTAGGATGAAAGGAAACATTTGCAACATATATTACCTTCTTCCTTTCTCTATTATAGTATTTGTCCATCTTGGCAACTTGAATGTTTGTGGGCTTCAATACCCAGCATTCCGCAGCCAGCACAGGGAAATTCTGGGAGTTAAATCCATATATTTCCAAGTAACCAAGGTTGAGAAATAACTGCTTTAGTATGAATAATACTGTGATGTAAGGAAAAGTTCATGAGTCCAGAGTCATTTAGATGAGATGTGCTGTGTAGAAATTTAATAAATAAAAAGTCTCCTTCATTCACTGCCTTGTGACTAATAGATACAGTACAGCCATGCTGTTTTATTGGTAGCCTTGTGGAAGTGGATTGCTGGTTCTTTCTTTAGGAATCCCAAAAGAACTGAAGAAGCTTCTTGGGTAAGAAGTCTTCAAGGAAAAACAAAGAAAGTCCAGCTGCCTTTTGAAAACACCTTTGGAAAATCCATGATCTGGATGACTGAGAATCTCCATAGACGCTTCTTTAGGAATAATATTTTTTTAACTTCTTTGTCTAGTTTGCAATACTGGGGTTTCCTGGTGCTCATAAGCAGAATATGATACAGCATATGCTATGTCAAGGAATTCTACTTGTTAAGGGAACAAAAGCTAGTAACTCTTCATCCCTATGCTCCTACTTCTCGTATGCTCCTATTTAGATTACACAGATAATCTAAGTAAACCATTGAAAACCATTGCTAGGTAGTAAAGGAACATGTGATGAAAAACATCTTTTAAAGCTTCCCATACATTAGTTTTTCAGATACTAAATCTGACTTCATTTAAAATACATTAGATTCTGCGACTTCCCTCAGAATTGAACTCTTTTATATATAATACTTCATTTGCTGACTTTGAAATGATGAGAGCTAAATGGCATCTGCAAAAATGGGAGAGAGAAAGGATGTTTAGAAGAAAATAACACATGTCTCTCTTCTTTTTTAGTCAGTTAATGTTCACATCATTCCTAAATGTTTTCAACAAACATAACTTGTGACAGCATGTTAAAAAAAGAAAAGTGAAAAAAGAATCTTACTACCATGGTAACTCAACTCTTTTCCTTCCCTTAATATTTTATTTTAAATAACATAGAAGACCAGTTAGGTAGATGTTAAAATGATGGTAATTAATTTATTGTCAGCCAGGTACTTTTGATTTTATTAAATGCTTTTCTATTACAAGCAACAAATCAACAGGGAACATCGCAACCACTTCTGCAGTGGTGAACATATATATTTATTTCATCTCTCTACTTTTTAGTGCCTGGTTAGGTAAGCTCTGTTCTGAAATTATGTTAATGGGGTGGTCCTAAACATGTTATTTTGAAGTCAGATTTCAATTTAACATGCCTCACCATTTATAAATACATGTGGCTTAGCAGCTATTCAACCTAGTCCCTATATGTCTCTTCAGAAAATTCAGCAAATGGCAGGGCGTAACCAGCTTCAGCTGATCTTGAAAACTAAGTAGGATTGCATCTGCTCAGTATTTAGATGGTGAAGTCCATGAAGGGAATCTGGAAAACAACCAAGAAGACAATTAATTAACCATTTAAATAACACTGTCCAAATCAGAACAGGAAGGAAGGAAGAATATTCTTTCAATAAAAGTGCCTGTTTTCCTCTCATTATCCTATCTATGCTATCTCTCACTGTATGTTCTTCCATGGAGAAGAAAGAAGAGATAATGTAAAGAGTAGAAAAAGCAAAAGTATTTTTGTTTTCAGGGACAAATTCCTGCTCAAAATCTTTTCACTCCAAAAAAATTTATGAGAAGAAAATAAGTGCAATGTATATCTAGAACATGGGTATCAAACTCGCGGCATTAAATTGCTGTCATGTGATGCATTGCGATATTTTTCCCCTTTGTGGAGCTGGGCTGGGCATGGCCTGCGCATGATGCATCTGGCCCGTGGGCTGGTAGTTGGATACACCTGATCTAGAAGGTTTTAAAACTGCCAGTTGGATCCTTGGAATAATTTCCTTAAGTGATCAATCCCTTATAGGTCTTGTTTGGTTCTGTAGAGTAGAGAAGAATTTTGAACAGTTCTGGCACTTAACTATCATAATTTCCTCTGATATACATAACTCAAAAGACAGAAAAACAAGAAACAGCTCTCAGATATAAAGAATTTGTGCAGTGCATGAACACAAACACATTTATAGATCTTTAGATACAGTTAAGATGATCATTAGCTCTGTAGTTACTCAGGGTCACTTTGGTGAGATGGGCAGCATTTCATAAAAATAATTGTACATCAAACAAAATTTTATGGCCTGTTATTGAGATGTCTAGATGTATGAAGCTTATCACAGTTCAATACTCTTCACTCTCATGTAGAGCATGGAAGGAAAAACAGAAAAGAAGAATATTGGACTATTTCCCCAAAAGACACAAATGGAAATCTTCAACAAGATCCAATCCAAATCGCTATAAGTTATAAGATAAGATGTTGGTAATTTTCTAATATTTATTTAAGGCTCTGTGTGTAGTGTGCATGCACACATGCTTGTATGCATGCACACATGCCTTCAAGTCAGTGTTGTGTGCATATGAGTGCAAATACACACGTATGGAAAAATTCCTGAAGTTTTCTTGGCAAGGTCTTTCAGAGGTTGTTTGTCATTCCCTCCTAATGACAACCTACAATCTACTTCACCCAATGAGCTTCGAGCTAATGCAGGATTAGCACTCACAATCTCCCTATTTCTAGTCCAAGGTCTTAACCACTAGGCATCAAGTTAAAAATTATGAGACCATGAGTTCTACTCACATACAATTGGACAGTTGTCCTATATAATGATAAATTTGATATTTAAGCATAATTCTTTGTTATGAATCCAATGGCCATCAATATAGTTTTCAGCTTCCATTTCTGTACTGATTATATTTTTAATCTGGGTTTTTAATCTGGATTTTTTTTTACAGTTTTTATGCTTTTATTTGCATTTTTACTATTTCTTGTTTTAATTGTATAAGCCTTCCAGTGAGATGGACAACTATATAAATTGAATGAATGACTCAGTGCTGGATGAATGAATTAAATACTGATATTTCACTAAACTAAACTAAACCTGTCCAACAGGTATCTTTGAAAATCAAGGGCTAAGGAGACTCTCTGGTCATATATTTAAGCTCCCAATGCAACCACACCCATTTTGGGTCATCCAACAATGACTCACAATTGAATGATTTGTATATTTGTACCCCAGAGAGTGAGAAAACATGTATCTATGGATCACTCCTAAAGAAACAGAGTTCTGTTTGTCACTTTTATCTTCCAGTTAGAGCTGAAACAACCTAGGTGACCTGTAGTATCTTGGATAGTCTACAACCTTAGACAGGGATATTTGTCAGATACCGACAATGAATTGTTTATCTGTCCTTCCATATAATAAATCCACTATCCTTAGCCAGTCAGACTATGGTCTAATTTTTCAGCAGCAGAAACACAGAAGCCAAGCTTTGCCAATTTTGTGCCCCACACCAACCCAGCACTCAATAATTTCAAGTAGAATATTCATTTGTTCAACCGCTTGTTAAAAATAATTTAAGACTCTTATTTATATCTTACAATAGAACTATCAGGGTACCTGGGGGGGAAACCACAAAGCTCAGTCATTTCCTACAAGAATAAATGGTCATAAGCCTAACGACAGAAATGACCACCATCAAAAATCAATAGGAAAATGTTACACTTGTTTGGTGTTCTGTTTGATGTTCTGTTATTGAAGACAGAAATGCAACAGAGGAATTTAAGGGATTTCAAGCATGTAACTACTGAATTGAGATTAACAATATATTGCCTTGATTCTGAAAAGCATAATACTTCCCTGGGCCCAACAGAGAAATCATTTGACCCAAAGAGGTTAAAATGAATATAGGTGCACTCAATTTCACAGTTACGAATGGCTACTAGGCTTATTTCATACACAAGTAAACCAAATGATGACAAACACTTCAGAGCATTCCAACTTTATTCCCTGCATCTATGAAAGAAGATTTTAGCTCATGAATGTTTATAACTATAGTTTGTAAGGTATTTCAAGAGGCTTTGTTTCTAAAAGCATTGTGTTTAAAAGCAGAAGACCTTATGTGTTTCCAAAAATGAACTTTTTAGGAGAAGAAGGGAGGGGATTGCTTTATTACCTCAAAACTTACAACTTTTCTACCTCAAGACCTATATCAATGATTAGATAATGATGTCTTCAAATCAATTTCTATAAAATAATTAATTTTATCAATTGAGTAATTGATTTGTTTTTATTGATTAGTGTGATTAGAGTGTTTAGTGCATATAATGTGATTACTGATTAGTGTAAATGATCAGCAATTCATGTAAATTAATTGATTAGTAAAATTAGTGATTTAGTTAATTTAATTGACCAGTGTGATTGGTGATTAATGTAATTAATTAGGCTGTTTGTTGCTTAGCAAAATTATTTGATTAGAGTGATTTAATTAATTGATAAATTGATTATTATAATTTATTAGTTGGTGTGATATTGGCTATATTGATTACCCAAATATCTTGTTTGATTAAGCAATTTGTCTAAATTAATTGATTTATCATCTAATAGTATAATAACTAATTGTTAAATGACCATTAATTTACTGATTCATTGAATTGATAGAGATTTCATACTGTATCATTGATTATCTAGTCGATTGATTGATTTTTAGTAATAAGTAACCATACTTTTGATTTGTTCTCTAACTTATCAATTAACATTTATTAATTACCAACATTCATTAAGAAACTGTCTACCTATCACATTAACTAGCTATTGTAATTGTTTAGTGTACTATTGTCATTGACCATGCCAACCAAAAACTCCAAACCCTCCTCTACCAAACAACAACAAAAGAATAATATCTCTAGCAATGACCTCCCAGACTCCTGCACATGTTTCAGATGTCTTGAAACCATCAGTGAAAGCAAAAATAATATCAAATGCTATCTATGTGACAATCAAGCCCAACCTGCCTGCTTAAACGCAAACAAAAGCCTAGCTGATATGGTTAAAAATTCAGATACATTCTTTTATCTATGTCCATCATGTTCTTCTAAGCTAAACAAATTGAGTACCCTGCCTGACAGATTTGAAAGCATAGAATCACTCATTCACTCAATAGAAGAACGCTTAGCAACACATTTTGAAACAACTATACAAGCAAGCTTAATCTCTCTTGATAAAAAAAATACAGCACAGATAAGTGATTACCTATGAGCTCAAAATCAAACCCCAATTCAAAAACCACTACCACAACTACTACTTCAACTACAATCACAAGAACAACCAAAAATAACCACCAAACCACAGCCACAAACAATTACTGTCCCATCAAATAATTCCACAAAGGGAATACTATCCCCTTACTGATCAGAGACATCATGAAACGTGATGAGAAACATCCAAATGCCATCTTATTTGGTCTTGAAGACACCAACGAATCAGGTGACATCACCAAAGTTCACAATATCATAAGCAACTCAAATACAACAAACATCTCTCCTGAAAATATCATTGAAATAACCAGAGATGGCCCTGAGTTCAAATACAATGACAGCTCTGTGGCCCCAAGAGTTTGTAGAGTTGTTTGCAAAAATGAGTCCAGCAAACATATATTCATTCATACAATAAACACCATTGCAAAAACCAATCCCACCCATAAAAAACTTCGCTCAAGACCAGACGTACTCATACTGCAAAGAATCTGCTCCTGTGAACACACAGAACTCAAAAAATGTCTAGACAATGGAGAAAAGGACCTGTACATTGATGACCATGCTGATTGCATCACAAGAAAGTCACACAACCCGCAACTCTGCATCCAACCCTACCCCATCCAATCCACCATCACTCAAAACTAGGCACATGTCCCTAACTACCTCTATTCCAACTACAACTGGCCTTAAATGCAAGCTACTCAATGCAAGAAGCCTTGTAAATAAAATACCTGAATTTGTCCTCTTACTAAATACGGCTCAATTCAACATCATATTTGTCTGTGAAACATGGTTCAATGCATCTCTCCCTGACTCCAATATCACAGTAAGAGACTATCATGTTTACCGATCAGATCATGAAATCTATAGAGGAGATGGTGTTGCTATCTTCTATAAAAAGTCCCTACATCTAAAAACATCCAAGTTACCCAGGAGCTTGCAATTCCTGAGACCATCGTCTGTGAACTGTCATTAAATATCATATTTAGATTCTTACTATGTTAAAGAGCCCCTGATTGTGACATCAAACATGTAAACAAGTTAAATTCATTATTAACATGGGCAACATCCTGCCCATAAGCTTTTATCTTTCTTGGTGACTTCAATCTACCTCATATTAACTGGACCCTAAACGAATGTAAAACTGAACTCAAACATGAAGCCTTCTACAATGCTGTAAAAAATCTGGGACGGAAAAAACTAGTAACCAACAATACTAGACTTAACAACTGCCTCGATCTCATCTTCTGCAATAGTTTGAATTCAATTTATAGAATATAAATTAAAGAATCCTTTTCCAACAGTGACCACAACATGATTTACTTTTGTCTCAACATACGTCCACACAAAAATCATCATATTTATTTATTATTACACTTTTATACCATCCCCTCTCCCAAAAAAGGGACTCGGTACAGCCAAGATAAAATGACATAAATAGTAAAAAATTTAAAAGAGATTTAAAAGAAATTAAACTAGTGGCTGGAATGATATTATAAAAGCAGAGTAAAAAAGGTAAAAAAGTTAAAAATTTCCAAAATTTAAAACTCTAGTAATTAATACTAGGCCAGACCGGCCTGTTGGAAAAGATGGGTCTTTAATGTGCGCCGGAAGATCTGCAGATCAGTGATGGCCCACATCTCCAGGGGTAATTCATTCCAGAGGGAGGGAGCCCCCGCAGAGAAGGCCCGCACCCTCGGGGTCGCCAGCCGGCATCGTCCAGCTGACGGCACCCCAAGGAGGCCCACCCTGTGGGAGCGCACTGGCCAGCGGAAGGCCGATGGTGGCAGCAGGCGGTCCCGTAAGTACCCAGGTCCCAAGCCATGGAGCACTTTAAAGGTGACCACAAACACATTGAATCGCACCCGGAAAGCCACTGGAAGCCAATGCAGCTCATGCAGGAGTGGTGTAACATGAGAGCTCTGAGGAGCCCCCAAGATCACCCGCGTGGCCGCATTTTGCACCAGTTGAAGCCTCCAGATGCTCTTCAAGGGGAGCCCCATGTAGAGAACATTGCAGTAATTTAGGCGGGAGATGATGAGGGCAGAAGTGACTGTGCGAAGAGCGCCCCGATCCAGAAAGGGTCACAACTGGAAGATCCGACGGACCTGACAAAAAGCCCCCCTGGCGATGGCTGTTATGTGCTCTTCTAATGACAGCCGTACATCCAGGAGGACACCCAGATTGCGTGCCCTCTACGTGGGGGTCAAAATTTCTCCCCCCACGGCCAGCGTTGGAGTGAGTTGGCTGTATCTGGGTGCAGGAAACCACTCGGTTTTGGTCGGGTTGAGCCGAAGCCTGTTAAGACCCATCCAACTCCGTACGGCTTCCAGGCACCGGGTCATCACCTCAACGGCTTCGTCGGGGTGGCCTGGGGTAGAAATGTACAGCTGAGTGTCGTCAGCGTACTGATGGAACTCTACCCCAAAGCCACGGATTATCTCACCCAGAGGCTTCACATAAATGTTGAACAGCAGGGCGAGAGCACAGACCCCTGAAGCACCCCACAAAACAAGGGTCTCGGGGTCGACCTCTGCCCCCCTACCAACACAAATTGCGAGCGGTCGGAGAGGAAGGAGGAGAACCACCGTAACACGGTGCCTCCCACTCCCAACCCCTCCAACCGCTGCAATAAGATACTATAGTCAACAGTATCAAAAGCCACTGAGAGATCTAACAGGACAAGGACAGAAGAACAACCCCTGTCCCGGGCCTTCCAGAGATCATCCACCAACGGAACCAACGCCGTCTCCATGCTGTGCCCAGGCCTGAAACCCGATTGGAGAGGATCTAGATATACCGCTTCATCCAGGTGCTGAGGGAGCTTCGTGCCACCATACTCTCAACAACCTTCGCCATAACGACGGGATCCCCAATTATAACTTCAAAAAAGGCAACTATGATCTTATAGACAGCGATCTCTCATCTCTTGATTGGCAACTTCTATTCACTGGATGCAATACTGTTGAAGACCATTACAACATATTTTTACTTGAAGTCAAAAGAGTCATCAAACTATATGTACCAATAACAACTCCCAAAACCAGAAAAAAACAAATTACCCATAACAATAAGGAAGCTTCAATCCCCAAAAAAATAACTTTGGCAGAAAAACAAAACTGGTCACATTGCCAACTTTAAAAGCTGATACAAAAATTTATGCCACCAGACTGAATGCATCGATTATCACATTAAACAAGAGGAAAACCTTCTACATACCAATTCCACCCGCGCTTTTTACAATTTTGTAAAAAACAAACTAAAAAATTCAAGGTTCATCCCACCCCTGAAAGGACCTAATGGTAAAGACTGCAATGACAACACCATTAAAGCCAACATCTTTAACACATTCTTTGGCTCAGTATTTGTAAACAGCAATGAATCATGCCCAGTATTTCCTAGTCAAATCACAGACAACTACAATGATCTAATGCATATCGATTTTACAGAAGATAATGTTGAAAAAGCACTATGCAATCTAAAACCATCTCTTTCTATTGGACCGGACGGAATATGTGCCTTTTTCTTTAAAAAGCTATCCACTGCCATAGGCGAACCTCTAAGCATAATCTTTGAAAAATCTTTCAGGACCAGCTCCTTGCCAAAACTATGGTCACAAGCCATGGTGATCTCCATCTTCAAAAAGGGAGACCCCAGCCTAGTTGAAAATTACAGACCAATCTCTTTATGCTGTGTCACCTGTAAAATCATGGAATCAATTATTAACTAATCCATTATCCTCCAACCTACTCTCTAATAAACAATTTGGTTTCAGAAAAAAAACTATCCTGTAATCTGCAACTCTTACACTGCAAAAACATATGGACTACACAACTCGTTCAGGGCAAAGCAATAGATGCAATTTGCATAGACTTCTGTAAAGCCTTTGATTCAGTGGTACACGACATATTACTACTAAAACTTATCTTATGGTATCTCTGGACACCTGCATAACTGGATAGAAGCATTCCTGTCAAACAGGCAACAAATGATCAAAATTGGAAGCATCCTATCAAATTCTGTACCTGTCAACAGTGGTGTCCAACAGTGGTGTTCATTTAAGGTAGTGTTCTAGAGCCAACTCTCTTCATACTCTACATAAATGACATCTGTGATCATATTAGGAGCAACTGCGTTCTCTTCGCTGATGATATAAAGCTATTCAACACCACAGACAATACTGCTATCCTTCAAAAAGACCTCAACTATGTATCAGAATGGTCAAACAAATGGCAACTTCAAATCTCAACAAATAAATGTTCTGTCTTACATATTGGCAAAAAAAATCAGAAAATAAAATACAGGCTGAATAGTCAAGACCTTGTTGATGATCCATGCTCTGTAAAGGACCTTGGAATACTCATCTCTAATGATCTAAGTGCTAGAGCCCACTGCAACTACATAGCCAAAAAGGCATTAAGAGTTTTGTTAGTCTAATCCTATGTAGCTTTTTCTCTAGTAATATCACACTACAAACTAGAGCATACAAAACATTTGCTAGACCAATACTTGAATACAGCTCATCAGTCTGGAACCCGCATTATGTATCTGATGTTAACACAGTTGAGAAAGTCCAGAAATATTTCACAAGAAGAGTTCTCCACTCCTCTACTCGTTGCAGAATACCATAGGCCACCAGACTTGAAATTCTAGACCTAGAAAACCTGGAACTACACTGCCTTAGGTCCGATCTAAGTATAGTATATAAAATTATACATTGCAATGTCCTACCTGTCAATGAATACTTTAGCTTCAACCATAAAATTACAAGAGCACATAATAGATACAAACTCAAGGTAAACTGCACCAAACTTGTTTGCAGGAAATACGACTTCAGCAACAGAGTAGTCAATGTCTGGAATGCTCTACCTGACCCTGTGGTTTCTTCCCCAAAACCCAAAAATTTTAACCTTAGACTGTCTACTATTGACCCCACCTCTTTCCTAAGAGGTCTGTAGGGGGTGTCCATAAGCGCACCAACGTGTCTACTAACCCTGTCCTATTGTTTCTTTTTATTTTTCTTATATGTATCGATTTCATGTATTCATAACTATATTTATACTTATACCTGTTATCTTATAATTGCTTGAATAAATAAATAAATAAAATAAAATAAAACAATAAATAAAACAATAAATAAACAATAAATAATAAATAAAATTAAAAAATATTTGACCTCCTTGTCAAAAGGCATAGTCATCTGTTTTCTAATCCTGAGAAGAATAACTCTGATTCAATCTGAATTGGGAAACTGAGGTTTGAAAAGGGCATTTTGAAGATCCAAGGGCAAACCAATATGATTTGAGCCATTGAGATTTCATTTTGGGGAAAAAAGACTTTTCCATAGGCTATGCTAGGGGAGACTGAAAGTGACTACAACTGCTTCATTTCTGGAAGAATGGGGTGAAAATGTCTAGGATGGCAGACTCTGTGGAGACCATTAACCCTTCTAGTTACAACTAAGTCTTTTCAAGGATTTTCATTTTCTTTAAACCTCTTTATCCTGCAGTTCTTTTAAGGCAGACTAGCAGGGATAAGGGCGGGGGGGGGGGGGGGGGGGGGGGGGGGGACTGCATGGCCACCTTCCAATTGTTTTGTAAGTAATTTAGTTGTGCTGAGTGAACTAATATAACTACCTTTATGACAATTTGAAAATTAAAACCATACTATTTAAAAGGTACGGTCTTATTTTCCCATTCGCATTCCTGAAATCCTGAGTTTGGCATAAAACTAAAAAAAATGATTATTAACTAGCCATATTAGAATGGTGTGCTTTGCTGTCTCTGATTCTTAGACTGTCTAAGGTTGCCATAGGAGATTGGCAAGCTCAGAAGCCCATCCTTGGCAGGACTAGATTGTGTCAGGATTGTGGCTTGCAAGCAATATTGTTCATTAATTAACCAGCAGGCTGGCACCATAAGATACAATGCCACAGACAAAGAAGCTGATGCCAAACAGGTAGCATTCTTAGCTTTGGCATACTGTTCTTACAATAATAAATGCTTAATCTAGTACTTGTAAGTGTTAAACCATTAATCGATTTACCGAACACTGAAAGACTTAAATTTGCCTCAGTCATGCACAATTTAAAAGTCAGTTTTAACTCAAGAAATCATTTTGCTTTGACCTGTCTCCAAAATGTGGAGGGCTGAGTTCTTCCATATTTATAAGTGTCTTATAAAATGTAAATAAATGTGTAATGAATAATTTTCAAAAAAAATCATTCCTATATTTTGAATTTTCTAATATTTACAGCTGCTACTGGAAGTTTGGAAATATTTTCAGTGGGATGTGCAGATTTACTTTGGAGTTTTCCTTACACATTTCAACTTTATTTAGAAAACATATACAGAAACACAGAGAGACAGAGATAGAGATACGAGGAGAGAGAATGGGTTAATTTGGGAATATAAAATATTAAAAAAAGGATCATGAAAAAAATGGCTATTTACAAACTGGATTAGGTATAACAAAGTTTTTTCTACATGCTATTGCATGAATATTGTCTACAATATTATTTGTGTCTTCCTTAACATAAATAACCAATGCAAGATAAACAGGAAGAGTGTTGCAGCATGAAAAAAAATCTACAGCATGTAAAAATTAATTAATTGAAGAACCTGATCAAAAACAAGTTCCTTGAAGCAACTTGAGGTCATATTAGTAACATTTTAGGGTCATTTAATTTCATTAGCTGGTGTGCAATTGCTCCAAGTGATTTTTTAAGACACAATTTGTCCATAAAATGTATGTTTTCATTAAATGCATCATTAGGTTTATGGTCTCTTCACTCAATCTCCATTTCTGCCTGCTTTATAGGGACAAGAAATCAGAAGCAGGCACAAACATTTCTACTTAATGAGTTCTTTAATATGTGTGAGTGTTTGCTTTAGGGGAAGCGGCTGAGATATTTGTTTGCAATATCTGATGAAGTCAAGAACTTTAGTCCAGAGCGCTGACATCCAAAGTATTTCTGATTTCTTTGTCATCCATTTCTGGCCTACACGGTTATGCCAGAGTCTCTCTTCCCTTGCAGGCTCTTCTGAGCTAAAATGATATTTCAAAGCTAACTTTTGTCTTGCAACAAGCTTAAAATGTTCTACCCTGTTCTAAACTGGGAGAAGCAAATAAATCTGAAGAAAAGAAGCACATTTTTTTGTTTAAGTTTGACTGTCTTTTCCACCAGTGGGATGGAAGTGGTGGGATTCAATTTTTTTTACTACTGGTTCTGTGGGCGTGGCTTGGTGGGTATGGCAGGGGAAGGATACTGTAAAATCTCCAGTCAGAAGTGATATTTGCCGGTTCTCTGAACTACTCAAAATTTCTGCTACTGGTTTTCCAGAACTAGTCAGAACCTGCTGAATACCACCTCTGCATCAGATAAATCCTTATATTTGAATTTATTGCACTTCTGCTTCATAGGACAACCCATTTATCCTTGATGATAGTCCCTTAGTTTTTCTATTTTTAGAAAGTTATAAAGTCATTCTGTGGCTGAAACTGAGAAAATGGATTCACTTTTCTCCCTCCCTATTCTGGGCATTTGATTTGATCATAAATGGATGTGCCCTCTCTGTGTGTCTGTGGTTAGCTTTGTCCTTCGACAATTTGCTAAAACAACACTAACATTCTTCTCTCCTCAACCAACCTTACCCTTTTCTTGGAGGATAGAAATAATCCACCTCACAGTCTGTTCTGTGACTCTTTTAAACTCTTATGCTGCCCTTAATATGTAAGTCTGCGCATACTCAGATTTCCCCATTCAAAACCATTTTTAATATTGAGCTCAATATAGGTTCAGAACAAGCCACAGAAGGTCAAGCTTTAGAAATCAAAATTATTTTTAAGGAGTTTTTTTGTTTCTGTTTTTCAGTATCAAGGTCAACATGGCACACAATTGCCATCATTTGGTATATACCACTTTTTATGAGAAATTGCCAAGCAAAATGCACTAAAGTACAAAATAATCCAGACTAGAATTATCTGTAAATTGGCAAAGACATAGCTCTGCCTCATTTGCTCATTTTTTTCTTCTTCCATAACCTACCTCAATAAGAGATAATGGGTCCTGCACCTAATCCAAGTTATTAACATTTCTTCCCACAGCAACTTAATTCAGAATGACACAGGATTTTGATTAGCATTACATTGATTTTAATTGGCTCTGTGTTAGTTACAACCTGTACAATCTGTATCTTTGGTGGCTCCCAATTAGCTTATGAAGTAACCTTCCTCCTCTTCTACTTGCTCCTTGGTGCACAGGATAAGTATCAAGTCCTTTTCCAATCTAGGATAGCTTTCACTCTTTTTAGTTTTTACCTCCAGTCTAGCAATATTCCCTAAGCTTTTAATAACTTAAGCAATGATCAGTATTGCAGTAGGATTTTTGCATTCTTATTACATCTTTCTTGTAAAGCTTGACAGCAGAGTTCATTTTAAAAGATTCCCCACACAATAGTATAATTTGGTATTGATGAAAAAACATCGCTCTCAGAATAACACTAAAATAGCAGTTGAGAATCATGTGTAAACTGTGAGTCTTAGAGAGAATTGGGATCTCTTTTCTGTATCCTATTGATTTGGACAGCTCTACAAGCACATCACTTCTCTCTGCAGAGTAGGTTCATATTCTTTGCAGTAAGTTCATACAGGGCCTATTCACCCATTCGGGCTTCTCCGTTGCACTTTGGTGTTCCACCTCAGTAATGCACGTCTCTTAGCAACCGTCTAGGTCCTTATGAACAACACTCGTTTGCATGTATACAGATCCTTGATGGTATCTATCAAAATGACAGCTATGCAAGTAGATCATAATCATTCTATAACCAATCTAGCACTAGCACCAATCTGTTTCATTAACATTAGTAGAGATAATCAAAAACATTAAGAAAGCATAATTTCAAAAACAATTTGAGCCAAGTAAGATGCAAAAGAAACCATCCACTGCAAATAATAATTAAAAGCAGAATGTTCTCTCCCTTCTTTAGAGGATGTGCCCAGAACATTCCACTACATAAGGAATATAACTCAGAGAGGTTGGCTGGAGTGGCAGCTGAGCCTTCTTCAAGACTGGTAAATTAACAGTATTTGTAGGTATCCATGGTAAGGCAGGAGATTAATGTTCTTTATAATGTTATGATGCAAAAGACACTGCCTTATAAACCAATGTCAAACCCCAGCCACAAGTAAATAAGGGTGAGTTTGGGTCATGACATCACTGTATATCTAAAATCTTTTTGACACCACCTCAATTTGCTGGGGATATCTCTTTAATCATTCCTGATGGGAACAAATTAGCTTTAGTTTCCAGGAGTAATGCAGAGGTCTCCAAATCATCTGATGCTTGCTTTCCAGCTTCTGCATCTTAGCTAACAGTGTTTCTGGACTTATGTGTGGTTACCCCAACAAACTATGGGTAATTCATTCTGTTTTTATGGATGCACTTACATTTAAAAGCAAATAGTTATCTATTTTTTCAATAGCTAAGTTCCACAATAAAAATTAAATGCAAAACCCAACATTTTTAAATAATCTAATGGGCTAAATTTAGAAATCAATCAGATTAAACATTTAGCATGTTACTTTTATTCAAATTGTTAGGCAATATAACTTTCTTCAGAACTTCAGTGCAATCATAAAAAAAAAGAATCAGTCTTAACAATTCAGTGTTTCACGTATGCTCCATTATATAAGACTTGCTGGCGAGAAATTGGTAGCTTTAAGGAAACTGCTGATTTTCTGAACAGATTTATTCATTCACGCAGTACTTTGTAATTAAAAACAAATTACTTAGATATCATAGAACATTTTTAAAGTAGGAATGGAATAGTTCATGAACCATGCCCAGTTAGACATCCGTTTGAATAAAAATGTTCATATTAAGTATTCTCTAGTTAGAGCAGATGTAAAAATATCTTGGGAGCAATATGGTCAGGCAAAAACTTTAATTCTATTTCCATTATCTTCCCAGGACAATTTCTCTGTCACCATTTATCATTAATTAGTATTAGTATCTTTTCTTTTTTTTTACAACTTTAATCTTACAGTTAAATTTTCCAAATCTTTAGCATTATTCATAATTATGGATATAATCTTCATCAATGGCTGAAATACTATCAGTATATGATCTCTTGGAGTTTGAATCTCTCATCGATAGTGGTGGACCTGCAATGTTACAAAATGCTACAAAAAAGGAGACTGATCCAGACAAGAGTGTATTCCATTTAAGTGTATTCCATTTAAGTTGGAATTTTTCCTCCCCACCAGTATATATAGGGAGACGGCAGCTCCGATCATGCTTTGCTTGCACAAGCATGAAGCTGAAAGTACCAACCTTAAGATGGCGAGTGGGACCTCATCAAAACGTTGCCAAGACATTCTCAATCTTACACGGGAAAACACACCAAGACCTGCATACCTGTACCGTGAAAATCTACATATATATATATATGTATGCTTTTTCCCTTAATTGGGGCTTAACAGGGTGTTGTAAGACAAAGTATATACTTATTCCCCTGCCTCAGCTGAACAGGATAGAGCCAGGTGGTGTAGTGGCAATTACAACTGCCTCACATGTAATACTTCCCTGGTTTGAATCCCAGTAAGGGTATGGCTAGCTGAAGAGAGCTAACTAGCTCAAAATAGATCTATCCTAGTCTCCCTTATTTATTATTTAAATTATAAGCTCAAAACCTTACACATACATACATACATACATACATACATACATACATACATACATACATACATATATATATATATATATATATATATATATATATATATATATAAAACAATTGTAATGCCAGTACAAATGCACCTTGTTATATTCTTATAATTAAAATTAAAAAAATAAATAGGAAAAAGAAAGAAAGAACATAAAGTTGACCAAGAACAAGGATCTTCTAGAGCAGTAATGGCTAACCTTTTTGGTACAGAATGCCCAAAGTGCATGAACATCCCCAAAATACAATGTGTGCATGTCCCCTGCACATGCCCACTTGTCCCACACATGTGTTCTGGCCCCCATGCACATGTGTGGCAGGGACCCAAAGATCAAGTGGCTGGCGGGAGGCATGCATACATGCGCGGCGGAGTTGAGCTGAGGCGATGGCTCATATGCCCAAACAGAGGACTCTGAGTGCCACCTCTGGGCACGTGTGCCATAGGTTCGCTATCATGGTTCTAGACCAAGTAACACATAGCCTTGTAGATACTGTTGGACTATACATCTCAACATCTTTCCCCCTAGAAACATGTTTGTTAGTGCTTATTGGGACAAGTATCACAATTGATGTATGCTTTGTAGGAAAAGTTATTATTTCATTTTACTTTTAAATTCCAAGATGTTTTTTATCGTACAAAGTCTTTCTAGTGCTTTTGAGTTTGTACATGTTCATCATATGTGATAAACTGTTCCTTCAGTTTCATGACATCTCCAGCATTAGATAATAACTTAGATAGAATTGTATACCTTAGATATTATTATAGAGTTGTGAACCATCTGTTAAAACATTGTGTAGCAATTTTCCTTTAACATAGAATTTACCATAAATTTTAATCTATAATTCTTCCCATTCTTCTATTACAATCATTTTTTTGACATTTTGCATCCATTTTATGCATAGTTACTTGCTGGTTCTGTAACTTTTTAACTCTCTCTCTCTCTCTCTCTCTCTCTCTCCCTCTCCCTCTCTCTCTCTCTCTCTCTTTCTCTCTCTCCCTCCCTCTCTCTCTCTCTCTTTCTGTGTGTGTGTGTGTGTGTGTGTGTGTGTGTGTGTGTGTGTGTGTGTGTGTGTGTGCATGTGTGTGCTTGCTTGCTTGCTCCAACAGGTGGGGAGATTTTTTTCCCTTAATTTTCCTTCTTCCTTCTTGATAACTAATTTTATCTTTCTGACTATTTTATAAGTACTCCAGCCATGATATATTCCACCCTTCATTAGGTAATTCTTGCTACTTTCTTACTTTTTAGTCTATTTGTAGAAGCTGAGCGAACCATATCTGCATACATAATTACATTTTCTTGCTGTAATTATATGACATGAAATGCATTTGAAGGAGAAACCTGAGGTGAAATTGTTGGGCTTCATTATTCCCTTAGTGAAATTCCATACTTTTATCAAACTTTGTCTAATAATAGGTGCTTTTAAGTTTTATTCCTCTTTTGTATTTCTGTACCATAAATATCTGTGAAGTTCATTGGCAAAGCTGGCCGATTCCAAAATTAGCATTCTGCTATTCAGATATTTTATCCACTCCATTATCCATGACAGGCAACTTGCTTTATTTATGATAGAGTTTAAAGTTTTGAAGGATCAGATTTTGGAATATTACAGAATTTTTGTTTGATTCTAAGTCTTTTCCTGCTCCATATAAATTTACTGACATTTTCTTGCCATTCCTGTAAGATTCTCACTGAAATATGGACTGATGTCATTTAAAATAAATTGATATTTTGGGTAATACATTCATTCTAATGAATCCTGACTGAGATGTTTTTGGTTCTTCTTTCTTTTGAGGTCTTTTAATTTCTTGCCATAATTTGACATAGTTACTCTGTCTCTGATCTATTTCTTGATTGTTTCCTCAAAACAACCTCAGTAAAATTTAACAAAAAACATCATAATTTAATGAGAGATATGCTTATAGCAATAAAAATAAAAGTTGTTCAATGCTGAAAGAAAGACACAATTCCAACAATATCTGCTTGAGAAATTAAATCTGGAAAATATGCAGCAATGGCAAAACTAACAGTATTTTTTTAATTAAAAAACCTCTTTTTTATGATCTTATAATCCCTTAATTCAGGGTAAAGTCAAGGCGACTGGATGGAGCTGAGAGTTTACTGGCCAGATTCTCTTCCTCATGCCATGCTGAGTTCACAGCAGATTTTTTTTAATTTGCGCCCTAGCAGAGAAACATCTGCCGCCGCCATGCCACTCTAACAGTATTTTTGCACAAGAGATATTTAAATTCAAAGAATGTTTTTCATACATACAACACATCATGCACCTTGTAATGGCTCTTTCAATATTATACTGAACTTTGAATGGAAAAAAGACAAATCATTTTATGCTTCTAATCTTGATGTCCTGCATTTACATTAATATTGATAGAATATTTTCCCTCATTTTGTATTAGTAATTTAACAACTGCAGTGATTAACTTAACAACTATAGCAAGAAAGGTGGTAAAATTCACTTAACAAATGTTTCATTTAGCAACAAAAACTTTGGGCTCAATTGAGGTTGTAAATTGAGGATTACCTGTCCTGTATTTTGTTCCCTCTCCTCTTTGAGTCTTGGGAAAGACTAGCAGATCATCTTCAACCAACAAAGCCTTCAATTCCACAAGATATTTTTTATCTTTGTATGCAAAACCATGAATGTGTATTAAGCTATTAGTGCACATTGATGTAATATGGAGAGCCTTAAAAATATATTATAAAACTGGAATGAAATGAGTTAGATTTGCACAATAAAATGGGATCCAGATAAGGTAATCAAGACTTCTCTGACTGCAGTTATCTGCTGGTGAAAAAGTGAGACACAAATTAAATATACAAATAAACCCGAGTTTTTCCTAGCTATAATCTGGACTGGCTCACCAGCTGGAATACTGCTTTTCTTTATGCAACAATAGAATGACATGCTTGGTATAATTTGCAGGCTATTCACTGGCTGCTTAATAGATTCTGAAGTTTGGAACTGGAACCGATTAACATGAATAAATGTAAATGATGGTTATCTAAATTACAAATAAATGATGAATTAACAAATCCCCCTATATATGCTATAAAACCAGTCACTACTTAAATCATCTGGATACTTTGAAATATAGGCATGCCAAGCACAGTTTAAGGAGAATTGTTTGTGCCCAGGCAAAGCCTTTGCTGACATAAATATATTCTGACAGTAATTAAAATGTTTCTCTACAATGGCAAATACAATACCAGCACATTATCCAAAGGGAGGAAGGTTTTTTTTTAAATCTTCCTGTGCTTAGAAAAAAAAAGAAACTAGGGATGGTGGGAAAAGATACATCCCTGGATCACTTTTCATTCCCTTTTACTTAATCATCAGATTCTTACTGTGGTGAACCCAGCTATAACATCTGAGCTGGCCCTGGATTTGAGAGCTAGTTCCTTACACAGATTTTTCCAATTCCAGCTGCTATAGAGTCAGCCATGTTAACTTCAATTGCTTCATTTTTAACCAGACATGCTCATTCCCATTATACTTTGATATTTCTTTTCTTTTTTTAATTTTTTATCTTTTCTTTGACATACCTAACTCTCACATCTGCTAAACAAAGCAGACTGAAGCCTACGTTTATAAATAGAACTTTTCATTTTCTTTCAACGAACATTCATTCCTTGCAACAGGCCACCTATTCTCTTTCTGCCAACATTTGCTTCTCCTACAATTTGTCTACATGACAAAAGTTAATCTAGTTTTTAATCGTGTATATATAATTTACATTGTTCTTTCCATTTTCACGGTTAAATACAGCTATCTTTGTCATTGATTCATTCAGTTTCAGATTCACACTCCTTCTTGCATCATACAGTCTCATGTTTGCTTCAAATGATTCAGCTTCGC
This sequence comes from Bungarus multicinctus, assembly GCA_023653725.1. Lineage (NCBI taxonomy): Eukaryota > Metazoa > Chordata > Lepidosauria > Squamata > Elapidae > Bungarus > Bungarus multicinctus. The sequence goes on along the minus strand of CM042836.1, from coordinate 103,157,361 downwards.
AGCTAGTAACACGACATTAAGTGCATGAAAAGTGCATGTCCAACCTACATATCTCTAATATAAGAAGGCTTCTTTATACATTTTCCCATAAATATACTAATATACTAATCAACCACAGTAAGGGACTGAGGGACACTACTGATCCTTGTTGTGTTCTAGCTCAATGCTGAACCATTCACTAAACAGCTGATTTTGTCTCATGCATTCTCTATTTCTATCATATGCTCCACTTAGCAGCCAGGTTTTACTCTGATATAAATATTTGGTAATTCAAGTCTATTCATTTGTTAAAAATAATAATATGTTAGATTTATGTTTTATATCCAAACAATTCTTGGCAGTTTACAATTGTTAAAACCTGTAAAAACAGAGATCACTAGGTGGGGGGGAACCCATAAAAGCAGTATGGGACAGCTGAATAACTATGGCAAAGGAAATAAATTCAGGGAGGAACAGAAAAGAAAAAAGGAATGTCCTCTCCAAAGACTAAATCAAACTAAATCAAAATCAACAGATTTACAATACAGTGTGTTTCCTGCTTTCATACATTTCCCAATGTCCTGCTGAACAACTGAATGTGATGTACTGACATGACATTTTAGTAAGCAGGCAGAACCTTAGACATATTCATGCAGCTTGCGATTGTCTGCTGATGATAAGGACAAAACTGGTCAGTTTGGTACATTTTGACAATTATATCAAGAGCACATTCAAAGCTCATACATAGTCATAGTATTTTATGTAAGTTTAGAATCTCTAATTAGAGGATACATTGCAAACCAAAACACTAGCCTCAATAAACTAAATGAACTGGCACTCATTCAAGATTTAAGGTTTAATATTCATAAGAATATATATATTTCAATCAAGTATTTTATTGTGACTGATCATACTTTTATCATTATAATATCCTAGCTGTAAAATTAAGAATATCTTCTTAGACAGATATAAAATGTCAAAGTAAATGGCCACATACATAGCTGAATGAAATGAAAATATCTGTATTACTGGCATACCAAATTGCTAATCAGAAGGATTTTTTTTTAAATGTGGGATTTGAATGTGATGAGTCAGTAATGAATTCTTCATGATATAAAATTCTCTAAATCTATTTACCTTATTCTCATAATAATAAAAACTATAAAAATAATGTATAATTGGTTTAATTTTGGTCTGCTCCCATAAAAATGCAGTATATTCATCAATGACTTTCTAGGCTGTGATTTGGTAATTAAATGGGTAGGTTTCTGGTAGTGGCAATCATTTAGTAATTTAGTTTAATAAAGTTTTTGAGGGAATGAGAAAAAAAGGTATTCAGTGCCCTTAATTATGGACCCCAGTGTTGATTATTGTCCATTGATCTCAGGATATTTAAAATGGTGTCACCTAAGATATTAATTAAATTGTTGGCATTAACTACCAGATTTATTATACCAAAACTAAAATATATCTTTCTTTCGATCAATAGTATTTAAATATAAGGAAAACACAAATGGCTTAAAAATATATACAGCAACAAAAGTCTTAAAGTTATCTTAAAGTTACTGTTTTATTCATATTTGGTCTCAATTTCTAATTATATCAAAAAGATTTCCTAAAAGATTTAATTCATCTAAAATAATGTATATTTGGAAAAAAAATATTAAATACATATATGAAACGTGTTACATCTCCATTCCAAATTCTCTTCATGCTTGTTCCAACTTAAACTAAAGAAGAAGAAAAACAACCAATTTTTAAAATGTGAATATATACTTGTGTTACCCAATCAAGGGAGGAAGCATACTGCTGTCCTTTTCTGTCTTTCGGCTCATCACCAGAGACCATCCAGACAGAAAGCTATTTATTTCATTGTCTTTTGTTTATATGTGTGTTAGGTTTTTGAGCTGATAAATAATTAAACAAGGGAGACTAGTATAGATCTATTTCGAGCTACTTAGCTCTCGTCAGCTAGCCATTCCATTACTGGGATTCGAACCAGGGAAGTATTACATCAGCTCAAAAACCTAACACACATATAAACAAAAGACAACGAAACAAATAGCTTTCTATCTGGATGGTCTCTGGTGATGATCCGAAAGACAGAAAAGGACAGCAGTATGCTTCCTCCCTTGATTGGGGCTTACCAGGTTGTTGTAACACAAGTATATATACTCATTCCCCTGTATCACTGATCTGGATGAGAATCAGTGGCCTAATGGCAATTACAACTGCCTCACATGTAATACTTCGAATCCCAGTAAGGGTATGGCTAGCTGACGAGAGCTAAGTAGCTTGAAATAGATCTATACTAGTCTCCCTTGTTTAATTATTTATCAGCTCAAAAACCTAACACACACACACACATGCATCTTCCATTTTCAAGAACATCAGGAATTGATTTGAAGTCCTAATCTTCATTGATAAAGAACATGAATAGTGGAATGAATGAAAAGAAGTTGTTAAAGATAAATACGAATATAAGCTATCATAAACGAAGAAACAGAAGAAAGCAAACTGGATGTCAGAACAAATGATAGAAATTTCCAAGAAAAAAGGAGCATTTGTAATTTTATAAAGATCAGAGGCTGCTTCTGTATATAATTTTTTTTCTTTCTTTGTCTTTTTCTGCCATTTATATTTAATTATATCTTTCATTACTTTACTTTCTTTTTTATTTAAATTTATACTGTTTTGCTTTGTAAAAACTTCTTTAATAAAAATAATTTAAAAAAAAGAAAGTCAAAGTGCATAATGAAAAAGTGGGACTAAAATTAAATATAATTTTAATTTAATAATTTAGTGGGACTACAATTAAATGTGAAGAAGACATAATTAATGGCAACAGATACAACCAGTCTGATAAAAAGATTAATAACTTGTTAAGATATTGAAGTTATTAATAGATTTTGCTTTTTAAGATCAAATATTAAGATCAAATATTAACAGTCAAGAAAACAGCAGTCATTGAATATATCATAGACTAACATTTGATAGAGCAGCCATTAAAGATATTCATATGCCATGATTTGTCTGTACCTACAAAGGTCAGACTAGCACAAGCAACTATTCCCTGTAATATTTTATGGAAACAAAAGTTGGACTTTGGAGAAGCAGATAGAAATTATTGATACATTTGAAATTTGTATTGTAGAAAACTCCTGAGAATGCTGTGGACAGCTAAGAAAACAAACCAGACAAATCAACCCAGTGTACTTTATTTTATTTATTTTGTCAAACAATAACAGGTATAAGTATAAACATGGTTATAAATACATGAAATGGATATGAATAAGAAAAAAAGAAACAATAGGACAGGGACGGTAGACACGTTTTGGTACGCTTATGCACGCCCCCTACAGACTGCTTAGGAAAGGGGTTGGGTCAATAGTAGACAGTCTAATGTTGAAGATTTTGGAGTTTGGGGAAGAAACCACAGAGTCAGATAGAGTATTCCAGACATTGACTACTCTGTTGTTGAAGTTGTATTTCCTGCAATCAAGTCTGGTGGCATAAGGTATTCTGCTATGAGTAGAGGAGTGGAGGACTCTTCTTGTAAAATATTTCTGGACTTTCTCAACTGTATTAATATCAGATATGTAATGTGGATTCCAGACTGATGAGCAGTATTCAACTATTGGTCTAGCACTATTGGTCTAGTTAGAGCATAGAGTGATATTACCGGAGAAAAAGCTACACAGAATTAGGTTAACAACTCTTAATGCCTTTTTGGCTATGTAGTTACAGTGGGCTCTAGCACTTAGATCATTTGAGATGAGTACTCCAAGGTCCTTGATAAAGTTTGTGTCATCAACAAGGTCTTGACTATTCAACTTGTATTTTATTTTTTTATTTTTTTTGCCAATATGCAAGACAGAGCATTTATTTGTTGAGATCTGAAATTGCCATTTGTTTGACCATTCTGACACATAGTAAAGGTCTTTTTGAAGGGTAGCAGCATTGTCAGTGGTGTTGAATAGCATTACATCAGTGAAAAGAACGCAGTTACTCTTAATATAATCACAGAGGTCATTAATATAGAGTATGAAGAGAGTTGGTCCTAGAACACTGCCTTGGGGGACACCACTGTTGACAGGTACAGAATTTGATAGGACACTCCCAATTTTGACCATTTGTTGCCTGTTTGACAGGAATGCTTCTATCCAGTTATGCAGGTATTCAGAGATACCATAAGACCTTAATTTTAGGAGTAGTTTGTCATGTACCACTGAATCAAAGGCTTTACAGAAGTCTATGTAAATTGCGTCAATTGCTTTGCCCTGATCAAGTTTTGTAGTCCATATGTTTTTATAGTGCAAGAGTTGCAGATTACAGAACAGTTTCCTTCGAAGCCAAACTGTTTGTTAGAGAGTAGGTTGTTCGTCTCTAAGTGGAGGATAATGGATTAGTTAATAATTGATTCCATGACTTTACCGGTGATGCAGTATAAAGAGATTGGTCTGTAATTTTCAACCAGGCTGGGGTCTCCCTTTTTGAAGATGGGAATGACTGTGGCTAGTGACCATAGATTTGGCAAGGAGCTGGTCCTGAAAGATTTTTCAAAGATTATGTTTAGAAGTTCTGCTATGGCAGTGGATAGCTTTTTTAAGAAGTAGGCACAAACTCCGTCTGGTCCAATAGATAAAGATGGTTTTAGATTGCATAGTGCTTTTTCAATATTGTCTTCTGTAAAATTGATATGTATTAGATCATTGTAGTTGTCTGTGGTTCAACTAGGAAATATTGGGCATGATCCATTGCTGTTTACAAATACTGAGCCAAGAGGTTGGCTTTAATGGTGTCATTATTGCAGTCTTTACCATTTGGTTCTTTTAGGGGTGGGATGAACCTTGAGTCTTAGTTTGTTGTTTACAAAATTGAAGAAAGCGTGGGTGGAATTGGTGCATAGAAGGTTTTCCTCTTGTTTAGTGTGATAATTGGTACATTCTGTCTTTATCTGGTGACATAAATTTTTGTATCAGCTTTTAAAGTTGGCAATGTGACCAGATTTGTTTTTCCGCCAAAGGGATTTCTTTTTGGATTGGAGCTTCCTTACTGTTATGGGTAATTTGTTTTTTCTGCTTTTGGAAGTTGTTATTGGTACATATAGTTTGACGACTCTTTTGACTTCAAGTAAAAATATATTGTAATGGTCTTCAACAGTATTGCATCCAGTGAATAGAAGTAACCAATCAAGAGATGAGAGATCGTTGTCTATAAGATCATAGTTGCCTTTTTTGAAGTTATAATTGGGGATCCTGTTGTTATGGTGATTATGGTGAGAACATATGTTGAGACAAAAGTCAATCATGCTATGGTCACTGTTGGAAAAGAGTTCATTAATTTGTATTCCATAAATTGAATTCAAACTGTTGCAGAAGATGAGATCAAGGCAGTTGTTAAGTCTAGTATTGTTGGTTACTAGTTGTTCCAGTCCTAGTGTGGTAATGGCATTGTACAGGGTTGTATGAATAGGTTCAGACGTACATTCATTTAGTACTCCCTGAAGGCACAAAAGAGCAGGCTCAAATTATCCTACTTCAGACACATTAGTAGAAGAACTAACTTTCTGGCAAAAGCTGTAATGCTGAGAAAAGCGAAGGAAAGAGATGAAGTTGATTAGAAGTAAGGTAGAAGGAATCAGTTAGAGCAGCAATGGGTTCACCAATGGAAGATCTAGATTCAGGAAAGATCATCGTGAAGATTTTTTATGTGCTTGCAAAGAGTTGACACCAACATAATGGTGCATAATCTATCAATAAATCAAACCTCTCCTCAAAATTTTTTTAAAAAATTTAAGTTATTAAGTTTTATTTTTTAAAAAAAAAAATAGCCTAAAGTTACAGATTTTTAAAATATATTTCCCAACTCCCAGACTTCCCCATCATTTGCATATATGTGGTTTTTATCATCTGACCAACTGGTCCCTCTGTTCCTCCCATTTTTCTTTTCTAATCATTGCTATAAGAGCCTTGGTGGCGCAGTGGTTAGAATACAGTATTGCAGGCTATTCAGCTGACTGCCAGCTGCCAGCAGTTTGGATTTCAATTATCACTGTCTCAAGGTTGACTCAGCCTTCCATCTTTCAGAGGTTGGTAAAATGAGGGCCCAGATTTTGGGGGGCAATATGCTGATGCTATAAACCACTTAGAGAGGGCTGTAAGCACATGAAGTGGTGTGTAAGTCTAAGTGCTATTGCTATATGTACAATTTGTTAATTACTAATATACATTTTAATCATTATGTGCTTAAATATATATAGAATAGAATACCTTTATTGTTATTGCAATGAAATTTGAAAGCTAATGCTACTATATACATAGGGCTAAATCACATATGCATTGTTTGATTCAAGACAATGAAATTTGAAAGCTACTCCAGCACAGTGCTCCAAACACCACATCACAATCACACTACAGAGTATTTAAAAATTAAACAATTAAAATAATAATAATTAAAAACCTAGTCTAAAACCTGTCTAAAACATAAAGTAAGTTAGATAGTTTTAAAATGCTACTATATACATAGAGCTAAATCACATATGCATTGTTTGATTCAAGACAATTATTGCCTTGAAAAAGAAACTGTTTCTTAATCTATTAGTCATCATTTTAAGACACCTATAATGCCTCCCTGATGGTAACAGTTCGAAATATGAATGTCCAGGATGAGAATGGTCTGTGAAGATTTTTAGTGCTCTAGAGAGGAGTCTGGTCTTCACAATCTCTTCCAAAGAAGAAAGAGAGCAACCGATGATTTTTTGTGCTGTGTTTATAACTCTCTGGAGCATCTTCTTATCCGCTACAGAGTTTCCAGCACACTGTTACACAGTATGCCAAAATGCTCTCATGGTAAGAACGGTAAAGAATAACCAGCAACATCTCACCCAGACCACTCTTTTTCAAAAGCCTGAGAAAGTGCAGGCGCTGTTGGGCCTTCTTTGCAGTGGCCATAGTGTGGACAGACCAAGTAAGGTTGTCGGAAATATGAGTTCCTAGAAATTTGAAAGTTATTTTTAAAAATTTATTTCTAAAAAGACTACTTCACTACAGCATTTGATAAAATTGAACAGTTTACATCATTGGTTGGGCAACTATGACCCCACTATAACCTGTGGACTTCAACTCCAGAATCCCTGAGCAAGCATGCTAGCTGAAGAATTGTGGGATTTGAAGTTCACAGGTCATAAAGGGGCCAACATAGCTCACCCTGATTTACACTGTCCTCCATAAACAGCAATGGGTGTAGTTTAAAGCTTTACCATGCTATGTTGTACTTTCTGGTGGCACACTGGTAGCAGCATTTGGACAAAGGCATTTGCCAAGCCTTGTGCTCAACAAGCAGACCATTTTACAAAGCAAAGCTAAAAGATTCTCTTAGTGAGCCGATAAGGATCAGGGCATTTTGGAACTCACCCATCTTCATTTAGAATGACAGGAATAAAAATGATTCTTTTCTACCTAATTAACACTGGCGAGTGGATGAGGCTGCGAGAGATAAATGCTGGAGCTTAAGAATATTCACAGAAGACCAAGTTGTTACAGTGCATTGAATGCTTCAGTGAATAACAATCAAAACCATATAATGAAATCTTTTTCTTTTCCTAATAGGCAATAATGTGAGTGTATGCGGCACTAGAAGCCTTTTTTCATATATAATTATAGTCTCCAAAGCCAATTTGTTTTTAGTAAACTCTGAAGGCCATAGAAGGACAGATAAATGAATAGTAAATTCCGCTGAGCATTTTATCAGCTTCCTGCCACTCTTTGAATGGAGTCAGACCAACAAAAAAAAAGTAACTAAACCACCCTGTTATTATAGATCCTGTGACAGACTATGCACAGCGTTGCTGATCTATTAATTCTATACTATATCATTATTATTTCACTCCTTATTCTTTCTAATAGACAGCCATGTGAGTTATAGGGCTATCAGAAAGCTGAGATTGTCAGTCTAAATAAAATACTGTTGTTACCTATTTGTACTCTTATATAAAACCAAAATCCATTCTTTAACTGAGCTCATAGAAATAGGGTAAAAGCAGTGTTAATAACAGCCTGTATTCATTCTTGGTTAAGTATAAACAAAAATTTCCTAGCAGGCTAGTAATATTGGGAAATATTCCTCTGGGTTTTTTCCAGAATAAAGAAACCAATTAATGGATAGCTATATTGGACAGACATATGACAATAAGTTTTCACAATATGCATAAGATTGCACAGTTCATTATTCTTGTCCTAAAAGATAGCTGGGACTTCAGATTTTGAACCAATAAGTCTTTGATTATCAAGTGCTGAAATCAAACAACAAAAGAACATCATGATATCTGAACCATCCTTTTAGAAGTAAACAGCTAGACTGCTTTCAAAAAGAGAACAATGTCACAAATGAACATTGATAGGATGCAAAAAAAATGTCCTCTATAGTCTGGTCCTATCTGTTTTCCATTAGCCCATTGCTACCTGCCCCTTGTGTATTTTTATCAATCAAATAGTGCAAATAAAAGTGGCTATCAGATACCAACAATCACAGTGAAGGCATTTTTAAACCTGTTAATTCCCTCAACATTGTCCAACTATTTACTAAGTCTGCATTACTTTACTATTAATCTCTCATCAGTCCTTATCACCCATCCCCTCCCACTTGTGACTATATGACTATAACTTTGTTGCTTGTATCCTTACTATTTATATTGACCATTTCCTAGTATGATTTGATTGCTTATTTGTACCCTATGACTATTATTAAGTATTGTACCTTATGATCCTTGACAAATGTATCTTTTCCTTTATGTACACTGAGAGCACATGCATCAAGACAAATTCCTTGTGTGTCTAATCACACTTGGCTAATAAATAATTCATTAATTCATTCATAAATAATATAAGCAGGCATTAAGAACAACCAGTGATTTGGGACAAAAAGAATGGCTGGAGGAGGTGAACCACTTCAAGATGTACAGGTAGTCCTCAACTTATGACCAATTGAGCCTAAAATTTCTGTTATTCAATGAGACATTTAAGTATTTTTGCCCCATTTTACAACTTTTCTTGCTACAGTTGTGAAATGAATCACTGCAGTTGATAACTGCAGTAACCCAGTAACCCAGTTGTTAAGTGAATCTGGCTTTCCCACTGACTTTGCTTGTTAGAAGGTCACAAAAGGGGACCACATGACCTCAGAACATTGCAACTGTCATAAGTATGAACCAGTTGCCAAGCATCCAAACTCTGTGAGGTGCTGTGAGGTGCTGCAGTGGTTGTAAGTATGAAAAATGGTCATAAGTCACTTTTTTCAGTGCTGTTATAACTCTCAATGGTCACTAAAAGAATTATTGTAAGTCAAGGACTACCTTTCCTATGTACTATAAAGCCTGATGACCGTGTGCTCCTTGCCATCCTATAGTCACATAGGGAAGTTACACTCTTGCAAATTGAGAGGTAGTTTTACTCATATATATCTTGAATCTGATGCTATGCGGAGTTTAGGGTTACTTATTTTGCATTGGTAAGCTGACAGCCTCAAAGGTATTCCATTCAAACACCAGGCAAGGTCCTTCCTTTCCTATATTCAAAGTGGAACATCTTTGAAAAAAATGGCGAAACATAATTAAAGTAGAATAGAATATGATCTCCCAAGTGATCATTCTACTTGTCAGATTTAAAGCATGATAATGAAGGAAAGAAATGGAAAGCTTGAGAAATATCTAAAACAAGATTATTCTTTCGGGTTCATTTAATAAACTGGATTGTGATTTGTAGCTAGACAAGACATTTCTCTCTTAGACTAAGAAATAGAAGAAATCTTATCTATTGCTTGAAATGTCAAGAATATACTACACTAAGCTGTCTTCTTAGCTACTGAGATACTTGGATATATTGCTTAATAGGGTTAAGTTGGTCAAGATTATGACCACTATGTACTTCTACCTGGATTACAATCTTCAATCACTGTTAGGAAACATTTGTTCATATACTGTAATAAAGTGGAGGTGGAGGTAATCTGAAAAAAAAATATTCAGATCTTAACCTGCTTTAAGCAAATCTCATTTTCATAATCCCAAGAAACCACTTTCTAAAAACTATTTTATTCCATGCCAAAATTAGGTTAAATTTGTTCCCACACCCAAAATAAGAAGAAGGAGCTTGCTACATTTTTATCATAATTAAAATACTAGGTCTGAACTCCAAGCAGTTGATGCCCACTAGATGGCAGGAAAGAGCCAGAATTTTTCTACACCTCTTTGTGGTCCTCTAGTGGCCATCTTGTCAGAGGCATAAAAGAAATGAAATCTGTAAGGCTCTAGGCACATTTTTAAGAGTGTCCAGGATGAAGTCAGTTTGCATAGAGAGTGCAGTAAGTGTCATGCCCTTGTCGGAGTCTGAATCCAAGGAGGAAGATGAACAGCTGACAGGAGTGGGAATGTGTTTCCATTGGCTGTGGACGAAACTGGGGAAGGGCAAAGTCTGGCTGGGCAGAGCAGGAGAGAGATAGAACAAGGGAGAGGGAGTTCAGAGGAAGACCCAGGCCCACCCCCTCTTCATCTTAGAGCACACAGGGAGGAACAGAGAAGAGAACGATGCGGGGTGCAGGACTTATGGTGGAGGAAAGGGTCCTGATTCCCTTCATTAGCCACACCTGGGAATGAGAATTTAAAAGAAATGCATGCTGAGTGTGGCAGCTGCTGGGAGCAAACGTGAGTTTATCTTGTGTTGACTTTAGTTATCTGTGTTCCTGGCATCTTCTCAACCATGTTGAGTTATTGCCATGCCTTCACGTCTGAAATTCTTGCTTCTGCCCTGCCGAACTAATTACCTCATTTTGTCTTGATTGGGCTTATAGTTAGTTTTTGTTGACCATGTTTTGGACTTGACTCCCTGCAGCCAAAGGCTGTTCATGGGAGAGTGTTTCTCCAGCCAGAGGGTAACCAGGACACTGGGGGCAAAGCAGTGATGGGATTCAAAAAACAATACTACCGGTTCTGTGAGTGTGGCTTGGTGGGCATGGCTTGGTGGGCATGGCAAGGGAAGGATGCTGCAAAATCTCCATTCCCTCCCCACTCCTGGGGGAAAGTAATTTCAAAATCCCATTCCCTCCCCCACTCCACTAACCTGCTTTCCAGCTCTGTTCTCCTGTGCAGGGCTACAAAAGAAGACCCAGTTGGTCAGCTAGGACTCGTGAGGCAGAGAATAGATGGGGCCGGGGCCAGTCAGAGGTGGTATTTTCTGCTTCTCTGAACTACTCAAAATTTCCACTACCGGTTCTCCAGAACTGGTGAGAACCTGTGAACACCACCTCTGGGGCAAAGTTGGAGCTAATAAAGGGATTCCTACTGATTTGTCTTTGTGCCACGCCCCAGGTCATCACAGTAAGTTTGTACAGAAGGAATGAAGATAAAATGCTCGTTTCTTTTATGCTTATCAACATTTGTAGAAAGAATGCCAGAATCCTTTTGGTACAGTATATCATGAAGGAAGGAATTCCAGTCCTATTCTAATCCATTGACATGCATACATTTGTCTTCCTTTTAACCCCTTGTAATGAGCCATTATTCTGCCATATTTTCCTTGGCAAGGAATCCAAGAAAAATATTATCCTTTGTTTTCTAAGTAGTATGTGAACAGACATGGATAGTGCAATCAGAAATAAATTTGAAATATTTTGAAAAGCAAACTGCAAAGATAATCTTATTAGTAACAAATTAAATAGCTAGAATCAAGGCAGTAATTTCAGATGCTGGAACACTCTGTTTGCATTAAACATTATTTAATCATTGTTCTAAATCCTCTATATTAAGTTGGGGGGGGAGAAATATATGGTTTTTAAAAGTATTGATCTCTCCATAAAACACATCAGATTCTTTTTTCTAATTTATCTAGGGAGATTTCTATTATGTTCCACCCCAAAGGGCAATTGCATCCTTCTAACTTAATCTTCACACACACACACACACACACACACACACACACACACACACACACACCACATTATTTCACAGATGAAAGATGGCTTTAAATAAGATTCTTGTTAGAACAGATTTGTTATTATAAAGACCACTGCTGTGGGTCAAAAGTATTTCCTTATTAATTTTTAATGTTACTTCTCTTATTCTCCAATTCAGCTCCTTTTCTTTTTGACTTTAAATCAGTCCTGGGTTTCAATTTTTTACTACCAGTTCTGTGGGAGTGGCTTGGGACGGGCATGGCAGGGGAAGAATACTGTAAAAATTCCAGTCAGACGTGATATTTGCCAGTTCTCTGAACTACTCAAAATGTCTGCTACCGGTTCTCCAGAACTGGCCTGAACCTGCTGAATACCACCTCTGCTTTAAATACATACATTCATTTTAAATTAAGTATTTGGGGGGTACAAATCATCTTAATCAGGTGGCCTGACATGGCCTATAAGAACTTAAGGGGGAATAAAGATATTTTCTTCTCAATGTGAAGAGAAAAAGGAAAACATTCCTTTTTCATTTGAAAACATTCCAAAACAATTCTAGAACCTCTCACTAAAAGATTGACAAAATCCTTTGTTGTTGCAATTCAGAAATAATTGACAGATTTTCTTGGCTCTGGGGTGGTTAATGAATGATGACAAAGCTTTCAGAACTTAACATTGCTTGTAATAAATTATCATAAACAAAGCTAGAAAATTAGGGTTGATGCTTACCTTTTCTTTCATGATGTTTCTACATCACTTACACAAATTACAATGTACCATTTTTTTTTCAAAAATCTGTTTAAATTTCCAATTAAAAGCTGCATGTAGCATTTCCAATTAAAAGCTGAAACTGATGTATTTTCATCACCTGTGTTTCCAGAGTGATATTTTTCCCCATAAGACAGATGGAGTCTGTTAGCTAAAAAAATCCCACCTCTGGTCTCACCAGAGATAATTTTTCACTTAAATAAACTTTCTGAGATGCACATCCAACTCATTAACAGAAAAGAGCTAATGTCTCTCATTGATATTCTTTCAATTAACAATTACTTAGAAACTTAATAGCAGCAGGTGAACCCTGATCCTGTCTGGATGGATAGTGGGTAAAAAAGAATCCAATTTACCCAGTTTGGTAAATTGGACTTCTTGATATTCACTTTTGGGGTAATTGTTTCTTTAAAAAAAATCAGTTTGTACACATGTAGTGAAGCACCCCAAATATTCAATAAAGAAGCTCAAACCACCAGAAAACCTTGTGGGGGATCTTTGGACATCTCTGAAATTGCTTGTTTTCTTTCAGACATTTCATTACAGGTAACTTCATCACTGCAACACTGATGTTACCTAGTTTGGATAATGAAACATCTGCAAGAAAACAAGCAAGCTCAAAGAGTACCCAAGACCCCTGAGATACAAATGTTCTCCTTTATTGAAAAAACCTTATCACTTCTTTAAAAAAGCAGCTTCTGGAGGATCAGTTTCAACAGGATATAAAAATATGCACACAATGCATATGTCACAAGACTCAACAAACCAACATTCTGTTATTAATCTTTGCATGTGCAAAATCGCAATAGAATTAACAAGTTGCATTATCTTAAAAATCATAGAGATAATTTGGGGGAAAAGCATACATATCCAGTTGCCAGGATTTGTGTGACCTTACTCCTTTTTCCTTTCAATAAAATTGGTTAAATAAATTTGAAAGTGTCTTTCAAGAACTTGACACTACATGAACTTTAACTTCCCATAACAAACCTTTTTCAGAGGATACTATCTCACCAAATAGCAGTAGAAGCATCAGCAATTCTATTGTTCCTGCTGCTATACTGGCTAGGCAGGTAAAAGCTGACAAAGAGCAACATTCAAAAAGAGATAGAAGGATTCAGTTCATGGTAGAGAAGCAATGCATTCCAATAGACAACAACCCTTGCTTTTCTCCCCATTACCCCAACCCACTCCAACCCACGGTAAAATGGCTAGGAAATAGTGGAGCCAAACAAAATGACACAAAATCTTTTAAAATAAATATCAATATTGGAACAGGACCAAATTGGCAGAGGGGGGCTTAGGGTGGAAAAACTATATTGTAATTAATTGCAATTAGTATTATGACCAAACTAAGCTTTTAGCGCTACTAATCAGAAGACATTGTGTGGCACTTTTGTCTTTTCTTCATCAAATGTTTTGGCAGACATAAAACACTAGGAAAGAGATGGAAGGGTTACGAATGAAGGATGACATCATTCTAGACCCTTTGCAAAATTCAGTGAATAGGAGAGAGTGATTGCTCCATTAAAGCCTCTTCTGGGAATATCTTAATTTGAACATATTTTCTCAGCTTTCAGTTGTTGATTAGGCAATGTACTTTCCTTTTTTTTAATGTCTTTCAGGTGCAGCAGTTAAACCTATCAAAATGTAAAGAAAATATCAGCAAACGGTGATACAAATAGCTATGCTTCTGTCACACCAGTTTCCTTTAAACACTGTGTGCTTGTGCACTATAAGTTGCAAATCCAGGGTGCCTGTTTAAATGTAGAATGCACAAAAACTAAAATGTACGTCAATGGTTTTAATTTTTGTTTTTAAAAAACAATGAATGGTAAAAGAATTACGCAGAAACAAAATGGCTCACACCTACCTAGCTGTAGCATGTTTTTCGGTATAAGTAGTCCTTGACTTATGACTGGTCACTTAGTGACCGTTCGAAGTGATGACGGACCTCCCTGAGGATACTTATGACCTGTTTCAAAAACATGGCTTAACCCCTCATAGAGCATTTCCACAATAAACTGAACAAGATTAAAAAAAACTATATATCGGTGATTTAGTTTTGTAGACTGATAAAATTAAGGCTTTTTAGGCATGACGCCTCAAGAAAATAACCCAATGAATATTAATTGCATAATTACATTCATAAACATTCATGTGTGCAGATTTGACAGACAGGTTTCGAAGAAGGAAGTTTGGGAGTGGTATCCTGCTGAGTGTGCACCAGTAGCACACGATGTTGTACAGTTTTGCATCTGAAGACTTTCTTTGCATTTTTCCCATAGAAAGAATTCTTTATAATTAATTTCAATATCTAATTTCAAATTTATTGGGATTTTAGTCTGTTTCTAAAATCAAAGTTTTTAATCACCATTTTGAGATGATGGATGGGGGGGGAGGGAGGGAGGGAGAGAGAGAGAGACCATAAATATATAGACAGAGATAAAGACAGAGACAGATAGAGATATAAATGTGTGTACATATACATGTATACATATACATATATATCATATCAGTTCTTAAATTTGCATTGGAAACTTCTTTTGCCAAGGATGGAAGGAAACTCACTTGTTGCTATAAAACTTGTTGATCCAAAATATTTTTCTAGGAGCCATATCAAGGCCATCAATATCTAAGTTACTCTATGTTCAACTGCTCGCACCTATGTTCTTACAGTTGATTATAAAACTGTCATTCTTTAGCCATCTCTTTTTCCAAAGAAAACCATACCTTGATCAACATGGTGCTTCTTTGAAAAGTGGCGAGTTCGTGGCTTTTAAAGCTCTCTTTTCAATGCTATCCTTGTCCACTTTAATTAAGTTCCAAATACATTTGCAATTATTGTGCTGGTTTCAACAGTGTCGTGTAACTCCGACATTAACTGGTATACTTGTTTTTAGAAGCCATTTGCTAAAACTGAATTATGAATTGCTTTTTGAAAACCAGAAAGCCTAGAAAGGTAATTTAAATAAATCGAATTCTTTTACCAAATGCCAGGTTTCATAATAGTTCAAAAAATAAGGACAGACTTTGGCCAATAATGCTAAGCACATTTTATTTGGTTTGCTCCATTCTCTCAATGCTGGATAAGAACTTTAACATTCTTTATTATAATTACACACAACAGGGGACTATGTGTCAAAACAATAACCATAAAGCTCCCTCCTGCATAGTTTTTAAAAGATCTTAAAGACAGTTTAATTTTAAAGGACCATCAACCCTAGCTAAGTTTCATTGTTGTCCATCTTGGAGGAGAATTGCTTTATTTTTGCTATTTGGGATATATAGTTTTTATTTATTCCTACTATTGCTTTTTAGATGTCAGAAACTCTCCACTTTCAATTCTGGTTCCATCCATCATGAATTATAGTCCTGGGTGGACTTTTCTCCTAAAATCTCCATCCCTGGGATAAAATGAATTTGTTTCATAAATGCTTATTCAAGTTCACTAGAAGGAAAGAAATAAACTGATAATTCAACAACCATCCATGATTTTGTGGTTTAAAAAAAGGATTGCCCAATTAAGTGACTCCAGAACTAGAATAGCTGTCTAATTACATTAACTTTCTGCTGTTTTGCATTTCTGGGGGGCAGAGGTTAAATGACAATACACAGCATAAGGTTAAAATATTGGGAACTAGAGAAATTTTTTTAAACTACTCCAGTTCCTGTTAGTGACATTTTTTTTAGTTTATTTAGCCCCAACAAGACATTTAGATATTTATTCAAAAAGGCAGATGTGTTATTGTACAGTTTGTAATGTTGACATTTATTTGGGATTGCAGCAAAGTCTAGATTTAAAGCATGGTACCATGACAACTACAAATGATCATAAAACACTAGGCTATTATCACAGTCAAAAGATGAAAATTAGGATTCAAAGCATCCACATCAATATTTTGTTTATTTTAACATTCATCTATGGTTTCTTACAGCTCTTTGATATGTCTTCAGCTGAATGATTTTGAATGTTGGCAGTCCAAAATGGTGTTGGAAGAATGAGGCTGTCTTACAAAAGTCATGCTGCCAAGGGCAAGATCCACAAAAACTATGATGAATTCACAAAATGGTTGTAGTGTTTTCTAGTAGTTCATCATGCTTTCTCTGGGTTGGAATAGAAAGAAGCTGGTTAATAGATCAGCTTTTGGTAAACCTTTGTTACAAGATGCTCTGGAGTTTATGTCCCATAGTCTCCAGTCATGCTGTCTGAGAGATTAAGAGAGCCTTGGTGGTACAGGCTGTTAATCATCTAGCACTTACTGCAAGCTGCCTGCAATTAGTGCAGGCTCGAATCCCACCAGGCTCAAGGTTGACTCAGCCTTCCATCCTCTCAGGGTAGGTAAATTGAGGACCCAAGATTGTTGGGGTCAATAAGCTGACTTTGTAAAAATGCCGCTTGGGGGGGGGGGGGGGCAAAAAGCCCTAGAAATAAGCAGGCATATACAATGGAATGAAGGCTATTGCCGAGCACTTAGCATGGTGCTCCATAGACTGTAAGCCGCCCTGAGTCTCTTTATTTGCATATAAATGCAAATAAAAAAAAAAGTTAAAATCCAGCAGAATTTGGAAAGTATTGGGTTGAGAAAACATGGGCTAAATTAAACCAAGGCTCAGAATGCAAGTCTGAATTGTAAATTGTGGTAAACCCAGCTTTTTATAGAATGCTTAAATTGTCTATCTTTATTATGATAAGAAAACATCACAGGATCACAATTCATGACCTAATTGAGATGCTTACTGGATACCAAATACAAACACAAAGTAAATAGCGATGCATGAAGCTACTATTTATGGCATGCATCATCTTGGAGATACACAGCAGTTAGAGGAGGCATTTTCAGGATAAACCAGATCAGAATTCCCATCTCTTTCTCTTCAAAATATTGGTGAGCCATTTAAGCCTGCAATTGAACGAAAATGAGATTGCTAGAATGGTAGTTTAGCTGCAAGGGAAAATAAAATGAAAAAGTAAAGAAAGAGGCGGGTGGATAAAAGACTGGCTCTTTAATGCAAGCAGACTATTAAAATTCTTGCCACTGTAAGGCTATTTTCAGTTTGTCTGGAGAAATCAGCTGGTGGCATTATAGCATGCTACACGCATGTTATATAGGTCTGGAATGGTGGGAGAAACCACAGAACAAATCATTTCAAAAATTTTGTGTATTAATGTGTATGTGCAATGTGTATTAAGAAATTTTGTATAATATATCCTAATAAGAGTTCTCCCTTCCCAAAAGATCACATATTACTTACATACATAACATGCATACCTTTGCAATAGTATCTCTCTACTTGTAAACAATATATTCTGTTGTAGATAACTGTGCCAATTGCACCAAGGAGACAGATAACAAGCCCCGGATTACGTACTTTTCTGGAAGAGAAATGTGAAAAACATCTCATTGCAATCATAAAAAGTAGTCGACTGTATATTGTTTACTCTATGTGTTACTGTTATGCTAACTGATATTTGGGGTTGTCAGAATCTTTTCATGGTGATTTCACAGTGTCATCATCTCCAAGTTAAAGGTCACCTGCCCAGCCTTATTTAAGGCATGCTCTTCTTTCTATGGGTCATTAATAAATTATTTGTGGCATCTTTGTGATATCCAATCCTCATTTATATTTCTGTATGTTAAATGCTCAGGAGATTTGGAAGCATATTCTTGTTTGGGAGCCCATTATACTATTTCTATGCCAATAAAGAAATATTACTGTAGATCTGCAACTGATTTGGTTCCTTAAAAATAGCTAGAAAAATTCAGTGCAACATTAAAGTGTAATTGCCATTTTGAAAAATAAATAAATAGAACTGATGGTGTTAACTGTACGGTTCAAATAAGTAGACCCAGCAACTAAGCAGGAAAAGATGTTAGGAGAAGTGTGCATGCAGCATGACTTTAGAACTCCATATATAACAATAAGGGTATCCTGGAAGCATGATTATAATTAATTATGGCAGCCTCTTCCACAATGGCCAAATATGATTGGAGCCATGGGACTCATAGAAGGGTAGTTAACTGCAACATGAATATGCTGTAGAAATAACTATCCCACAAGCAATTGAAAGGAAAAAAATAAAAGGATCGTTCATTGGCTTTGGAGAGAGAAGTAATATTCAGCAGGATAAGGCAAGATGGAAATCATGGCACCACCATCCCTCTGTATGCGCATCAACATTACATGCATGTACAAAGGGATTGGGTCACAATGGCCATCTTGCCTTTTTTGACCCCCTCCCATGGATGGTACACATTGAGGAAATGTTTTTTTTTTTTAAAAAAAACCTTTCTGAGCACTATGATTATATCTGGCTGACCATATATTGGGCATATATTGAGTGGAATGGCCAACTTGCTACAGCTAAGTCACTGCTGTCAACTCGTCATGGCCACCTCACTGTGGGACAACTCACAGCAGGACAATTCAACAAATACAGAAGTTAAATTAATTTCAACAGAACCATGGTCAATAATAATAAAATTAAAAAGAATCCAGAAATTATAATAATTTTGATGAGTTGTCCCATAGATACACACACACACACACACACACACACACACACACACACACACACACACACACACATAGCAGAAAGAGGAAGCTTGAGAGTTCACAAGGTCGATACTATATGGAACAAAACTGTGACTGAATCTAGATGTTCTGCTTCGGATGCCACAAAGCCTCCTCCCAGAAGGTAACAAGGAAAACAGGTCATGAAGAGGATGTGTAGCATCCTAGACAATACTGCAGACCCTGTTCAAGCATCACTTATATGCTATGTCCTAAATAGAAGGAAGTGAACTACCAATAATCTTTTCTACCATCCTCACCACTCTCTGCACTGCCTTCCTGTCTGAAGCAGTAATGATTCCAAACCAGACTGTAGTGCAATATGACAGGATGCTCTCGATCATCCCATTATAGAAAGTGATAAAGACAGGCGAAGGAAGATGGATTTTTCATATGCAATGCAGAAAATCTTCACCAGAGTCTCGCTGTTGAGTGACCAAGCTAGCTTACTGTTTAGTTGCACACCCAGAAACTTGATTCTGCTAACCACCTCCACAGTTGAAACATTAATACACAGTGAGTGGCTGTGGCTGCTTTTTCTGAAATCAGCAATGATCTCTTTTGTTTTTCCAACATCTAAAACAAGGCTGATTTTATTACACCAGTTCACTAAACCCTCTAATAAGCACCCTTATTGTCATCCTGAGTAAGGCCCACTACTATTGCATCATACACAATATAGTTGGTGGTAAATCCAGCACAACAATCATGGCTCAACAGGGTGAACAACAATGGACTTAGGATACAGCCCTGTGGAGAACCTATGCTCAAGCAAAATGGTGTTAGAAATATTAGTCCCAACTTGCACATAAAGAGAAAATCAAGAACCCAGTGGCACAAAGGAGTATTAAAGGATTATAGAAGGAATAGATCAGACATCCAGCACTTGCTTATCAATGGAGCAAGTGGCCAGTTTTAAGTTTCTGGGTGTTACCCTAAAAGAGGACCTGACCTGGGGTGCTCACATTGCAGCCCTGGTCAAAAGGGCTCAGCAGAGATTATACTACCTGAGACTTCTCAGAAAACAACAACTGAATGAAAAACTGCTGGTGCATTTTAACATACTGCACCTCTGTATGGTTTGCCAATTGCACAGTGGCACATAGGAAAGCACTCCAGAGGGTTAATGTCGTTGCCTAGAAGATCATTAGTTGCCCTCTCCCCTCTTTGGAAGAGCTTTATAGCTCCCGCTGCCTTAAGACAGTTCAAAACATTCTCAAAGACCCATCTCATCCTGGGAACCCTTTTTTTTTTTTTAACTATTACCATCTGGCAGATGGCATAGAATAATAAAAACAAATCTGAAGGACAAATAGGCTGAAAAACAGCTTCTATCCCAGGGCAGTAGCTCTTTTGAATTCTGCTGTATAGTGCAGTGTTAGTATGGTGTCGGGGGTTTCCGGTTCAATGTGTGAAGGATGAAGGATGTGTGTTTGTGTTTATTTTCATGGTCATGGTCATGATGTGCACTGAAGATGGTGTTTGATTTCGTTATACAAGGTGCAATGACAATAAAGTAAAGTAAACTAAAGCCTAAAGGCCCAATTTGCCTGCTAGATGCTAAGGAACTATTATATTAGATGCTGAATTGAAGTCAACAAACAGCATTCGCACATAAGTATTTTTTTTCTCTAAGTGTGCCAAGCTCAGATGGAGAACAGAAGAAACAGCACCCTATATAGAGCAATTTGGATGAAAAGCAAATGCGGATCAAATGCTGGAGTGAGGCTAGATACAATAATGTCCTTTATGAGCCTCTCAAAACATTTAATAATTATGGATGCAAGTGGAACTGGACGCTAATCTTTGAGACCCATAATTGTAGACTTTTTTTGGCACCAGCAAATTAATGGCCATCTTAAAACACAATGGGACCACTGCCTGCTACAGTGAAAGATTGAAAATATCTGTATTTTCATCTGCACATTCACTAAGAACATGCCCAGGGATATTATCTGGGCCTGTTGCCTTCCAAATGTTAACTTTCTGCAATGTCCTCCGAACAGAACTAACATCAAAACTAAGCCCTTGCTCATCAGGATGGGGCACACCCAGGGGTGGGATCCGACCGGTGTAACTACTGGTTCAGTGATTTTACATTGTGCACACGTATATATTGTCTTCATCTAGCTGCCTGGACAGCTGAGTAGCACTGCGCACGGGTGCTCAGCGGTTGAAAAAGCACTTTTTTGCTGCTTTTTCAACCGCAGCTGTGTCGCACAAAGCAGCTGCAGTTGAAAACGCAGGAAATAAAGATCAGGTAAGAGCCCGGGTAGGCAGATGGGCCAAAACAGCAGCAGACATAGAGCCAGTTTTATGCATGCTCTCTGTTTGCTGCTTTTCATAGCAACCAGTTCTAGAGAAGTGGACAGAACCGGTAGAATACCACCCCTGGGCACAGCTTTCCTTGCAGGGGTGCTATTCGATGCCTTAAATCTTCCCAAAAATGTGTTCAGCTCGTTTAAAAAGTCTGTGTTGCTCTTACAACATGATGGAGCCACCTTACAGCCTGGAGTGGCCTGAATGCCTTGTCACATATGCCTGATGTTCGTCATGTCCTTAAAAAAGTTTTGAACTTTCTGACAATGGGCTTGCTTATAAAATAATCATACTTGATTCTTATTGATAAGATATACATTTTCTTAATAATGAAGTCTTCAAAAAGTCTTATTTTCTACCTTCAAGCTTTCTAAAAATGCTAAAGAAAATTGTTTCCCCACTAACACTAAACAATAAAATGATTAAGTATAACGATACCAAAAGATTTATTTGACTGTAGGCATTTGAAGAAGTCTTGTAAACTATGGTCTATAAGCCAATATTTATAGCTACATATTTCTCATGACTTTTCAGAGATTCCCTAGAGGATATTGTATTTTTTACATAAATAATGCAATGGGATATGTAGTTTCAATTTGAGAAGATGGAGGCCATATTATTCTGTGACTTTTTTGTATTCTTTACTTCTTTTTTTACCACTTTGGGTGTTGAGGGATTTTTTTCTGTGACTTACTACTCTTACTTTGCATAGAAAGAAGTCAGCATAGTACAGGTATGTTCAGATAAACCACTTGCACAATGAAATTTTTCTCTTGTTTCTTTGCCTTTCATACTTTTCCATATATCCCCACAACCTAGAGCAGAGTTGTGAAAAAACACTTCATAAGCAACTAGGGAGAAATTCACCTATAATGGCCAAATCTGTTTATTGAATAGTCATAAGAGAGAAACTGATCTTTCTTAAGAAGTGGCAGACATTACTTGAATTTTTTTGTAATCAAAGCTGATTGCAATATTGATTTACATATAGCACAGCTATATACTTTGAAAATACCATTACCGTATGACCACTGTAATTTGGTTGTCTGCACTGTACTGAGGAGGAAAATATATGTATGCCACAAAGCTAAAATAAACATAATAGCCATCCTGGATTTGAAATAATAATGAGCTGAAAATGTGCTTTCTCCTTTAAAAAATGGAATTATTTATTTCACTGGTTGTATCCAATTTTTTCTTAGGCTTGATTAAGTTCAGTAATAAAATTGATCATACTTTTAACAAATACTTTTCCATAGTCATTTAAAGTTCTTTGCAGTCATGGATGGAAAGCAGTTTAACATATTGCCAATCTCATTTGCCTTGCTGATTGATTTTATAAAACAGCTAAATCAACATAAATTTGAAGGAATTAATAGATGCTGCAAAGAGAAACAATAACTATAATTCTAACTGGAATTATATCTGTGCCTTTCTTAGTTTGATTATAATAAATTATATACATTTCTTTTCTTCTTTTCTTCTGACTTTGGTAACATTCAGTGTGAAAAAAATCATCTTTTCATTTCTTTTTACACAAAAATACACTAATGAACACAAGCAGATGTTAGTGTAGCATGGATGAAGTGGATCAATTAGCTATCATTCATCACTTGAAAGTTTGCACCTATTCATTCTGGAAAGATCCATGAATATGTTTGCCTGTGTATTTTTGAAAGTATGGCATTAATTGCATGTGTATTTGTGTTATGGAAATTAAGTTAACTACCCAAACAGATATTGAATTTGATAGGATCCAGTAGGGTCTAGAACTCTCAGCAGCTGACT
This sequence comes from Bungarus multicinctus, assembly GCA_023653725.1. Taxonomy (NCBI): domain Eukaryota; kingdom Metazoa; phylum Chordata; class Lepidosauria; order Squamata; family Elapidae; genus Bungarus; species Bungarus multicinctus. The sequence continues at coordinate 103,133,988 of CM042836.1, read as the reverse complement.
CATCATGGTTCACTCACCCTGGCCTACTTGCCCTGGCCAACTCACTGTAGGACAACTTGCTACAGCCAATTCACTGCAGGGACAATTCAACCTGGGACAATTCAACATGGGATAACTCTAGAAGGACAAGCAAATTTCAGTAGTCCTTTTCTTGTCTTAGGTTTGAACCTTCTTAAGTTAGAAGTCCTCAAGGCAACATTGAACTGCAATTCACTGCTCCCTCTCTTGAATTATTCCAGGTTGAATTGTCGCATAGCGAGTTGTCCCTGTGGCAGTGAGTTGGTCAGGGAAAGTCAACTGGGTGAGTTGGCTGCAGCGAACTGTCCCATTCCAAATCCAGTGGTCTATTTACCTAAACAGAAACAATATTTTCATATAGAATAGAAGAAGCAATTCCTTGCTCCTCAAAATCTTCTCTGTGGGTCTTCAGAAAAGAACATTCATATAAAAATGAATGAGTTCATCTGCATTTTCTTGCAGGAGCTGCATTGGCTCCCGGTGGTCCACCGGGTGCACTTCAAGGTCTTGGTTACCATCCTTAAAGCGCTCCATGGCTTGGGACCAGGATATTTGCAGGACCGCCTCCTGCCATTATCAGCCTCCCGTCGGCCAGTACGCTCCCATAGAGTCGGCTTCCTCAGGGTGCCGCCAGCTGGATGGCTGGCGACCCCAGGGGTGCGGGCCTTCTCGTTGGGGGCATCCTCCCTCTGGAACGAATTATCCCCGGAGATGAGGATCATCCCTGATCTCCTGACCTTCCGGCGCGCGTTGAAAACTTATTCATTTCATCAAGCCAGTCTGGCCTAGGGGTTTTTAGGGGTTTTTAGAATTTTAATCTGGTTTTTATCTAATTTGCCTTTTAAATTTCTTATAAATTTCAGCCTTTTATATTTGGTCTTTTAACTGTTCTTAATTTTGTATTGTCCTCTGTGTTTTAATTTGGCTGTGCACCGCCCTGAGTCCTGTCAGGGAAATAGGGCGGTATATAAGTACAATAAATAAATAAATAAATAAATAAATAAATAAATAAATAAATAAATAAATAAATAAATAAATAAATGAATGAATGAATGAATGAATGAATGAATGAATAAGAATGAATAAAAATAAATAAATAAATAAATAAATAAAATTTTCATATTCAAAAAACACTCCTTGCTTATGCTTTTGGTTTAATAACATAAGGATCAAATTCTGACTCTATCGGCAGGATATTGACAGGGAAATATATCCAAAAGTGACACCCACCCATAGAAATCATATTGCACCAGAGTGAGATCTTACCTGATTTCCTTCTGCAGATACATACATGTGTTCTGGCAAATTTCAGGTCTCTCCCCTCAAGTAATAAGGTATAGCACAATAAGGTATAAGAGTTCTTGGATTCAGGCTAACTACAAAGTAGACTAAGAAAAAATCCCACAATATTTAATTTATCATAATTAAGTTATCCATTCAAATTATATTAAAAACATTTAATATAATTAAATACTATAGTATCATTACCATTGATATACTTGTTGAATTGATTTCCTTTTATTCTTTCTCCAGCTTCTGAAAGTCAGCTGCAACAAACATTGCAAAGAGGTATCATTCCTTTCATTAAAAGTATTGTCTGTTCCCTACTACTGTCAATCCAAAGGTTACTAAAGCTGAACACCAGTTAAGACCTAATTTGCAACAGTGATTTAAAAAAAAGTATGCAAAACCAATGTCTTTTTAAAAGTGCCAACTATGGTTTAGAGATGACTGAATCCTCGTTTCCCAGTCCTCCGTACCTGTTGGAGACCACTGTCTTGTGGTCACTTCATGAGAAGCAGCTTCTGGAGCACTTGTGGGATATCTCAAATCCTCTCCTTGTCCCAAAAATAATTATGAAGAGCCAGTCCACTCACCAGCTGTTCATCCCACAACAATAATTGACTACACTTTTTGTGTAGCTGACTTCAGTTTGTCATTTCTTTTCAAGGTAAATCATTTCCAAGCTGAATAGGAAATTGTTTGTTCAGAATATCTTCCACTGCTTACTTCCAACTTAGATAATGTGTGCTGTTGATATATAACTCACAATATAATAATTGGAAGGAGGGGTGTTGGGTTTTTAATATCAAAATGGCAATGAATGTGGCACTCTTTCAATTTGCACTTAATGGCTTTTCTTATAAGAACAAATATTTTCTTGGGCTGGGTAGAAAAGTTCATTTGCATATGTTTTTTTTTTCCTATACAAACGCTTGTTCAATCAGTTGAATGAGAATATGTTTTGGATATTATTTCAAAAAAGGAGAGAAGATCAGAGACATGAACTGAATGTAGTGTACCTGCATTCACTTACAAAGCAGTCTAAGGTCATGAATGAATATCTTGACATTCATTATTTCAAATAAAGACCAACAGAAAGTACTGTGAGGGAAATCCTCCCAAGGGGCTTTTCGTTACTGGTGTAGTTATCATCATGAACTGAGAATCATCCCTGAAAAACTGTTGGAGAACATTTCATTCCCCTGCAAAAATGGGGGGGGGGGTTTCCCATCCAATTTTTCTCACCATAAAATTAGTCAAAAATTTCAATAGGACTTTTTACTCAATCCTGTCTTTGTCTTCTATTTCATTCATGAATTTGCTCATGTAGTCTGAACCAGTGAAATGCAAGTTTGCAGAATCCTTTTTGATTTTCCAGTGGCTTTATTGAGAATTACTCACTTGCATCCAGGAACTACTTTGTTGAATCATAGCAAATCCTACAAATCCAATCCATAACTATTGGAATGCCATATTCCAGTGGTCCTTAACCTTTTCTTCACCACCTCTTTTAAATACTTTTTGTGGCTATATATCATGGGTCCCTAGAGGTGGTGTTTAGGAGGTTCTGACCTGTTCTGGAGAAACCGATAGTGGAAATTTTGAGTAGTTTGGAGAACTAGCAAATACCACCTCTGACTGGCCCCGCCCCCATCTACTCTCTGCCTCCAGAATCCCAGTTGATCGGCTGGGTCTTCTTTTATTGCCCTGCACAGGAGAACGGATCTGGAAAAAAGATTAATGGGGTGGGGAGAAAATGGGATTTTGCAGTAACCTTCCCCCTGGAGTTCGGTGGGAATTGAGATTTTACAGTATCCTTCCCCTGCTACACCCACCAAGCCACACCATGCCCATCAAGCCACGACCACAGGACCGGTAGCAAAAATTTGAATCCCAACACTGCCCTGGACCCACAAGACTTAACTCAAGATTCAAATAATAGCATTTCTTCTAGTCTTCCCGGACTTCCATGACAACATCACAGCCCCTCAGGGGTCTGTGGACCACAGGTTGAGAACCATTGCCATAAGATATTATGTGGCATGTTCATATATTAGAATGAGCAGAAAAAGACCTTGAACCAATCCTTGTTAAGATAAGCAAGAATTTGCAATGAAATGGAGTATCGGTTATAACGGCCATCCTTTTTTTTAGACTGTTACAGAAAGATATTGGTTTCTGACTTCAACAGATGAATACACTTTTGCAATCAATCATATTCCTTTTATCTCAAAAAACAAAGTAGCCCCTTGAAATGCTTAATTATGTCACTAATCAATCTTTTTCATTAAAATCTGGTGAAGCAGACGACTGAGATAATTACTGCAGAATCATCTTAATTAAAAATGTTTAACTTCTAATTAAAAGTCATTGTTTATTTCATCAGAAAGCCATTAGGATTCTGGACAGGATTCTGCCCTGTTCATATTCCTGCAGCTATTGTTACAAGTGCAAGAACAGAAGATGTACTTCCAATGTCACTATCGGCTGATACATGACTCTGTGCTTTAATCACTAGAGAATAGCTTTGCCAATATCCCATAAGATTTTTTTTTTCTGCACTTCACGAGTCTCTACATATTTCTTCAGGGGGAGGGAAGGTGATTTCCATTTAAAACCATTACATGTTTAATTCCAGATGATTGAACTACCTTCATATGTCTTGAAATTTACTGATACCCATTTAGCTGCAATATACTATGGTCTGACATTCTTAGAGAACTGCATTTTGTTTAGATTGTAACTGGCATATTCTTCCAACTGTCATTACCATTCCTTTTTACAACATGGAAAAAGTAATACACAGTATTGATTTTCCCACATATGGGCACATAGGCATTCAAGGCAGGTGCCCTATAGACTGATCTGTTCCATTAAATTATATGTCACTTAAATATGACAGCTCAGATGAAAGGAGATGACAAAAACAACTGGATGAACATGCCTGACCTCTGGATTTATTTATTTTTGGTTTCTGTTTGTTTACAGAATCTAAATGATTCATTTCACAAATGATTATAAACACAACTCCTTGTGTTTAATTAAAATCTCTTTTGATTTACCAATTTTGCAGTTACTGAAAATTCCGAATACTCTTGTGTTGAAAAGAGTCTTGGAAGAGTTTATTTATTTATTTCTACAGAAAAATGAAAGAGTGTTACGAAGATGGATACGAGATTTGCAAGAAGGGTTGCATTAATTTTTATTTTATTGTAAGGAATACAAAAAACAATTCTGATTATTTTAAAATTACATTATCAACAGTTTATTTTTATGTTTATGGGACACCTTGGTACATATTTAAGAAGAATTCTTAATCTTCCCAATAAATAAAATGAACACATGCTATGTATTTTAAGAGAATTTGGCACACATGATTTGCTCTATCATTATTATCTCATTTTGATTTAATAGTCACATTATTGTTAATATGATTTTAGAAAAGGAAAAGCCTTTAAAGATTATATTGTGATATTAATCTATGCAACAAAAATTTAGAATGTATCAGCAGAACTGATTTTTCAAGGTTTGAATGTAGCTGTAAAGATACTTTTGCAGAATTATCCCTCTAAATTTAAAATCCTGGACTGAAAATATGTATTTATTTTCAGTCTTTAAATTAGTCAGTTCTAGACAAATAAATCAATGAGAATCTAAAGAAGATTTAATTTTTTTAAAAAAATTGCTTTTATATATTGAGTGTAATACAGTTTAAGTGTATGCATATATGTGTGTGTTTGTGGGTATTTTGCTTCTCTCTCTCTCTCTCTCTCTCTCTCTCTGCGTTTTGTTTTGTTTTGTTTTGCATTGTCTGGTAACCTTTCTTTGCCTTTTTTTCTGCTTTCATTCACATAATAAAAGACATTAAAAATTTAAAATCTTGGCTATAAAAATTCAGAGCATAAGTAACCTATCTTTTCCATGAATAATTTATATTTAAAATGAAAGAGTTATACTACATTTGCTGACGATATGATAATGTGGGATGTGTTAAATTCAGAGTCATCTTCCATTTTGTTAAATAACATATAAATCAGTTCTTCCCACAGACCTATAGCATAGCAACCGACAGAGTTTTATCCTTGACAAATAAAGTATGATTACAGCTACTTGGCTCCTATATTAATTCATGGAGGGAGGGGTTGTTGCTGTTTTGTTTTAGAGACTGCTTTTGCTGTTTGTCTAACTACTCTGAGTAAGGGACGATGATCAGAATTGAGATTTTGGTGGGATTTGTTAATGAATATGTATGCAAACCCTTGGAAGATATTTTTGGGGGTTTACAAATTGCATTGCTGGTTCCAAGAAGGAATTCTTACGCCTGAGGAGCTTCATGAAGTCTTCTTCCACATCCTCAACTGTGTCTATTGTTTATCAGTGTTGCTAAACCTAGACCATAATATTAATCTCCTCCCAGTTGCCTGAGTCCTCTATCCTGAATCTGAGCAGCTCCATGAAGATAGGAGATAAACATAAAAGACTTGCTGGTAGGTTTGATGACACTCACAGAATGTCTTTAACTCTGCATTCACCAACTGATTGCTTGAAACACATGGGGCAGAAAGTGAGTAGGATCAGGGAAAGGCAGTTTCATAGAAGGGTCTAGATCAGAGGTCACCAACCTTTTGGACCTCAGGGACCACCAAACTCATAATTTTAGATCCCAGGGACCACTAACTGATTCTGTGGGTGTGGCCTAATTTGTGGATGTGGCTTGGTAGTCATGTAACTGGCTGGGCATGGCTTGTATGTAAATATTATAAATATTTATATAAATATTGATTTTTTTATAAAAAAAGAACAACTTTTATCCAAAATCAGGCAAAACAGGCAGGCAGATTGAGTTGCTCACAGAATCACAGATTCATTCAGAGATCTATCTATCTGCCATTGGCTAGCTCTATCTGTCACATAAAATTTGCTTAGCAAGCAAAATTAACTCACAACACACCATGCATGTAAATATTGATTTTTTTTATTTAAAAAAAGAGCAACTTTTACCCAAAATCAGGCAAAGCAGGCACATTGAATTGCTCACAGAATCATTCAATGATCTATCTATCTGCCATTGGCTAGCTCACTCTCTCAAATTTGCTTGCCGTGAGTCTGCACTGAATTTGCTTGCAAGCAAAACTTCAGTCCTAAAGTTCAGCTGTACTTAAAAGCAGAACCAAAGATCTAAAGACTACCTAAAAAGCAAGAAATCCAACCATTTCCTGCTTCCTAGTTAATCTAAATCTCCCAGCACAGCAGAACAGATGGTCGGAAAAAGGAAAAATAGAAATTTAGCAAGTTTATCGGGTAAGGAGTGAGTGGGCGAGGAGGGTTCCCACGGGCCATGTGGGTGGCGCAGCCTTGTGTTTCTGTGCAGCCTGGATTAATTGCTTTGGGGTGGTGCTCTGGGGGTGAGATTTCTTTGTGGCCCACCAAAATTTTCTCACAGCCCACCAATGGGCCACAGACCACCAGTTGGCAACCACTGGTCTAGATCCTGGCAGGTTTCATAGCTCCAGGATGAGCCAACAATTTTGGAAGTGAGCAGCGTTGATCTGTTCAGATAGTTTAAAGCAAGGGGGGAAATGCTTGAGGGGGAAACAAAAGAAAGTTCTGTATCTTCTCAAGACCCTGCTTCAAGGTCACTCAGCTGGAAGGAGGCAGCTACATACCAAGCTGTGATTGAACTGACTGTTATGAAAATATCTTGCCTGAATCCAGATTAGCTATGTGGGGTGGATAATGGGAGGCAGTTAAGGGTGGGGAAAGTTGAACTTAGGGATTTTGGTGCACGATCCTAGTTCTGGCAATGCAATACTGCAATACACTTGATCTCTAATACAACTATACCTCTCTCAACAAATGGAGCCAAGGATCATTTCTATTTGGGGGTTTAAGTCATGGCAGTTCTGACACTGACTCTCTTTCAGGGTCAAGGATATTCTTAGGAAAAGCAGATGACTCGGCACAAAACCAAGAACATGTGAGCAGAAAAGGGGGAAATAGTAAAATGCTTTAGACATAGAACATCACCTGCTTAACATGGAGTGGAGTGGAGGAATGCCACAGACTATTCAGTTCAGAAATTGTAGTCCTGGAGCAAGGAGAAGACCAGAAGGAAAAACCAGAGAGTGTGAAAATGTGGGCAAACCAAGAGCACAGGCTTTGTGGCAAGCATGGAGATTCTAGTGTTACATAGTGGAACTCTGTGAGTTAAAAGATTTGCTTGGCAGCAAGGCCAGAAAAACTCACAGACATTTCAGTACCAGATATTGAGACAAGAAGGAGACATATAATAAAGTACAAGCAGAAAGTGAGGAAAAGAGACTTGAAAGGAAGGAAAATTAAGTAGGTTGCAAGTTATATTTCTTAAACTACTCTGTACATACATGGAAACACATACTGGTTTTTGTAAATAATATTTTCACTTGTATATAATATTGATCATACTAGTTTATTAGCGTAAGTGTCCTGAATGAAGTCCCTAATTTAAGTATTCTGTGGAGTGGTGAGATTCAAAAAAAGTTTACTACCAGTTCTGTGGACATGACTTGGTAGGCATGGCAGGGGAAGGATACTATAAAATCTCCATTCCCACCCCACTCCAGGGGAAGGATACTGCAAAATCCCATTCCCTCCCCACCCCACTAACCTGCTTTCCAGCTCCGTTCTCCTGTGCAGGGCAACAAAAGAAGATCCAGCCAATCAGCTGGGACTCAGGAGGCAGAGAATAGATGGGGGCGGGGCGAGTCAGAGGTGGTAGGTTCTCTGAACTACTCAAAATTTCCACTACCAGTTCTCCAGAACTGGTCAGAACCCGCTGAATACCACCTCTGACTCTGTGTGTATGTGTGCGTATGCTTGTGGCACGTGTCTATATCAACTCCTACCCTGATCCCATTCTGTCAAAACCACTCTTGTTTCTCCAACACTGCCTTGCCTCATGCCATTGAGAGGCATAAGTGACAAAAGACAAGGCTTTTGTCACTTCTGCCTACAACTCTGGACTGGGTTCTGTGTACTCTGAGTCTAGGTTACTGAACTCTTGGCTTTCATTCAGTTTGGCACTATGGGCACTGGGTCCTGGCTATCATGCAAGATTTCATTTCTCTTGCAGCTGGTGAGCAACTATTAAGCTGAGTGTGTTCTACCAACCTTCTTAATTTTTGAATTCTGATTCCATCATTACACCAATTTCAACTAGCTGCTATTTGATTGCTTAGCCTAGAACAAAAGAAGAAGAAAAAGATTATGTCTTTTCTGTTGTAGTGCCTGCCCTATGAAATAATCTCTCCCCTAAGATTTGCCTTGGTCTGACCCCGTTAGCCTTCAGGAAAGCTCTAAAAACCTGAATGTTCCCTCAGGCACTGGGGGCCAGGAAATTAGATGCACTTATCTGGAGAGGTATAGTAAATATTAAGGTGCCCAGCTGTGTCTTTTGTTGTCATTTATTTTTAGTTATTTTATTCATGGTGGGTATTGTAATTTTGTTTTTAATGCTATATGCCCCCTACAGTTGCATTTTTTAAACAGTTGGGCAGCCATATAAATCCTTAAATAAATAAACTCCCTCACCTGGTTTATTCATGATTGCCCAAACTGGAAATAATTAATTAGGAGCTTCCTGATTTAATCACATCTCATATAGAGAAAAGAGGCTGCCTGTGTGAGGAAAAAGATGTGTGCATAGTTTAGTTTAATAAGATGAAGCATGACTGTCCATCATAAGTCCCAGTTCATTTCTCAAAGATGTACTTCATGCTCAGATATTGTTCAAAATGCCAAGGAGACTAAGAAGGAGGAATAGAGAAGGGGGAATAGAGAAGGAGGGTGGAAAGAATACCAAGTAGTTTCCCCCAGTCAAAATCTTCATTGTCACTATGAAAAATACATGGCAAAGAAGTGACTCGCTATGGCCATATGAAATCTATTAGCATAAAACCAAAAAAGTTCTTCTGAAAAATTCAAGCTCGCCTCTTTAACTGCCAGAACTAATTCTGTTTATCACCTAATTATGTGAAATGAAGTGGCTGCAGATTTGCTTAAAACTGTACAATTGCTGTAGCTCCATTAAGTAACCTGCTGAAGAATTTCACAGTCTTCCCACATAATTCATTGCAAACCATTTCCATAGGCCCATTAACAAAATATTTGTTCTTTGTGCCCTAGCAAGAACTTGCTGAAAATATCTCAGGGTTGACCCCTTAAAAAAAAAAGGGTCTTCCATAAAGCACTTTCTGAACAGGTGTTTGACAGCTCAGTACTGTAGGATACTTTTATTGTCAGGCAGGCACATTTATTTCTTAATGTGTATCTGACCAGCTAATAATTATGATTTTATTTTTATTGCTAGCCATCAGAGGTTGTTTGAAATGAAAATACTTGTTTTTTTAAAAAAAATACCTTAAGGTAAGATTGGGGTTAGCTGGGGATTTTAAGGCCTTCAATAAATGCTTCATCACTGGAGGTTTTTAAGAAGAGGTTGAACAGTCACTTATCTGAAATGGTACAGGATCTCTTGCTTGGGCAGGGAGCAAAATGTAATCACCGAACCGGTAGTAACACCAGTTGAATTCCCCCCCCCCCCCCCGTCTTTACTTCAAAGCAATTTGAACAATATCCAAGGGCGAAAGACTTTGCCATTCATTCTTTGCCATGATCAGATCACTTTCTTTTGCTATTGTGATTTAACTGAGGGATCCTCGGTGCTCTCTGAGCTTGTTTGGTTTCTTGCAGACATTTCATTACCATAACTAGGTAACATCATCAGTGCTAGCAAGAAGTGCTATTTGCTGTCAGTTTATATTCTGGCGTCTTGCCTGTCTGGGTGGGTGAGGGGTGGTCTTACAGATTCTTTGATTGAGCTGTTTATTAACGGCTCTTTGGCAGTTTCTTGATTGGGGTATTGTTTACTTGGTCTGAAGTTGACCTTGAAGTTAATCTATACCAGTGGTGGCTAACCTTTTTGGGCTCCTGTGCCAAAAATTGTGCACGCTTGCACGCTTGCACTTGTGTGCCAGCACCCAGAAGGCATTGTGCATGCCCCCCTACACCTCCTACACATGCACCCACTCACCCCTGCCACCCTTACCTGCACTGCACCTCATAGCTGATTTTTGGTCGGTTTGAGACCTTTTTCAGGCTCCCAAAGGCTTGAGGAAGGCTTCTGCAGGCTTCCAGAAAATACTAGAAGTGACGAAACAGGGCGAGTTTTTGGCCTGCAAAGCTTGTAGAAGCCTGCAGAAACCTTCCTCAAGCCTTTGGGAGGCCGAAAAAGGCCTCAAACTGGCCAATAATCAGCTATGAGGTGCACACATGCGCAGTGAGGTAAGTTTGCCTGCAGCTCGCATGCCAGCACAAATGGCTCTGCGTGCCATAGGTTCGCCATCACAGATCTATACTGATCTGAGTGTGGATTACTGGTGGAGAGGTGCTGGAGTTCTTTTTCCCCCTCTTTTTGGCTGGTTGATTATCTCTTTTGAACAGTCTATAGATGTTCTTAATGTCTATGTGTGTATTGATGGCTGGTTTGTCAGAGTGTCAGGCTTCTAGAAATTCCCTGGCATTTTTGGACTTGGTCTGGTCTAGGATGGTCACAAAGTCAACTTCAGACCAAGTGGAGTTAAGTGAAGTGAAGTGAATTTTGCCCCATTTTACGAACTTTCTTGTCACAATTGTCAAGTGCAACGGTTAACACAATTGTTAAGTGCATCTGGCTTCCCCATATTGACTTTGCTCTCAGATGGTCGCAAAAGGGGATCATGTGAGTCTGGGACCCTGCAACTGTCATAAATATGAATCAGTTGCCAAGAATTTGAATTTTGATCACATGACCATAGGGATGCTGCCATTGTTGTGACCGTGAAAAGTGGTCACTTTTTTCAGTGCCCTTTGAACAGTCACTAAATAAACTGCTGTAAGTCGAGGACTATTTGTAAATCAGCCTAACAGAAATTGGCATGTGGAAAAATGGAAAATGCCGTAAACCCAGTCAAGTCCCTGAGTCAACCATTTTCTATTTGGACCTGCAGTCCCCTCTCTTGGGCTTTAGGAAGTAGCCTTAACTCTCCACCCCCACCCTGAGATACCCAATTGTGAAGTAGGAACCTTTTGCAAAAAAAAATGCACTCAACGATTAAGCCCTCGTCCTTCCCATGTTTTCCCATATAAATTATCTAGGTTAATTAAAACCTAATTGGTGTTTTCCATCAGGGTGAAACATGACATAGATAAGAACCCTTGAGAAACAACCTTTTTATCAAGACCTAAATAACGTTTGTAACATTTCCTATCTATTGAAAAAGACAATTCATCAAAGAGCTGCTTGTCCTAATCTTAAATCTATCACAGTAGTGGAATAACCACCTGACCTCAATTACTTCCTTTCAAGTTCTAGAGTTAGATGGGGTTATTTTTTAATACCTGGGAGTCAACATTTGACTTCTGGCAACTGCCTGGACTGGTCCCAGCAATTGTTTGTTGTTGTTTTTTGTTTCCTTTTTCTTAGGGCTGAAGAAAAGTGGCTCATTAATAGCTGTACGTCAGCTTGGAGAAAAGCATCAACTTGGAGTGCCACAGAACTCTGTCCTCAGCCCTATATTATTCAGGGTCTTAGATGTTTTATTATTTATTTATTTAGAAAATTTATATCACTGCCTACTCACACATGGCAACTCAAGGCAGCTTACAAAGACATAAAAACACCATATAAATAAATAAATAATAATAATAGAAAGAAAAATAATAAAATAATAACCCTTCACCAACACACATTCATACTAACCATTTAATGGGCTCCATCACCATCTGGGTTTCCCAGGCCCGCTGACAGAACCACGTCTTCAGGGCCTTCCAAAAGAGTGTTAGAGTGTGGGCCAGTCTAATCTCCGGGCAAATGATATTCCAGAGAGAAGAAGCCATCATGGAGAAGGCCCTTCTTCTGGGTCCCACCAGATGGATCTCCTTAAGGGAACAAGACCCAAAACATTCCTTGCCTCCCCACTCTACTGGGTCAGGTAGATGTGACCAGCAAGAGACAGTCGTCAGATAATGTGGACCCAAGCCATGCAGGTTGAGGAAATGCTTACAAAAATCTGAAGTGACACAAAACTGGGAGGTGTGGCTAATACTTCAAAGTAAAGGAAAGAGATTGGAAATGATCTCGACAGGTATCAACTGCTGAAATGAATAGAACAGAATCTTACAGGAGGGAAATGTGAACTTCTTCACCTGAATAGGAAAAATAAAAGGTCCAAGTATAGGATTGGAAAGTCTTCTCCATGTAGAAGGGATCTGGATATCCTTCTAAAGCACATGTCAAATCTGAGGCAGCAGTGTAATGCATCAGCTGCTGCAAATGCTATCTTGGGTTGCATTAAAGGGAGCATAGAACCTAATTCAGAGGAAGTCATTGATCCATTTTAAAGCATTGGTTCATTTGCTATATTATATTCAGTTCTGACCATCAAACCAAAAATGGTGACAAATAGCAGTTAGTTCAGAAGAAGCTGCCAAGATGGTAAAGGCTTTGGAAACCAAGCTCTATCAAAAACAGTTAAAGTATTTAGATGTGTTTTGTGAGATACTAAGACCACACCTAGAGTACTGCATCCAGTTTTGGTCACCACACTATAAAAAAGATGTTGAGACTCTAGAAAAAGTGCAGAGAAGAGCAACCAGGATGATTAGGGGACTGGATGAAGAATGATTACAGGAACTGGGCTTAGCTAATCCAGTGAAGAGAAGGATCAGGAGAGACATGATAACAGTCTTCCAATACTGAGATGCTACCACAGAGAGGAAGTGGTCAAGCTATTTTCTAAAGCACCTGTAGGCTAGACAAGGAATAATGGATGGAAACTGAAGGAGAGATTTAACCTGGAAATTAGGAGAAATTTTTTGACAATGAGAACAATCAACTAATGGAACAGTTTGCCTTCGGAAGTTTGTGGGAGCTTCATAACTGGAGGCTTTCAAGAAGAGATTGGATTGCCATTTGTCAGAAATGGTGTAGGGTCTCCTTCTTGGGTAGGGAGTTGGACTAGATGACCTACAAGGTCCCTTCCAACTCTGTTAATCTGTAATCTGTCTACAAAGGAAATAAAGGAATAGAAATCAAGTTCGATATATGTATAAGATGCTAGCCTGCCACATGAAGTAGTGAATTCTCCTTTTCTGGTAATTTTCAAACTGAGAACAGATGATCATTGTTAGTGGATCATACATTGAGCAGAGGTTTGAATTAGATGACCTTTGAAGCCATTCTAATGCTATGATTCTATGTGGAATCAGATTTTTCTTTTTCTTTTGGTTGATAAAGGAAAAGTTTCCAGTTATCTCTTCCTATAGAGATGTCTTGAGTCTTTATTAGTCTGGAAATCAACCATCATGCAAATCAGGATTAAAAAAAACTTTTTGATTAAGAATAATTTAGAAAATATTCATCTCACGTATTACCAGAGAAACTTTTTCTTAGAAAGTTGCCAAAATTACTGAGAAAAACAAACATGTGTATTGATTTTTAATGACTGACTATATTAACATTTGCCAGCATCAGTTAGACTGCTTTCTCTTTCTTTCTTTCTTTCTTTCTTTTTCTTTCTTTCTTTCTTTCTTTCTCTCTCTCTTTCTTTCTTTCTTTCTTTCTTTTTCTTTTTCTTTTTTCTTGGGGACTTGTGAGACTTATTCATTCACTCATTAATAAACCAAGTTTATTTCAGGTTTGTAGTTCTTTTCTTTTTTTTTCTTTTTTTTTTTTTGCTGGGGCTTCTTCAAAATATCTATTGTATTCCCTCTAAGTAATAGATTTGGTGGAAGCCTGCCACAAGCACAATCTCTTTAATGGCAGCTTTGTAATCTCCAGGAAAACTCTGCTTTGCCCTGATATTGAATTTTGCTCATTTGGCCAAGGTTAAGCCTGACAAAGCTAAACCCAACATGAAATTCTTCCCAATTGACAGAAGAGAGGATTATGAATGTGAAATAATGAATGGTTAATTAAAAGAGTGAGGAAGGGTGGAAAAAGCATTAGTGAAATTTGGAATACTTGGCCTGTGAATCTTGTCTAGTTCCTGCCTGATTCCATTTTCTGACCCACAAAGTACCTCTAGCATTCAGTGACAAAACCACTGATTTCCACAGGCACTGTTCCTATTGTTTTATACATAAATAACCTCATATAAAATGTGTTCACAGATATTCCACAAGGCTTAGCACATCAATTTGGTATCAGAGGTGGTATTCAGCAGGTTCTGACCAGTTCAGGAGTACCACAAGCAGAAATTTTGAGTAGTTTGGAGAACCAGCAAATACCACCTCTGACTAGCCCCGCCCTCATCTATACTCTACCTCCCGAGTCCCAGCTGATCGGCTGGGTCTTTTTTTTGTTATCATGCACAAGAGAACGGAGCTGGAAAGCAGGTTAGTGGGGTGGGGAGGGAATGGGATTTTGAAGTAACCTTCCCCTGCCATGCTCACCAAGCCATGCCACACTCACCAAGCCATGCCCACAGAACCAGTAGTAAAAAAAATTTGAGTCCCACCACAATTGGTATCCAAAAAATCTCCAAAGGAGTCCATCCCCAAAGCCACAATAATAGCCTTTTAGTTTTTGTTTGCATTGCTTGCTTTACCATGAATTCCAGGAAAATATTGTGATCTTGCCTGGCATCCTCTTCTATCCCCAGTGCATGTGTGAAATTGGATCTATCCCCTTTCTGAAAATTAAAAAGTAGGAATCTCTTTGAGTTCTTTGATTTTTTTTCCTTCCCAGATTTTTCTCCATCTGGGCTCCATTGCCATTAATGCAATAGGTTTTCAACTGTCTTTCCCAGTGTCTCTTGATTATTTATGTCTGTGTGGTCTTCTATTCCTTTCCCAGATGTCTCATTATATTCCATAACAATAAATAAATTTAATAAATGAAACACAGTTCAAAATAGAGTTCCGAAAAGAAAACATTGGAATATTGGTCTTGCCTTGAACTCTAACTTCCCTGAAGAAAACAAACACCTGGATAAAAGAGGAAAACACCATAGAAAGTGAAGCAATATATCTTGCTAAACATTGGGAGATGTCTGGTAGAAGAACCTACAGGATCTCTGCTATTTCTGCTCACCCGAAAGGATGGCTCTGTGAAATTACAATAACCCTGTTGAGTTAGTAACCCTGGTTTTGCATCCTTGAGCCCAAAGATAACATCCCTGCCATTTCAAGTAGAACTGCTGCTTGCTACAAGATGTGTCAGCCAAAGGTGCTTCATGAAAATGCAATTCCCTCTAAATTTACAACACAACACTTTCTATCTTTGGGCAGACAAAAGATGGCGATCAATGAGAAAAAGAACAAACCTGGAAACACAGGAACACAAGACACATAACAACCTCGTTGATGACCCTCACTCTGTCAAGGACCTTGGAGTACTCTAATGATCTAAGCACCAGAGCTCATTGTAACAGCATTGCCAAAAAGGCATTAAGAGTTGTAAATCTAATCTTATGAAGTTTCTCCTCCGGAAATATCGAATTGCTAACTAGGACATACAAAACCTTTGCTAGACCAATACTTGAATACAGCTCATCCGTTTGGAATCCACATTGTATATCGGACATTAATATAATTGAGCGAGTCCAGAAGTATTTCACAAGAAAAGTACTACACTCCTCTGCTCGTAACAGAATACCCTATATCACCAGGCTTGAGATTTTGGGCTTGGACAACCTTGAACTACACTGCCTACAATTAGACTTAAGTGTAGTACACAAAATTATCTGCTACAATGTCCTGCCAGTCAATGACTACTTCAGCTTCAACCACAACAATACAAAAGCACACGACAGATACAAACTCAATGTAAACTGCTCCAAACTTGATTGCAGAAAGTACGACTTCAGCAACAGAGTGGTCAATGCCTGGAATGCACTACCTGACTCTGTTGTTAGATCCTCAAACCCCCACTCTTTTAACCTTAAACCATCCACTATTGACCTCACCCCATTCCTAAGAGGTCTTTAAGGGGCGTGCATAAGTACACCATCATGCCTACCATCCCTGTCCTATTGTCCCCATTTATTCATACCTATTTCCTGTATTCTTACTCATGTTTATACTTATACCTATTATCTTGTAAGCAATTGACAAATCAAATAAATAAAATAAATAAATACCCCACAGAATGTGCATCAAAATCATGAAAGTAGATTAATCTGGATGCCAAACCCCTATATTTCTTCATATACCAATACTTCGTTTTTCTACACATGCCTCAAGCTAACACTAAAACCTCAACAGTATTGCTGAACAATGTCCCTGTTTAAAATCAGAATGGTTGTTTTGTGGTCCATAAGAGTAGAAAACAGATTTTGGTCTTCTGCCACAGGAGGTGGGGGGACAGCAGCAAGAGACAAGTAATTGGAGGGGTCAATAGCTGTATCACTCAAAGGAATAGCTTTCCTTGAGATAGAGATGGATGGTTCTGCTTTCTATTCAGCAGCTAACCAATACCTAGTAGGTTTTCCTTTGCATATTATTGGTGCCAGCCCAATGAGGCAGAAAATTGCATCGTGTCATTTAATTTCCCAATCTTTGTTTTCATTGTATTAATCTTTTGGCTTTGCGTCACTTCATAATTTGAAGGCTCAGCTAGAAGCAAACCAAATGGAAATTCAGCTTACTTTCTTGTCTCGCAGAATATGTTAGCTTCAGTTTGGGAAAGTTTAATTCTGCATAATCCCAACCAAGAATAATAATCATCCCATTTTGTATGCAGTCTTATTCATGTTGATTAAGCCTGCCCTAAACATCTTGAGAAATATGCACGAAAGTCAGTCACCAAAACATGATTAGCAAATAAGCTTCACAAAGGAAGCTGAGAGATTTTAAAAAAGCAAAAAGCATACATACAGTAGCTGTTTTAGGCTAAGAAAATATATTTTTAAAAAACCAAACAAAATATGTTTCACCTCTCTTTATCATATTATTGTTATGACATGTAGGAAATTGGCTACAAAAAATCTTAGCACACATGTGGCTAATCTTGCACTTTAATCTTAAATATATTCATAGGTTTTAAATGCTTACTATGAATCTTGGTCTCCTAGGTCCCAGCTCCACTAAAATGTTGTCTCTGATCCCTTCATGTAAAGGGACTGCTGGTTTTCTTTGTTTAATAAAGCAATTCATTTATGTACTAGTGTTTTCAGAGAAAATTTCAAAGCGGTTCCCAATAAAGTCATAATAAAATGCAAACAAACCCAGCCATAAAAAATTAAAATGATAGAGTTATATTATTTGATAGCTCTAAGACCACACTGACAAATCAAATAAAGAGTTGTATCTTCAATTGTCAGTGGCTCTATAGAGACTCATTTGATATCAATGGGGTAAAATATTTCTATACTGGGACCATCACACAGAATGCCTTCCTTCATGCCACCAGCAGGCATCATCTACAGGATAGAAAGTTTGAGAAGAATATGTGAGAAGGGAGAGGAGGTCTTCTTTTTTCAGATCATCACATGTTGCATAAACTTGCCATATCACATTCAGCCTCCTTCTTCGGCTAATTATTTGCTAATTCAGAGTTTTCAATAGTCACTTTCCATTCTACCTGCAGCTTCTAAATCAATCAAGGGTAGCAACCACAAGCTACATTATAGAAGTCTATTCTTAACAGTACATGGATGATTGTGCCAATCTATCCTCGGTAGAAAAAGTTCAAATCAGCCAAAGGTGATAGTAATTTTTTTTGCCCTGAGGAAATTTGGCCTCCAATGACTAGGATGAATCTATGCTTAATTTCTTCCTGTGCTGGGTATGAAACCCTATCAAGACAGATAAATCCCATAGTGGGAAATTCCTACCTATAATGAACCAATTTATATCCATCTGAATATTCACATTCAGGTTATTTGTTCTCATCTAGACTACCACTTCATCTATAGCTCATAGGTATGCATTATGGGCAGCCATATTCACTTGTTCAGATAGTAATTCAGCACATCCAAAGGCACCTTCCTTGGAAATTCAAGGAGATATTTAAATAGGCTTGCATTAAAAAGTTTTCAATGAGTCCCCATCGGGCAGTGGTGGGATTCAAATTTTTTTACTACTGGTTCTGTGGGATGGCTTGGTGGGCATGGCATGGCTTGGTGGACGTGGCTTGGTGGGTGTGGCAGGGGAAGGATACTGCAAAATCTCCATTCCTACCTCATTCCCAATAACCTGCTTTCCAGCCCCGTTCTCCTTTGCAAGGCAACAAAAACAAAACCCAGCTGATCAGAGAATAGATGGTGGCAGGGCCAGTCAGAGGTGATATTTGCTGGTTCTCCGAACTACTCAAATTTTCCACTACCGGTTCTCCAGAACTGGTCAGAACCTGCTGAATACCACCTCTGCCACTGAGGTACATTTAGAATTTTGAGAGCATATTATTAGATGCCAAGGTAGACCCAGCCAATTACCAAACACCCATTTATCAAAGGTAAGCTGATGATATTGTTCCCATTACTCCTTCTAGCCTACCAGGATGTTCTCCATCATCTTTCTCTTGTTTCTGGGCAAAAGGTTTTACTTCCAACAAAGTAGTGGACTATAGCCAACCACCAATTTCTTTTTAAAGAATGATATTGAGACTTATATGGGGCTAAGAAGAAATACAACCGAGGCTTGGAACTAATGGTGTGATCAACGGAAGTGTCTACAGATACATATTAGGAGCCAGATCTCTTACAAGGAAGTTTGCAATCCTTTTTTCTTCTACAGTAAATTAATTGCAATTACAAGAAAGTGCCTGGATCTTTCTAATACATCTTCAGGACTGGGATAATTCAAGCATAACAAATGTTTAGTTAGATATCATCTTCTCTTATGAGAGAAAGACCTGGAAGCTCCCTAAGCCTATCAAATTACTTCTATATATTACCCATAAGTTGAACTCTGCCTATAAAAAAGAGTTAAAACTAACCCTTGTCAAAAAGATGAAAACATGTTACTACCAGCCTTGTTGTAAAGCTATACAATAGATGCACCATAATCCTGTGCTGTGACATAGCATAAATTTTGAAAACGTATTCCCTCTCCATAAGGGTAGAGGTGTCACTGGAAGTTAATTACTTGTGCTTTGTGAAAACTGACAAGTAGATTTCACAACCAGGAGCAGATATGAATACTCTTCTGACATTTAATCACGAGGCTAATAGAGATAAGTGGGAATATGCATCATCAAGACAACTAAATTACAAACAATTATGATTACCAAAGTTAGCATTAGCGCTTGCTTCCCTGGGAGGTTAGAGAGCAGGTTTCCCCTCACCCTGCTTCATTCATATCGGGTAGCTGTATGTACTTCACATGACAAAGCTTCCAGTTGTGCTTCACCACTTTACTGAATCAATCCTTATTTTCAAGCCTGAGTAAGGCAAACAGATGCCTGCACTCAATATATGCAGCCGCTGCAGAGGCCCAGAAAACTGGGCCAACTAAAAAGGTGCTTCCCAACTCCTCACACCTTCCTCCTGCACACTGCCTCCACAGTGGTCCCTTCCTGTTGCCACTGCCAATCCCTTGTGAAAGGGGAATGAAGGACAGGAGAAAGAGCCACTAATCATGAAACTAACTTGACAAGCCCCTTCCTAATTCATGTGAAAATAAAGTGAAGGAGTAAGAAGCACACTTAGCCTTGATAACGTTCTGCTACCTTTTTCCAGATTTAGTACCATGTTAGCATCTCTCTTAGCGTTCTCATTATTTGGAATCCATCCTGCAAATTCTAAAATAAGCATTGATGCACAAATTAACAGCAACAGAGGGAGAGAGAGGGAGGGGAGAATTGATGTTGCTTGGGTATGTGACCAGGTATGTAAATTGAAGGTGTATATTCAGACTCTCTTTTGACTTTTTGAGTCTATTGCCAAAGCTGTTTAAATCAGCTTTTTAGTTAAAGGGAAAGGTCCTCTTATGGACTGGACACTAGCTAGGGGAAAGAAAGCAGGGGATAGAAATACAGGGGCACTTCCAGAAGCAGTGATCATAGAAGAGTTTTTTGTTTTGTTTTGGCTCTGCTTTCTTTGTGTAACTGAATGAAGGCAGCAGTTTTATAGAAATCTCAAGAAGAATTTCAAAAATAAGAGCAGATTCTCTTTTTCCGCCAAGGGAAATGAGTCTCTGTCTTTCTCCCTAGAAAAGTGCTTTGACTTGTACAAAACAAAATATCAAACTTTTTATTCAATGTACTTTTTCCTGATATATCTTTAAAGCTTCGTTCAGATTCCGTAGGTACTCCAATATGGAGATGTTTTGTTTAACATCCTATTTTGCAAGAATCTCACCACTGTTTAGTTAGGCTTTGTGGGTATTGGGAGGCTCCAATACCAGTGCTCTATTGAGACATCCCATGTGTCCACCCCCACCCCTCATTTTTTAAAACTAACTTTATTTTGTACTCTCCAGCAGTAGTGATGCAATTTGCCACTGCATTTCAGCCCCTAGAGAAGAGCCAAACTTCGGTGTTTAGGATTAGGTAAGAGAAAGCAAACAAAACAAGTGGAAAATATCTAGAAGACTATGGCCTTCAGTTTATGGGTGAACTTTATATCAAATTACATTCAAGGAATTTCCTGGAATTGAACTGCTTACCTTCAAACTTACATTCTTTTTATTTTTTCCAAATGTTACTCTAAATGACAACATGATCTGTTTCTTTTAAACAAAAATGCTTATGGCAGATAGCTAGATAGCTATGTAGATAGATGATAGAAGATAAGAGAGGGAGGGGGAGGGAGGGAGGGAGCAAGAGGAAAAATGAATGAATCTATTTTTAGGCACAATTATTTCTCCCTGTAATAACAAAACTAGACATTTATGGTTATAGTTATCCATGACTAAACAGATGTTTCCATCAATTTGTTTTCCATTTAAATTCATCCCAAACATCACGATCAGGGAGCTCATAATATATCCATGATGTTAACTTTCCTTTTTCTTTTGGATTTTCTTATTAACACCCACCACAATTTTGCAGAGTGGTCTTCCCCTTTGGACAGGTCCCAGATTGTTGGTCTCAATGAACTCAAGGAAATAGAACGATACTTTGCTCAGAACTTATTTCTCTGTCTCTGGAAAAAAAACTGTATCCAGTATAATAATGCCTGAATATCTCTCTTAGACCAGATGTCTGTTATGCTCAGGCTTGCTAGAGATTTAGTGCAGTGTTGTGCAGGGGTGGAATTCTACCAGTTTGCAGCTATTCGCTAGAACTGGTTGTTAACATTCTAAGCAGTTCAGAGAACTGGTTGTTAGAAGAAATTACTAGCCTAATCCTGTAAGGAAGACAGGAAGGAAACATTCTGGTATTGCTTACAGAAACTGCCCTCTGTTAACCCTTTTTACATTCTTGGCAGACTAGACTTCCTGTCTCAGGAACTTCTCTGGAGGTTTTTCCCCTCCTTTGCTGGTACTTTGCTTGTGTGGAGTGACCATTCAAAATTACAATGCCACTGAAAAAAGTGACTTATGACCATTTTTCACACTTACAACTGTTGCAGCATCCCCACAGTCATGAGAGGCCAGGCGAGGATATGGTGCCTTGATGTGAGTGATATTGAGTTGGCCACATGACCGCCAAGCCACGCCCACCAACTAAGCCACGCCCACAGAACCAGTTGTTAAAAAAATTGAATCCCACCCCTGGTGTTGTGTTTAAGATGTTGAACTAGAAGTGGAGAAGCAGAGGATGTTAGCCCACTTTAAGCAACAGAAGCTGCTGGATGACTTGGGCCAGCCACTCTCTCTGTATAGACTACCTCAAAGGATTGTAGTTGTGGAGGGGAAAGTGGAGATATTATGTATATCTTGAACCTGAATGAAAGCTAAAATAGAAATAAAATAAATATGTATAAATAAATAAATAGAATTTATATTCTCTTCAGTCATTCAGCACTATTAGAGAGTCAAATGCTCGTATACAGTACTTCTCAAAATTTGTTTGGCATACATTCTTCAAAGCTTACCATAAAATATTACTTTATATCTCTGACCTTTAAAGACCTTGATCTTTAAACTCCTATGTCTTTCTTGATTATTTCCCACTACATAGTTAGAACTTTATGGTAACTTACGAGATTTCACAAAGCCGACGCTTATAACCACAAATATTTCAGAGAAATTCTGCAAACCCAGAGCTTATGTTTGATTTTTTTCCTCCAATATCCTGATCCCACATAACTTTGGTGTCATAATGAAAGTCAACAGACAATATGAATTCATGCTTTCTAAACTTTAAAAAATAAGCCCAGAGTGGAAAAGGAATGCAAAAATATCAGAATATGTATTTCTTGAAACACTGATTTTTCACAACCATCTTATTAATAACCAAGGAGGGGTATGATGCTAGCTCGCCTCCTCATGACGCACCCTGAATAGGAAGTGTGAACCAAATGACTAGCAACAATTGGCAGAATTGGCAGTTAATGACAGTTGGCAGCTAGACATCTTTGTAGAACTCCTGGCTCTCTAAATACATGGCAACCCGTCTGCCTCCCAATCTTGAGCCACATTGCATCACTGGCTCTGTGAGGGCAGGAGACCTTGGTGAAAGAGTACAACAGAATTGTGAGGGGCCCACTTCTTCCTGTGTATGCTGATGTTCTTCATCTATCAGTTGGCAGGCTTGGATCCAGGGGGCCCTCTCTGGCACTCGCTCAGCAGCTGTCTGAAAGCTTTGACATTGGTGCCCAGATACAAGCAGTTGCGTGGATGGCTCTTTCCAGGAGGTGCCAGGTTTTGGCCTTCCTTGCCAGCATTGGTCGGCTCTGAGTGGGATCCATGCCAGCATGGTGTCTGCCAGGACTCGTTGTTTAAGTGAGGTCTTGTCTCTGCCCCTTAATATGACTGTGGTGCTCCTCAGCAGAATATCCATCACATTGTGTCCAGGTGTCCATCGGGAACTTGCACCAGCCCAGTGTCTGATTTTTTCAGCGTGAACTGCCCTGTCCTTGAATGGCTGGGTGGACTGGACATTGACATTAGAGCTACTATAAATCCATGTATTTACCATACGCTAAATAAATAAATTGTAACCAAGGCCTCACATTCAGCTACCGAAAGAACGTCAAACTAGGCAGATGTGGTCAATAATGCTCTCACATCAAATTTTTAAGAATTAGAATTCTTTTATTGGCCAAGTGTGATTGGACACACAAGGAATTTGTCTTGATGCAAATGCTCTCAGTATACATAAAAAAAAAGATACATTCATCAAGAGTCAAGAATCATAAGGTACAACACTTAATAATAGTTATAGGGTACAATAAGCAATCAAATCATACCAGGAAACAGTCAATATAAATCATAAGGATACAAGCAACAAAGTTACAGTCATACAGTCACAAGTGGGAGGGGATGGGTGATAAGGAGTGATGAGAGATTAATAGTAATAGTAGTGCAGACTTTATAAATAGTTGGACAGTATTGAGGGAACTATTTGTTTAGCAGAGTGATGGCATTCATGAAAAAACTGTCCTTGTGTCTAGTTGTTCTGGTGCGCAGTGCTCTATAGCATCGTTTTGAGGAAAGGAGTTGAAACAGTTTATGTTCGGGATGTGAAGGGTCTGTAAATATTTTCACAGCCCTCTTTTTGACTCATGCAGTATACAGGTCCTCGATGGAAGGCAGGTTGGTAACAATTGTTTTTTCTGCAATCCTAATTATCCTCTGAAGTCTGTGTCTGTCCTGTTGGGTTGCAGAACCAAACCAGTTACAGAGGTGCAGATGATAGACTCAATAATTCCTCTGTAAAACTGTATCAGCAGCTCCTTGGGCAGTTTGAGCTTTCTGAGTTGGTGCAGAAAGAGAAAAAAAGGAAAATTGAAAGTTTATTTGGAAGGAGCCACATGTTGTTAGCCATTGTAGTTAGAGCAAGTCAACGTAATGATATAAATGGTTTGTCAGTTGGCTTAATATAGGTGTTGCAGTGGATGGGGGACTGAAAGGGAGAAAATGAATAAGCAGCAGGCAAGACAAGCTCAAAGGATACTTCTTGCATTTCTCTTCTATAATTAGGGTCTATTTTAAATAAACATCAGTAAATCACTGGACCTCCCAGTACACCTAAATGCACAAGAAAGAAACCTGTCACCACTTGCTGGCAAAATGAAATTTTCTGATATATTCTTGGAATTTAACATTATAAGTATAGGAATGTCTATTCTTATATTTTAAAAGGTCAGAAATCATCCAAATTTATTTCAACATGACTGCTTTGGTGTACGTTCCAGACAGAGTACTATTAAATTAAATAGTTTTCCATGCAGACTTGATCCCAAGTAGCTACAGCCAAGAATTGGTCAACAATCTCTGATCATTAAGGCTTATTGTAATATAGCTTTTTTAATAATAATAGTAATAATAACAGTCAGCACACCTAATATAACAGTTATCAAAAAGAAAAAAGACTGGTTCATTGATATTACTACACTAACTGATGTTAGGATTCAGAAAAAACAATTGAAAATAATTATAAAGAACCTGAACTTACCGATCAGGGTTGGATCATGATTGGAGCCCTTAGAACAATGGCTGAAGTTGTCTCTCAATATTTGAAAATTTTGAATTTATTGGACCCAAACATTTTAATTTTACAAAAAAAAAAATCCTTGTTTGGAACTGCCTATATCCTTAGATGTAACTTAATAATTTTAGCTCCTATAGATTTGGTATTTTGGTTCACCTTCCCAAGGACCTGAAATAGGTCGGTGTTATTCTTTAATAATCTTAAAAGTATCATCCTAGAATGTAAACTGTTCCACGTAAATATACTTTTGCAATTGACTGATTATTTATCAGTGCAGAGGTGTCCAAGAAGTGTTACAGATGTATCCAAGATGATGGAGGGTTGGACAGCGATGCAGCAGCAGGGGCTAGGGCAGGACAGCAATCCTCCACAATCCCATTTTCTTATGTGGCCCTTGGGAAAATTAATTGTCTATTCCTAATTCCTATTAGATCATTTAAATGATTTATTGACAAAAAAACATTGAAAAGGTTTCACAGAGTAAGTGTGACCTTCATGCCAGCCATTTGGGACTGCCGGCAATGGGACTGCTAACGATGAGGATGCCTGATGAGAAGATGTAAGGCTGATGATGATGCCCATCTCTGCACAGTTACAGCACTTCATTGATGCTAAAGGAAAGTTGGCTCAGAAGGTGCAACTCATGCACTTCTGCACAGTATAAATATAACTTTTAAATGCAGTGACACTATTTCTCCTGGGTCATGAACAGAGTTCTGCTGGCTCCCTGTTGCATGGATTCAACTTCAGGTGTCTCCAGTATGGGGGGGGGGGGGGGGCGGATTGGAGAGGGGAGGAAAGGCATGAAAGATAGTAGTGATGTCTTCTCATCTGAATTCATTCATGGTTCTTTGAGCTTTCCAGGTGTGTCCAGACACTCTTGGATTAATGTATTCATATCTGGAATGTTTCAAAAGATACGACCTCTTTGCACTGATCAATCAAGTTTTTTTCTCCAGCCTACATCTCCTTCTAGCAGCTGAAACTTTGCATCATTTTCTCACACTGAAGTTCACATTAACCACATGTTAAGGTTGGTGCTCAGGTGTGCTTTGTAGTGCTTTCCAGCCTCCTCTGTTGAAAATCCTGCCATGGTTCAAGCTAACTTCAAAGAGATATTCAGAGAAAAGCAGTAAGCTTGCTTGTATTTCTAACATATTTCTCTGGCAAGGAAGCAGGTGTTCAGTGGCTAGGCCTCAACTGCTAGGCCTCCTGGGAGGTTGCTGAAGAAAGGACAATCTGCCGGATTAGTTCTGCCCCACTTGCTGGGTTGATTCATATTCTGGAGTAACTGGTTTATCTGGGTGGCCACCTGCAGTTACATGAAGATAATATAGATACAATCTAAAATTCACAAAGAATGGATTCTTTAAACATCTCTGATTTATACAATGTACTGTAGGAAATTAGTACCCAACCCTCTCCTAAAAATTGAAATATCCTAGGAAATATTAAAAAGGCAGAATATTTCCCCTAAAAGGAGTAGAAACTCAAGAGCAGAAACACCTCAGAAGTAGAAGCTCACCCCCACCTTTGTTAATGGGTGGGCCATTAAGGCATCAAAGATCTCCAGGTAAAGCTATAGCAATTGCCAAATGCCCTTTCCATTACATCATCATCCAGCAAGGCTAACCAAGCCTGGAACTCAGGACAGCCTACAGAGTTGCCCCTGCATGGCCCCATGGGAGTCTGACAACCAATCAGAATACAAGTTCAAATTCAAATCTCAACAGAGAGTATAAAACCAGGCACTTTCAGCCCTCCTTCTTGATCTTTTCCTTTACCTTGAAGCACGTGATCATCCTTTTCACTTTTGAGTTCCAAGCCATGAGATCCTGTCCACCATTAAACCATCTTTCCAAACAGCCTCCATGTTTCCAATATCTTTTTCCCCAAATTGGAACTGAACCCAGAAGGATAATTCTTCAACAGTACAATGACACATTTTCCATACTTACTGTAGTTTTCTCCATTTTGAATCATTTAGTCTAATTATTTTTCCTATAATCCCTATTTTGTGGGGAGTATAGCAATATAATACTAGAACAAGGCATAGACTGTAGAATTCAATAGGCATTGACCTGACCAGCACGCAGACATATGTTGGCTCTCTCTTTCTGTAGTGATTGGGGTGAATTGCTGGCAATCGCCTATCATGCTCCCTGGTTCCAATTTAATAGAATAGAATACTTTATTGGCCAAGTGTGATTGGACACACAAGGAATTTTTCTTGGTGTAAATACTCTAGTATACATAAAAGAAAAGATACATTCATCAAGAGTCGAGAATCATAAGATATGACACTTAATGATAGTCATAGGGTACATTAAGCAATCAAATCATACTAGGAAACAGTCAATAACAAAAGCTACCCAGACACTCAACATTACACAAAATGCTATCATGAAATTACTTTAATCAATTGATGTTCTCTGTCAATATGAAGGTGGAGTCATATCTTACAGCTTCTGTTATATGAATCCAGTGGTTCTTTTTCCTGCTTTTCCTATGGCATATAGTAATATGCACTTCGCCTTATATTTCTCACACTTAGTGCTAAGTACTACTTGACTGTTGAGATAACATTCTTGGCCTGGGAAACATTAAATTCTGATACACAGAAGTAGGTGGCAGGCAGCATGAACTATGTTAACTACTTACTTTTTGTGGCAACAAGGTAAAAAACAAAGGAGCAATAGGTTCCCAGTGAATTCTCATTATTTCCTCTGGTTGCAATATGTTGAGTGTTTTTTCCCCAGTGGAACAAGAATATTTGCAATTTCAAGTTTTGCTCCATTAGAATCAAGTGGTTTCAAACCATTTCAACTGAGCACTTTTATCTGAGACTGACACCTAAAGCAAAATTTCCATTTTGTATTTGAATATATTATGAATTCCTAATATATGTCTATAACTGATCAATAGCTTTACATCTCCACTCCAAACCACCCCAACGATGCTGTGGAGGCTATGTCCCAGTGCCTGGAGGCCGTGCGGATTTGGATGGGCGGAAACAGGCTTCAGCTCAACCCTTCCAAGACTGAGTGGCTGTGGTTTCTGGCGGCCCAATATAATCAGCTGACCCCGTCGCTGGCTATTGGGGGAGAGATCTTAACCCCCACAGAAAGGGCTCGCAATCTAGGTGTCCTTCTGGATGCACGGCTGTCTTTAGAAGATCACATTACAGCTGTCTCCAGGGGGACTTTTTTTCAGGTTCGCCTGATTCGCCAGTTGCGGCCCTTTCTGGATCGGGACGCCTTACGCACGGTCACTCATGCCCTCGTCACCTCCCACCTGGACTATTGTAATGCTCTCTACATGGGGCTCCCTGTGGGGAGTACCCGGAGGCTTCAACTGGTGCAAAATGCGGCCGCGCGGGTGGTTATGGGGGCGTCAAGAAACTCCCATGTGATGCCTCTCCTGCACGAGCTGCATTGGTTGCCGGTGGCCTTCCGGGTTCGCTTTAAGGTTCTGGTTTTGACCTTTAAAGCAATCCATGGCATTGGACCAGGCTATTTGCAAGACCGCGTTCTGCCGGTAGTCTCCCACCAACCAGTGCGCTCCCACAGGGAGGGCCTCCTTTGGGTCCCGACAGCATCTATGTGCCAACTGGTGACCCCGAGGAACAGGGCCTTCTCTGTGGGGGCACTCACCCTCTGGAATGGGTTGCCTCCTGAGCTACGTAAGACCGCTGACCTGAGAGCATTTAGACGTGCTCTGAAAACTTGGCTCTTCGAGCAGGCCGGCCTGGGCTGATTTTAAATGGGAGTTTTAAAGTGTAATTTTAGATATAGGGGTTTTAAAATTTGGGGTTTTAAAATTTGGGGTTTTATATTGTAATTTATTGGGGTTGGGTATAAATTTTAGTAGCAGCCTGAATATATTTAATTTTCTTTTAACTTTTGTAAAGTGTAGTGTGTTATAGTTGGCTGTACACCATCTTGAGTCCTTCGGGAGAAGGGCGGTATATAAATGTGTTATAAATAAAAAATAAATAAATAAATAAATATGATCAATTTGCCTTTTTTTTCTTTTTTTTTCAAAAAGTATTTAAAAGTTTTAAGGATATTAGACTATTTCTTTTATGTATATTTTTAAAAATATGTTATTTTGTGTGTTTGTTTGATGTTTGTTAATTGAATTTATTTGCCACCTATTTTGCCTCAAGGTGACTCTGGGAAACTTACAACATGAAAAGCCATAAAACTACAATAATAAAAATACAAAATTATAATTAAAAAATGCAAATAATTAAAAGATGGAAGGAGAGAGAACAAGATGTACAGAGAAGGAGATGAGTTATATTATTAGTCCATCCACCACCTCCAGTGTGGTACTCACCCCTTGGAGCCCCAGGCCAACTGGTAGAGCCAGGTCTTCAGGCTCTTATGGAAGGTCAGGAGGGTGAAAGCCAATTTTACCTCAATTAGCAAGATCTTCCCAAAGGCCATTCTTTAAAGTCAGCAACTGCTATCACAATTTTCAACAACGTGCCAAATCTAAACACTAGGCCAAAAATGAAGATCGTATAGATTCACACTAAAATGCATGAAAAATGGATTTTTAAGCATCACTGATTTATATACTATACAATGACATATTTTTCATATTTATAGTTTTCTCCATTTTAAATCATATAGTCTTATTATTTTTCCTATAATCCCACTTTTCTCCTTTCTTTGTATTAAAAGATATACCAAGATATATGCTATCAGATATTTAAGATTAATCTTGTTATTTTTAGAAGTGTGGTGTTACTTGAAAACCCTGTTGCTTAATAAAACTTGCAAATAGCATGATGACAAGCAAAATCATGTCTAATTAATCAAAGAAAATAGCAAGTTAATAATAGAACAAGACAAAAACTGCTGGACTTGGTGCCATGATGGTTCAGTGGTTAGAATGCAGTACTATAGACTAACTTACTGCTCACTCCAGGAGTTTGATTCCAACCAGCTCAAGATTGATTCAGTCTTCCATACTTCTGAGGTTAGTAAAATGAGGACCCAGATTGTTTGGAGCAATATGCTGACACTGTAAACTGCTCAGAGAGTCTTGTAAAGCACTATAAAACAACGCTATATAAGTCTAAGTGCTACTGCTATTGCTATTGCCTGCTTCAAGGCTCTAGCATAGCCCACCCTGTTCAGCAATATGTTTATCATTGTTAAAGTTGCATTTATAATATGATTTCTAGTGCACTAGAAAACTTCAGATGTGAACTAATACTTTTTATCAATGGTGGGCTGCAAATTTTTTAACAACTGGTTCTATGGATGGGTAGGCATGGCCGGTTGGTCATGTGACAGGATGGGTGATGTCATTCATCATACCTAGCCGTGCCTCCCAGCCACTCACCTCAAAGGCAAAGATAGGATTCAGATGGTTGGGGCTAATCCCACCACTGGCTGGCCCCACCCATGCCTGTTTTTCAACCTGTTTTTTTGGAATTTTTCAGGCCATTTTCCAGCCATTTTTCAGACCAAAAAACACCCACAAAACACGGCATTTTTGGACCAAATACAACCCAAAAATGGCCTGGAAACAGCTCAAAAAATGGCCTGAAAATGGCCCAAAAACAGGCTGAAAAATGAGCAGGGACGGGGCAAAGCCAGTGGTGGGATTTGCCGGTTTGCCAACCTGCACACAATCTTAACTACTGGTTCACACAAACCAATGCGAACCGGCAGCAGCCCATCTCTGGGTATAATAGTTTGGACTTAGGGGACTTCACTTGGCCTTAGAACAGCTCAATCATTGTAAACGTCCTGAAACTTCCTGAAAAATCACCAATGAGGATGATAGTCTAAGTTCAAGAGGGAAGGTATTCCATAATATGCTTGCAAATAAAAAACATTGTTTCTGGACCCCTGTCGTCTTCAATTCATGGGCTTGAAAGACAATCAAAAGATACTGAGAGGATAAATATGCTAGACTGGTCAAGCAGGTTGCTTCTATGCAAAGAAAACGTATCTTGGTGCCAGGTTATGTACAGCTTTATAAGTTAAAACCAGCACTTAGTTGCACCCAGGAACTGATAATCAATGCAATGATAGTAGAACAGGTATGGAATATATCTAGTGATTCTGATTCACTAATAGAACAGCCTCTGCATTTTAGAGCAACCACACTTTCTGACTGACGTGCAAAGGCAACCCCTTATAAAATGCATTGCATCATTTCAAATGGATGATAATAACTGCAAAAGTCATCATAGCTAAGGTATTCCACTCCAGGTAGATCCACAACTAGTGCACCAGCCAGAAGAAGGCAAAAAGCTCTTATCATCAAAGATTTGTCCTTGTCTAACTAGTGGAAGCCATGAGTTCAGGTGTGCCTCTCTCCTCCAACTGTAATTCCACCTTGCTTTGACTCATCTTCAGCCTTTCCCCCACCCCCAGCCCCATCCAGATCTCAACAGCTTCCAAATATTGGATCAAGACTTCTGCATCATCTCTAGATTATCATAGTATTATACGATGTTCTCCCCCACCTCTAATAACATCCTCCATTTGATTCTAGTTTGCATACATTTAACACCAGAGGCCAAACAAAGAGGTAACAATTGCAAAAAAAAAAAAGAATTCATTTTTTCAGTAAATTAAAACTAAAATGATCCCGGGATGACCCTTCAAAACTAAGATTATTCAGCCATCACCCCCCTCAATTCTTCCCATTTACATTGTTGATTGCAATGCAGATGTAAGCAAAAGGGATTTGTCTAAGGCAATGTTGTCAGAGCTCAGAACTCTTTCCTTTTGATTAATCTGAGTCATGTCATGAGTTGGTCAGTGATAGATCTACTCTTCCTTGAAACATCTTTGTTAACACGACAAGAGAAGTGAAAATTGTTTTGATCACCCATTTATTTCTTTATGTCCTCCAGTTTTTCCAGATCGGAATTACCTGACTTAATAATACTTTTACTTCAGAGCAGAAATAAAATGATTTTGACCTTGAATGGGCTTTTGTTCTGTGCTGCTCTGTTCCTCTTCATTTCGGCTCATAGCTTAGAAGAAATGCAGATCTTCCTTTCTTTCCAATTGTTAGAGAATTCATCTAGCATTGACTTTCTAGAACCTGAGCTCTTCCTGAAAGCTAAAAAAGGAAAGGTGATTTTTCCCTCTATTCTCTTTTTTCCAATTCTCAAACATTCTGGTCATCGCTTAGTTAAATTATTCCTGTGCAAAAGATGGTCCCCTGAATATACATGTGTGTATGTTACACCTCATAAAACTTTCTGGCCTTCTTTGGAATGGCAAGAAACCTTCAAGAATCAAGCTCTCTTAATTGCAGTAAGAATTTCTAGTTTTTATTTCTGCCTTCTCTTAACTGAATCCTAGACAAAGTGAATCATTTTGTCTAGTGAACTTTCTGCTTTTCTCCCATTGAAACAAAGCTGCTGCCCAATACTTGCTTTTCTTTCATTTAACTTCACAGTTTACTTTATTCTCATGGATTATTAATACTTTTTATATAATTGATTTGTAACCTGACAATTTGGAGAAAATATAGCAAAAATCACATTGAAAGCTAAAACTATTTGTGCTCCATTCCTCTCAAATTGTTTATTCATTTTTTATTACCTTCATGTTGTTTGCCTCAAATATTTGTTAATAATTTCTTTTGCTTGATCACTGATTTTAATTTTATTTTTATACTTCTGGAATACATGAGCCTGCTTAATAACCTATAATTTAAGGATCCTAACATAAATGGCATTGCAGCAGATCTCAATTCATAATATCAGAATGGAAAGGTACATCTGAGTGGCCACTTTACACTGAGGGTATCTTACCCCAAACCAATTGCTGAATTCCCCCAATGGTTTTGTATAGATGTTAAACAGCAGATTAGATGAATCAAACCCTGCGGCTCCTCTCCAAGTAAAGACATCTTTGCCAACCACTGCTCCCTCACTGCAATTGACAAGTACCACTTATTCAGGAAGGGGCATAAACACTTGTTGGGAGTCCAGAAGGATATAATAGAGCAACAGAGTTGGAAGGAACCTTGGATCAGGAGACCCTATACTATTTCAGATAAATGGCTGTCCAAACTCTTCTTAAAATATCTAGTAATGGAGCACCTACAACCTATGAAGGCAAGCCAGTCCACTGATAAACTGTTCTCAATGACAGAACACTTCTCCTTAGTTCTAGGTTGCTTCTCTCCATGATTAGTTTCCATCCATTTCTTCTTGTCCTGCCTTCAGATGCCTTGGAGAATAAGTTGACTCCCTCTTCTTTGTGGCAGTCCCTTAAATATTGGAACACTGCTACCATGTCACTCCTAGTCCTTTTTTCACTAGATTAGACATATCCAAACCATTCTTCATATGTTTTAGCCTCCATCCACCTAATCATCTGTGTTGCTCTTTTCTGCACTCTTTCCAGGATCTCAGCACCATTTTTTATTTTGTTGTGACCAAAACTGGATTCAGTATTCCAAGTGTGGTCTTCTAATCTCACTGTTCTTGGTACGAAATGGGACTGAAAGATCTAAATAGGCAAGGAGGCATGTACTTCCCCGATTTAGTTTCTGACAAAGATTATCAACCACAGCTAGCATCATCTGAATACTTAATCTGAAGAAAAGCCCAGTGAGTTAATTACAAGTAACAGCAACAGAACTAAACACTAGAATTTGCAATAGTTAAATATAAACAAGCAAATGGAGAAATTATAGATTTGACCTTGACTTTGCACATCAGAATTCTTCAGAACAAAGAAAACATTTAAAAACAAAGATCTGGAGGCCCTTAAGAAATGTGATAAGCATTAAAATATTCATTACATCAAAATATGGTGCTATTCATCACTATTACTATTATATAGCACGATCTTGGATTATAAAAATAGGGGAGGAGGTAGTCACATATTTGATTATTTTTCCTAAAGAAGGAAAATCA
This sequence comes from Bungarus multicinctus, assembly GCA_023653725.1. Taxonomy (NCBI): domain Eukaryota; kingdom Metazoa; phylum Chordata; class Lepidosauria; order Squamata; family Elapidae; genus Bungarus; species Bungarus multicinctus. The sequence continues at coordinate 103,100,215 of CM042836.1, read as the reverse complement.
ATTATGTCTTCACAGTAATTCTGTCAGTTTATTTTGTATCACAGAGGTATATGGTTTTTTAATATGAGAATTTTTGAAAAGTTAGCTGTCAGTTTATTGAAAGCTAACAAATTATATTATATGCAAATTATTCCCACTGTCCTCCCAATATTGCTGAATTTTCTATATGAATAATAACTGATACTTCACTCCTTAAAAATTTAAAATATTGGATTTTTTTGGTTCTCACTTTTCATCTTGACAACAGTCACTTGTTTGATTATATTATTAGCCTCCCTATCACTATGACAAAATTATTTTATTACAGCAACAAAGCCTTCTGCATTTCTGTCACTGTTAAGACTAAGACAAAAAATATATCATATAAAATATCCTCAGCGTTATCCCATTTATGGAATAGCTGAAGAAAAAAAACTATCTTAAATGATAATTGTTATTTGACAGTTAAATATAAATATTATATTTATATTAAAATATTTAGCAAAGAATATCCCACTGCCATAAAAACCCTCCTCCATTTAAAATCTAAATTTATACAATTATTTGTTTAGTTATACTTTATTTGTATAATATATAGGCTGTCCATCCCCAGCATCTCTGAGCAATTTACAATTAATATTAATTTGACTAGAATAGTGATGACTCCCTTTAAGTTTTCCAAAAATCTCAAAATATGGGTGATTTACTTTATGCTCATGCACATTCAATGCTATTTTTGAATAATTTATTGAAATAAGAGTGAATTTAAACTTCAAAATTGGTTAACAGCAGATTTCTGCTAATTTCTATTAATAAACATTGCATACTGATTTTAGATAAAATTCTATTTATTCTTTAGCAGCTGTCAAGTATTTTTTATGACAGTGGTCCCCAACCTTTTGGGCTCCAAGGGTCAATTCTGTGGAGAATTGTTCCCAGGACTGAAGAGGGGGCATGATTTCCTGTGCTGCCTGCACTTCTTGGATGTGGATTCACTTCTTTGCAAGGCCCAATTTCTAGCATGTTGTGGACTGGTGCTGGACCACGGACTGGGGTTTGGAGACTCCTGTTTTATGATATAGTTCATAAAGCCACTTCCCTTTATTATTATTTGACAACAAGAATACAGAAAGGTTCAGAATTTTCACCACAGATATAGGCAATTATGGTGAAAGGTTCACTCCTTTCACTCCTTAAATTGCTCTTTATCACAAAATTCTTAAACACTCATCAGTTCCTGCCAAGAATCTAAAGCAGACTTGGAAAATTTGTGATTCGCCAAACTCAAGATGACTCCATCAATTAGTTGTGGCCTTCCTGACTCAGGTAATAACTTTCATGATTTTGCCTGTCTAGGTCATCTTAGCACTGTGCAAATCATTCAGAATTGCATTTCACAAAGTGAACAAAGCACTTCTCCAAACCTTGTGCACAAAAGATCAAGGCACTGCACTCTTTCAAAACCTTAGCATGGCTATGGCCAAGACTGTGAATATGGACACAAACCAGCAGTAAACGAGCATTTTCAGTGGACACAAACATTCTTTAAAGGTGGCGAGGAGCTTTTCAGTGAGTCATGGTGGCCTCATCTTTCAAAGGTAAACCTTCTTCAGTCTATCCTAAACAGTCTATCCTAAACACCTGTGTAAGGAAGAACAACAGTGACTGGCCCAAAGTCACCTATGAGCTTTATGGTTTAAGTTGTTAAACACTGCTACTTAATTGGACCGTCTGGTTGGCATACATCTAGCAGCAACAACCAAATCAACTTTCAGCGCATCAATGTTCAGCTAGATATCAAATCCAACACTTTTCAGTGGTGAAACACAGTGCTATCATGTTTCTAGGAGTAGAAGCTCAGCAATGTCTAGAAGAGGACTCTGAGTACAATGAATTCCAGATCATTCCAATCCAAACACATCTCAATACACCTTTCTTTTTATAATTCAGGTTGAGATCATAGTCCATTGTTGGAAATCTCAAATCTCAAAGGAGGTCAAATCAGTCAATCCTAATGAAAATCAACTCTGAGTGTTTTTGGAAGGATAGATACTGAAATACTTTGACTGTAAAATGAGAAGACGAATTACTGAAAAAGAACCTGGCGTTGGGAAAGATTGAAAGTAAAAGATTGAAGGTGATGGAAGATGATGAGATGGTTAGATAGTGTCACTGACACAATGAACATGAATTTGAGAAAACTCCAGGAGACAATGGAGGACAGGAGGCCCTGGCATGCTATGGTTTATAAGGTTGCAAAGAGTCAGACATTATTTAGTGACTGAACAAAAACAACTGAAAGCCCAAACTCAGGGAATAAACTCATTCATAATGTTAGAATTTTCTCATCTGTGCAAGATTCTCAGAAAAGGAAATAATCTCTTTATGTCTAGAGTTAGTAGCTGGCAATAATCATGCTAAAGAATCATCCAACCATATCCACTTTCTTAATTCTCAGTTGATCACTGAATCTGGAGGAATAGCATTCTTGACAATGCACTCTCCAAGGTCTTAATATTGCCTTGTTCCACTAAAGAAAGATCAAGACATTCCTCCCCTGCCCATCTTTCTAATCGAGTATCAAGTGACTCTTCCAATTTTGGTGAATATCTATTCTATCGCTTTGAATTTTTAGTTACAATAGAATAAATAGGCAATTTTGAGCATTGTTATGACCAATAATTTGAAATATATCCATTTCAAACTGATTTGGTCCTTTTAAATTAAAGTACACCTCAAATTCACTGTTCACTGTATACAGTTACTAAAAAAATAGTGAATTTTATAAAATAACTTTCCTTCCTAGAACAATGCAAAATCTGCAACTCACCAACCTAGAGAAATTCTCCAATTCACATCTCACTCATGTCACTGATGTCATCCAATTAGTCCCATGTGCTAAAATGCAACTTTGGGAGGTATTTCTTAAAAGCTCAAACAAACTTTGAATTTACCACCTTGATTTCCACCTCAAAAAGTAACCTTCTACCAAACTCTACTAAAATCTCCAATCTATTTTCCCCACCCTCCCCCCCAAAAATCACCACAGCCATCAAATCTCTGAGCTGATGAAGAAGGCTCTAGACAAACTCTGCATTTCTTAAGAATGCCATGATGAAAACCATGTCACCTGTCCGCTTTGTATGTGTATTTGGATGTCGCATGCATACACAAAAAAGTACAAAGTTAGCATCGCAATGGCACAGGACGGTTGTCATCCTGCTGACAAAAGCATTCAAATCCTCCAGATGTCTGCACCTATGGAGTCAATATGGCTTCAATATAGTTATGAAGACCTTTGACAAAGGACCAAGTGAAATACTTCTTGAAGGGATCTCATTAAACAAGTCTGTTCCCTCATTTTTCTAAGAGAAGCAACCATTGTGTTTTGTAGCACTTATTCATAGCCTTCCCCAGATGTCTCTAGCATTGCCATATCTGGAAAACATTTTGACAAAGGGCCAGAAGATGATAACAATACTCTGCAAAGTGAAACAAAGCATCTCATCGTGGATTGTACACAAAGCCTCATCGCTGCAGTGAATCAAAGCTGTCTCACACAAGCAGAGGGCTCAGGAAATGTTATCAGAAATAAAGATGAAACTGGAACTGCATGCTCTGCTTCATACTGAGCATGGATTTCCTGTTATCATTCTTTCTCAAAATGCCAAGTGGGTTAAGGAACCAATATTGACCAAAAAGATATTGTTTTCAAAAGAACTGTAAAATAATAGTTCATACACTTTTTGTTTGTTTCCAATAGTAGGCATTGGTGATTATGTATTCACTCAACACATGTAATTTTCACTGTTGTGTACTGTGAATTTCAAAGAACTTTCTGCCTACCTTGCTTACATACAGAACACATCATTCATTAATTCCTATTATTCACTTCTGATCTCTGTGTCAATCTTGTCATTTATGCCTATAGAATATTGAGAAGGGTACAAGATTCTTGAGCAAGTCCTCAAGAATCCTGAATATTGTTTTTTCAAGTCTATCACAAGCTTGGAGAGCTAAAAAGCAAAATCAGAAAACAGTTTAAATTTAACGTAGACAGATGAGGCTTGCTATTGAGGGATTTGGCTTTGCAGTTGAGAAAGGAAACATTTCCATGACTTCTCACCTGCAGTTTAGACAACAGAAGGGCAAACAACAGGAATCACTAGATTAAAATGTTAGTGGTTGTCTATGAAATCTCCTGTTTTTCTCAGAATGATATTGAATCCTTTCCTGCTATTACCCTATTTGCAAGAGGCACTAATGCATACAAGCATTCTACTGTATAGAGGATTAAATGACCCACTGAGTTCCTTCTAGATGGGCTGATCCACATGTATCTATGGAACACCTGCAAACCAGAGCAAAAAAACATGATCTATATGTTTCAAATGTAGAGAAGCAACTAGAATTCTAGTGAGGGTACTATCTCTTTTCATGGAATCCGCTCTGACACCTCTGTGTTATTAAGAAATCAGTGATGTAGGATACACATTTGAGCCAAATCTGTCTCATATTTTTCTCAGTCATTTACTATACAATACAGATCTGAGACCAATTGCTCACTGATTGTCTCTTGGATCTATAAAAGAGAGGGAAATGTGGTTTGAGTAAAGATACAACTCCAGAAGCATATGGTGTAGTAGTTAAAATGCAGTACTGCAGGCTAACTCACTGCTCACTCCAGAAGTTTGATTCTGACCAGCTCAAGGTTGACTCAGCCTTCTATCCTCTGAGGTCAGTAAAAATGAGGACCCAGATAGTTGGGGGCAATATGCTGACTCTGTAAACCACTTAGAGGGGACTATAAGGCACTATGAAGTGGTATATAAGACTAAGTGCTAGTGCTAGTGCTATATTTTTTGCATCTTTTCTCTGATGGACCATTAGGGGCATTGGGAGAAAGTGTTCTGTCCTAGGCTTCCCCAAAAAGCAATAAGCCAACCCTGAGTCCCGGCAAAACCTCTTTTATTGAATGAATGTGAATTTAGGGCATTCACATTCAGCCAATGGCTTGGCAATGGTCTTGCAAAGGTATAATAATTAGCTCAGACCTTATCTATCTTGGAAAGCTGCCCAGTAAATATTTCCACATGCAGTGCTGACAGGGAAGGGATGGATTATACAGACAAATCTTCATGAGGCTGGAACAAACAAACGAACGAATAAACGAACAAGTTGTTTCCTGCAAAAGCCCCCTCTGCTTTTGCTCTTCTTTTAATCCTGATGGGAGGAGCCATTCATGGTCCATCTGTGGCCTTGCTCCACATCGACCCTGAATTCTTAATTGTTCCTTCCTTTTGGCAGCTCTGCGCATGCGCAGGCTGGGAACCAGTTCCAGAAGCTCCCCCGCCACACTGCTGAGCCTGAAGGCAGCTGATGACTGCCAGCCTGCTCTGGCCTCATCTCTGCCTCTGACACAGAGCCCTTGTCTGAGCCTTCCTCAGCCTTCAGGACTGGCCTCCTCACTGTCAGACTCTGCTGCCAGTTCCATCAGCCACCAGCGGACCACAACAGAAAGGATACTTTGGAAGGGATTCTGTTGTTTTCCTCTTTGTTTCTGCTCTGCCTTTTCAATTGGCAGACTTTTAGACTCTTAACTTTTAGTCTGTTTCTGCAGGAAGATAAAAATCAGAAGATCTCTGTACATTAGATCCTAAGCAACAGAATGAAGTTTAATGGAGACAAATGGGAAGTTATTTGCTTGGAAACATAAATCAAGTGCCCTGACACAGAATAAAGAATGACTTGCTTAGCAGCTAAAAAGGGGTTTGAAGTAGAATTTGATTGCAAACTAGATATGAGACAGCAGTATGATATGACTGCAAAAAGAAATCAATTTTAGTCTGCAGCAACAATATAGTTTCCAAATCATAGGAAGTCATTATTTGACTTGATTCTGTGAGATGAGGTCCCATTTCTTGAATTGTGCCATATTTTAACAAGAATCCTTTAAGAGGGATGCAGAAAAACAATAGTTTTGGAGAAAGGCAACAAGAATGATCAGGGGGCTAGAAAATAAATCCTATGAAAAGGAATTGAAAAGTGATGGGTAAATTTAGCCTTGGGGGGGATACCTGAGGCACTATGATAGTGCTCTTTAAATGCCTGAAAGAACATCACAAAGGAGAAGGTCAAATCCTGCTCTGTATAACTCCAAAATGCTGGATGGAGAATAATGGATGTGAGTACAGAAAAGCAGGTTGTTGAATATAAGGAACAACTTCCCAAGACTAAGAGCAGTTCAACAGTAGAACCAATTATCCAGAAAAAAAGAATGTGGATTCCCTTTTACTGAATGTGTTCAAGAAAGAGGTTAAATAGATGTTACAAGATGGTTTAATTTCAGTTCCTGCAATGAGCAATTGGGTTGCTGGATTCAGTGAATAGTTCCTTCCAATTCTATGATTCCAAGTGAAGAGAGAGAATATTTAGGGTTTAGGGTTGAATTATTGGTGCTTTCTGGGCCTGGTTGTTTGGGCTCTGGTTGTTTGCTTGCAGACGTTTGCAGATCTAACATAATCAATGCTAACAAGCATGTTTGATCTCCATTTATATTCAGTAGCTCGACTTGCCACTATTGTTAGCAGTGTGAATTTCCCCTTGGTAGATGCTTGATTAGAGTATTGTTTTCTGCTTGTTTGCCTGGTGTTTATGCATGTTTATCTGGGTGTTGGCTGCTGGAGGGTACGTGATCTCATCTTTTTTCTTTCTTAGCTTTTTGTTACTTCTTTTGAATGATGTGTAAATATAGTTTATTTCTATGTGTCTCTTGATGGCTGATTTGTCTGAATGCCAAGCTCCCAGGAATTTCCTAGTTGCTTTTTGATTTAGCTTGGTTTAAGATGCTCAGTTTCCCAGTTGAAGCTACGGTCGAGTCTGCCTGTGCGATGTGAGATGTCATCATGTCTTCTGACTGCCAAGTCTTGGTGTTCATGGATATGCTCTACTAGTCTTCTGTCTATGCTACAAAGCAGCTGTTAATAGTCCTTGCAGTATCATCTACAAAGTTATCTACAGCGAAGCAACAATCCCTGTTATGTGATTACCCACTTAGTGACCACTTTGATTAGAGACAGAGTTGCAGTACCAATTTAGTCACTAAACAAAGATTACCTGTCATTATTCCTTTTTGGTTGCAATGCAATAGGCATTTTTAATCTTGCTCCTGTTTCCTACTATACTTGCTTCCTTCCCCAACCTTTCATGCTGCAGCAACAAATCTCAAATAAAGAAGACATCCCAGTGAATTTCTCTGGGTAGAAGCTTTTTAAACTTATGGAGTAAGAGGGAGGCTTTTCTCCTTGACTACTTACAGCTCTTCAGAACAGCCTGGTGCATTTTGAAGGGAAATAGAAGTAGTCCTTGATTAGTGACCATTGGTGAATGGAAATATATTTGTTTAGTGAAATGGTCATTAAGAGAAAAAATGAAAGGTATCTAAATGAAGCAGTTGCTAAATGAGGATTACTGTGGCAAGCAAAAAAAACAAACACCTTTTACTCCAGGGTAGAGTTTCTTAATCTTAGCAACAATAAGATGTGTAGAATTCAATTCCCAAAATTCCCCAGCCAAAACACAAGATGGTGTAATGCTTCTTAATTTGGGCTAATCACAGATGTACCATATATGGGAAATGTGTATGCTTACATTTATAGACTCTGAAGTGAATTCCAAGACCCACTGTTCCATGTTTAAAAAAAAACAAATCAATATTGGTTGAAAGGATATCATTCATGGGCTAAAATTGCATGAAAGAAAGCTGAGTTTCCAGTATTTCAAGGATAGAGGTTTAATAAAGTCTGCAATGCATTCTACATCCCATTTGAATCTTCTGAGTTTTTCCTGGAAATGTTGGTTTTTGGAGCTTATTATTATAGGAAATTTCTATACTCTTCAGCCAAGTGTCAATGATGGGAAATCTATGTGGTCGTTAGGCAGTAATAGTTAATGTTTTTCTTTGCTTTTCTAAACAAAATAGAAACCAACACTGAAGTTGCAGTCTTAATTTTAGCTTATTTCATCAAGTTTAATAAAGAATATCTGAATTGTTAATTTGTGTTAAGAACTAAATGTTTTTAGAAGAAGCTGCTACGTCTCCAGCTTGATTACTCATAGTAGCTTCCCTACATCAAAAAGCTTTCTACACCTAGAAGAAAATATTGCTATATGTCATTGTTTCACAGTAGTAAAAGAATGGTAGAAATTATATATGAAAAGTAAACTATTCAAGGGTAAGTAACAATTATCAAATGCATTTTAAAAAATTACAGAGACACCAATTATTGGGTGTTACTGTTCAAGGTTTTCTTTGCATCTCAAAATCGTTTTATAGAATATTCTATAAACTAAACCTTTTAGGGGTCTTTTTCCTTCCCCTGAAGTGTTTAAAATTCAAGTAGACAGTAGCAATTTTCTTTTAATCTAAGCAAACTGATGTGTCAAAGGCAATCAGAATACCAAAGCTATCTCCAGAGAATCCTAATAATGTTGATGAATAGCTGTGCTCTCTGGAAAACTCATCCACTGAACTCTTGACATCGAATGTCACAAATACTTACAGTTGTGATAGGTAGAGCAGCCCAGGTCTCATACCCATAATCTGAAAGACTCACTATATATTTAAAAAAAATAGAGAGATTTGCAAGAGTTCTGCACCAATCCAACATCATTTTGCTTGGGGAATTCTTGCCATAATGTTTTGTGAAATGAAGATGCAGAAATGTTAATTTTTCCATACCTTATTATGGGAGTATCCAAAACATCTTTTTCTGCACTGCACAGGTAGCAATAAAAACAACACGCCCTGGGCTATATGGAAAGAACGCACATTTTAGAACAAACATCTATTATCCGGAGAGCTAAATCACAATAACCAGAGAAAGAAACCTAGTGTTATTAGGTCAATTTTATGCAGCCAAGATGTCAGATCCTATCCTCAGAACATGCACATGGTACATCATGGTTTCTCTTGAGCCAAAAAGCTTATATGAGGAGGCCCTATTAACACATTTCTGGTGCTCAAAAATATATGTAAATTAATTCAAAGAGATTTGTACATATTCCCCAACCATGCAAATTAACGAATTACTGAAATGTATTTATAATTATGTAACATTATTTAATACATAATTTTTCTTTATGCATGTTTTACTACTAGTTCCCTAATCAGTTTAAATTTTTCTTACATTGAATTCTTATTCAGCCTTTTGCTACTTGTTTTGCATTCTTTCAGTTCTTTAAACTGCTAATTATTTTTTTCTTCTATTTTGGGATATTTTACTCACCGGGTGTTCCAAAGAGTTTTTTCCAAAAGGCAATAGGACTTTCTTGGGTTTTTTTTCATCCAAGAAGCTTCTTCAGTTCAGTTCAGAACTTTTTCAAGGAAAAAAAAAATCAAGAAAGTCCAGTTGGAAAAGCACCTTTGGAAAAACCCTATCCTGGATGATTGAGAATCTCCATAGATATTTACTCATCAGATATTTTTCAAACTTCTTGTTTCAAAGATTTAACTGTAAAATAATTGTAAATCCAAAGAAAGAAGATTAGAAAATGAAGTTGAATGAGCTAGTGTTCTTAAAGGCTTCCCTGTGGTTGAGAGCTTGGTGGCTTCCCTTATCTCCTGGTGCTCAGACCAGTGGGATGGGCCCTTTCCTGTTATTTCTCATGAAGAGCAGTCATCCAGAGCACATGTGGGCAAGCTTTCATCCTCTCCTTATCCAGAAAGGTTCCACTGGACCAAAATTGCTGCCAATCCATTGCATATTGGCCCTGCAGCATCTCTGAATTTTTCAAAGATTTATTTATTTATTTATTTAAATTTATATACCGCCCTTCTCCCAAGGGACTCAGGGCGGTGTACAGCCCATCTAAAACCCACAAATATACAAAAATTAAAAAACTATTAAATTAATTGGCTGATTACTGAGACTAAAAAGACCCCCCCCCCTTAAAACCCCAATTTAAAATGGTCATCCTTTTCCTCATAGATAAATCTTTAAAATTTACAATACTCATTATCTATGTTGAGCCAGAAAAGCTGTCGGGCTTCGACGATCCTACCGGTGTGTCCCCTGGAGTGAAGCCCGACACATTATCCCAAGTGGGGAACCCGGATGTCAGATCCTGCCATTGCTAACGTGTTGCATTGGTGGGGGAAATATTGCCCATTCATGCAGACTCCATCCTGGTCCGGCTCTTCCCGTATCGGAACGGACATGTGACACAGACGGGGGTGGGAGGAGGTTTATCGCTCCATCTTCTCTCATTTCTCGATATGCTACACGAAGATTCCTTTGAAAGAAACTGGGGGGGGGGAATTGAAGCGTGGTTCAAGAAGTAAAACACATAATGCTTAGGTAATCAGTTGCGTTTAGAATCACGGGGTGGAGGCGTGTAGGATTAATGGGGAGGGCAGATGTTAGTTAGTTGCATAGGTAGAGCTACACGTTAAATAGCACTGAGATGCGAATGATCTCAGCGTTGACTTTATCCAGTATTGCCATTGTTGCCATGTTTGAAGGAAGAGAAGCGCAAATAAACGGACATATTTGCAAACATCCCTGTGAGTAAAGTAGTTTGTTGCTAGAATTCCTGCGAAGTCAAACGGAGGCTAACAGGAGCAGTCAATACTTACTTCAATTACTCATCACAGTTCTAAGTCCCTTTCAATATAGATAGCTTCTATCATTGCAGATTAGTATCATATGTTAGAGAAGGTAAAATCATTTACAATTAAGAATACAGCAAGATATCCTAGTCTAGAAGAGAGCAATTTGGAATCCCAGATCACATCACTTTGATTCAAGTTGGTGCAATTTACTCCAGATTTTGATAAATTATTGAGAAAAAAATGACCTATTTGATCTTTAAACCCCTTCCATTTTCCCTTAGGTCATCCACTCTTGAGGAATGTCATTAAACAATAGGGTGTGACCTTTGGACTTCTCTTTGGAAATCTAAGTTTCAATCTGTCTGTGTGTCTGTCTGTTTGTGGGTATGAGGGGGGGAGGGGGGGAGACTGAAGGATGTCCTTGTAAAATGGTATATATTTAAAACATTTAAAAAATGTTTAATTTTTTTAAAAAATTAAAAAACATTTAATAAATTTAAAACAGAAACTGCTGCAAAAGCCTGACACACATGATGAAGACGAACCCAACACACAAGCCTGATGATGGCAGATGAGATTCTGCTGAAACATAGCTACAGGCTGGTGCTTTCAGCTTTGTGCTTGTGCGAGCAAAGCGTGATTGGAGCTGCCATCTTTCTATAAATACTGGTGGGGAGGTTGGCTGTGTTGTCATTTCTTGATTGGTTGATAGAGTTGATGTTTGCAGATTGGCTGGCTTTTTCGTAAGAACATGTGTGGCTGAGGTATTGGCTGTGTGTCTATCAGCCTCCTGTGTTGTAACAACCTGAGTAATGGGTTGTGTGATGACCTTCTGAGTTCTATTGTTTTGACATCCTGAGTCTTGTGCCCAAGAGATTACAGCACAAATGACAACACAGCCAACCTCCCCACCAGTATTTATAAAGAGACGGCAGCTCTGATCACGCTTTGCTCGCACAAGCACGAAGCCGAAAGCACTAGCCTGAAGATGGTGAGTGGGGCCTCGTCGAAACGTCGTCAAGATACTCTCAATCTTACATGGGAAAAGACCCGAACACGCCAAGACCTCTGTTTGTGTGTGTGTGTGTGTGTGTGTGTGTGTGTGTGTGTACAGGTCTTGGCGTGTTCGAGTCTTTTCCTGTGTAAGATTGAGAATATCTTGGCAATGCTTCGACGAGATCTCACTCGCCATCTTCAGACTGGTGCTTTCGACTTTGTGCTTGTGCGAGCAAAGCGTGATCTATATATATATATATATATATATATATATATATATATATATATATATATATATATATATATACATATACTTGTTTTGGGAGGGGTTTTTTGGGGGGGGGAGGTTTTCGCGGGTATTTGTATGTGGATTTTTGGTTCTTCGGGTTTTCTCCCGCGTAGAATTGGAAATATCTAGGCGACGTTTCGATGAAGTCTCATTCATCATCTTCAGGCTTGCGTATTCGGCCTTGTGCTTCTCAGAGTAATGTGAGCTTGCAGCTGCTTCTTCCTTTTAACTACTAGTGGGGGTGTGACTTGATTGGGTGGGGGCTTGACTGTGTTCTGATTGAGTGGGGGGGTGTTCTCATTGGTTGGGGGTTTGACTATGTTCTGATTGGTTGGAGGGTTGGCTGTGTTCTGATTGGCTGGGGGTGTGTTCTGTTCTGGTGGAGGTTTGGTTGTACTCAGGTTAGTCTCAGTTGCTGGGGGATTTGAGCTGGTGAGCTGTGATCCTGTTGTTTGGCTTCGCGTTCGTGGTCGTGCCACATCTTCATGGTGGGCGTCAGTTCCCTTCATGTATGGGTTGGGGAGGTTTGATGCAGGTAGTGATGCAGCTGTGGTACGGCTTCTGGTCCATGGTCGTGTTTCATCTTCTACCAGCCATTTGGAAACCCGCCCTCATTAACAAACGAGTACCTAACATAAAGAAGGACACCAGACCCACACCCACGAGGGCCAGACAAGAAACTACCACCACACTTCCACCCAGAAAGCAGACTCACACCCACACAGAAGATGAAACATGACCATGGACCAGAAGCCGTACCACAGCTGCATCACTACCTGCATCAACCCCCCCCCCAACCCATACATGATGGGAACTGATGCCCACCATGAAGATGTGGCACGACCATGAACGCGATGCCAAACAACAGGATCACAACTCACCAGCTCAAATCCCCCAGCAACTGAGACTAACCTGAATACAACCAAACCCCCACCAGAACAGAACACACCCCAGCCAATCAGAACACAGCCAACCCCCCAACCAATCAGAACACAGTCAAGCCCCCACCCAATCAAGTCACACCCCCACTAGTAGTTAAAAGGAAGAAGCAGCTGCAAGCTCACATTATTCTGAGAAGCACAAGGCCGCAGACGCAAGCCTGAAGATGATGAATGAGACTTCATCGAAACATCGCCTAGATATTTCCAATTCTACACAGGAGAAAACCCGAAGAACCAAACATCCATATACATATACATATATATCTTTATTTATATATATGTCAAAAAGTAAGCTAACTAACCACACACACACACACACACATACACACACACACAATAGCCCAGATTCCTTTATATTGTAACTGTTTACCACTACCTACCGGTACTTTAACCCTCTAGTTATAATCTAACTACACTGATTTCAAAATCAAAGGGCACGTCCAAAATAAATGGCTGAATTATATCCACTTAAATAATTTCATACTTTTTAATTTTCTAGGGATGCATCTGGAAACTGCAGAGGCTCTGGATGACAGAATTTCATTTTGCAATATGCCACGATCATAATAATCAATCAATCTAGATATGAAAATTAAGAGGAGCAAGTGGCGTGGCAGTCATTAAGTAAAATGTCAATTAGCATAATGCAGTTCAGGACTTCAATGCTAAATCCCAGCTATTTAGATAGATGTAAGAAGGTATTTTCAGTTGTGGCTCCAATTTTATGAAATGCTTTTCTCCTGAGGGCTAAAATGGTTTCTAACCTGTAAGAATTCCAAAATACACCAGAGCAACAATGTTTCAATGGGGATCCAGGGGTGGGCTTCAAAAATTTTAGCAAAGTGTTCTCTAACCGGTTGCTGGGTGAGCGTGGGCATGGTGGATGTGGCTTAGTAGGCTTCCTGCACCATGGTGGGGGAGCATTTTTGCCCTCCCTGGGTTCCCCGGGCTCTGGAGGCTTTTCTTGAGCCTCCAGGAGGACAAAAACAGCCTTCCCAGGCTCCGGAGCCTCTCTGGAAGCCAGAAACAGGCCCATTTCTGGGAGGCCTGTTTTTCACACACACACCTGAGTGCCCATGCGCGTCCTGCACTTATCTGCATCCAAAACGGTCCTCGTGGGGACTTCTTGGAGGCAAGGGGTAGGCGGGGCCAGCCAGGAGTGGGATTTGGGGGTTCTCCAAACTGCACAGAATCTTAGCTAGGGGCTCTGCCGAACCCCTGCGAACTCCTAGAAGCCCACCCTTGTATTTGCCATTATGTTAATTGAACAGGGTTTTTCATTATTTATTTTTTATTTATTTTTATTATGCAGATACGTTTTAGTGCATTTCTTTGTAGACAGTTGTACCACTCATTTTCCATTTAAGATGAGCTATAAATATTCTAAAATTGAATGAATAAATAAATAAAACAGGGAAAATGTTATCGAACTTGTTCTACCCTATAACCCATTCATATCAATCTTCTTAGTTAATGAAGTAAATGTTTATAATGTACTATTAGAACAAGCACAAAAACACTGATAAACACTCATATTTAAAAACACTACTGACCAATGGTAATTTACAAATAAAGTATTTCACTTTAATGAATATTTTTCTCAAAGTTCAGGCACCAGAAAATGACTTCTTCCCCAATAAAGGGAAATATTACTTTAAAATAAATATACATGTTTTCAAAGGTCATGAAATTGTAAATAGTTCAGTTGTGGCTTTGTTGTGCATTTGAATGTACAATACAGATTTTTTTTTATTTCCAGAAATTTGTTTATTTATTTTTTTGCCAATAAACCTTTTAAATATTTAGATATTAAATAACTAGAAAAATAAAAAAAGTATTTAAACTGAGCAGGAAAAAATAAATCACATTTGCTATTTTGCTCTCTAATTTTGTTCAATTTTCCTTGAAGAAAAATAAATAAATATATGTCACTTTTTTGCATGCAAGAAAATACATGGCCTGAAGTATACAATATTTCTAACATGCTCGGTATTTATGTCATCTTACAGCAATGAAGAAGCCCTTGGAAGTTAAAGACAGCAATTCTCAGATCTCACACTAAATCATGGAGCAGAATAGCATCTCTCTGTCTACCTATATAACACAGTCAACTAGTGTTACAGTACTCAACCCTTACTAATGGCAAAGTTAGGGTAGAAAGGCAAACACATTTCACATCGGTTACAACTAGAAAAGGTTCAGGGTGTTCCAATTAAAAAACACAGATTAGAGGGATGGACTGGGACATATGCCGTGCTTAATGGAGAAATACCATTGAAAAACTGAGTTTCAGAACGATGTGTAAAAACGCTTAACGGCATAGAGGAAGAGGGCACCCTGTATCTTTTGCAACTTGTAAAAAACGATGATGTCTATGGACTGCAAACCAAGACTTCTTCCTAACTTCCGCCACCTCCCTCCTGTTGACAGGTTGCTAAATTATTTTTGCCACGAGGAATTGCGCATCAGCAATCAGAGACATTGTCCCACTTCATTATGCCATTGTATACCCATAGCTTCCACAATGCAAAGCCACAAGAAGTCTGTCCTTAAGGATTTCTTTCTTGGGATATTCAGGCAACTTCAGCATATTGATACTGAAACAGAAAAAGAAGAAGAATTCCCCATTAAATCATGCCATTTGAAAGTATAAATTTGTTTTGCATGAGGTAATTAATGTGACACCACACTTTCAAATCAGCATCCAAATTCCTACTCGCCTGAAATAAAGTATAAAAGAACGAATGTACTGCATTGCAGTCCCTTTTAGTATTCCAATGTTATCAAGCCAAACCAAAAAAAAAAAATTCTTTTACGAAATGAAAAAGCAACAGAGCAATTTTAAATGAAGGATCCTTTAATGATTCTGTACTACTGCCGATTAATACTCTATTGCAAGAGATACATTTTTTTCTCAACAAAATGGAAGATATAATTTAAATCCCTTTATTTTTGACAAGAATCTATTCTACATGAAAATGACCAGAAGCAACTGTTTTCTTAAGTTACGCAAGAGGGTACCTAGGCAAATAAATTCTTGTCTGGGACCCCAAAGAAAAAGAATTTAAGGAAAATATTCGGTCCTTAATGTATTTCAGTAACCTACCATGTACTTGATGTGGGTAGCAGATTTGGTGTATATGGCACAGCAGCAATTGTGAAATTTTGCAATCCACTCCCACCCATTATATGGGCAAAGCCACCATGGGGTACTCTAGAACTGAAAAACATTGATGATAACAAGTTTAAGAAAAATTGCAAGCATCCTTAATATATGAACACTGCAATGACTTTTTAGACAAGATCTAGAACTGATAACAAGCTGAACTGATTTTTTTAAAAATGCAATCCTGTGCCAGTTTCCCCCAAAGCTTTCACTGGAAGACCCACAGAACAGAGCGTTAGATACTTTCATTAGCTGTTCAGAGAGGAGAAGGGGAAAATATACAAGATTATTACTTGTATTAGTATCCCCATGCTCTTTATTACTGTACATTTAGGTCAAATACATGTTTTTTCCACTATAGCAATGACATTTTCAGTTCTAAATCATCTAAACAGTACATCTACATTTTTATGCAGCTAATATTTTTATTTTGGCAATGAAGCTATTGAAGTATGTGAACATGAAGCTAACCACTGCAAACCAACACTAAAAATGCATTAGTATGCTGCAAGGTGAAATAGTAACTAAAAAGCTATATAATATACAAATTCTTTATAAATAACAGAAATAAACTGTTAAAAAAAGGAAGTTGCCTTCCTTTTAATATCGTTTTGTGAAATAGTGTCCTTTGTAGAGCAGTATTTCAATACATAACACTCTAAATAACAATATTAGACACTGCTTTTGCTTTGGAAATCTTTTATCTTAATTGGGCCAGAAATACCACAGCAAAGAAAAATCTTTCATTAAGTATTTTATAAGTTTCTATTAAAAAGACTTAAAAGTAACAATGTCATGTTCATATTTCTTCAGGACCCAGATAAATTGAGGTTTTAATTGTGAGCCAACCTAAATTTCTGTAGAAGTCCAGCCTTCCTCCACCAAAGGTATTCCTAGATTTCAGAAACAATTTTTAGTGGAGCATGAAGAATGAGAGAAAGGAGCCATAAAAATTGGATTTCCCATCTTGTATAGCCATTGATAGAAACAACTCAACATTCTATGTTACTTTTCCAAAAGTCAGGTAATCGCTTTCCCATTTCACATCACAAGAATTACAGCATAAAAAGCCATGTAATTAATGATCTTATTGATTTTCCAAAAGCTTTTGTTATCTCATCTATTCTGCTTTTAACTTTTCAGTTTTGTCAGAAAAAAGCAATGGCTTCATTATAATTCTAGTGCAAATATACTTTGTAAAGAATACCGGGGCAGAAAAAAAATCCCACTCAACAGTCTCAGCCTGTGGTAAGTACATTTCAAGGTAATTTTAATCTAAAGAGCACACTGTACTGGATTAATCCACACTGCATTAAATCTGGGCTAGCATCAGTATCAAATCTATTTTTCCTTGAGAGAAGAGAGAATTTTGCATGCCTGTCATTTGTCAGAGCCCAACACAGTGCTATTTGGTTTGAGATTCACTTTCAGACTGGCTCAAACTAACCTGGCCCATTATGAGCAAACTCCACCACCAGAAATAAGAGACTCCTGATCACTTCCACTCAACAGGTCAGCAGAATTGCCTTCTGTATACTGAATATCCCAGTCATTTTGTAAACTCTATGTCAATTGAATTCGCTTATGCTTCCTGTGAATATTATCCACTTTTCAACTTGCCAAAGAGTTGGGGGGAGGGAAGGGGAAGATGGAATGCAGAAGCTGCAGACTTCAACCGTGAGAGCCCAGGTCCCACCAAAGACACTTCTGCAGTTATCAGAGAAGACATGAACTGTTCCCAAAATAAAAGAACAATTCATCATTGGACAGAGTGATCTGTCCAGTGGGAGGAGGGCAATATTGCATGGGAAAAGTTAGAGCTGGTTTTGCTATCTTCAGTGCCGAAATGATGTAGTCAATAAAGTTTTGCTTTTGGGATTTCAAAGTTCCTGAGAGTGTCTATGTTTGTTGGGTTCATTAGTCAGACCGATGACACTCTATGGAAAACAGGCCACAGCACTGGCCCAGATCTCCGATGCCAACTAAGCTCCATCAGAAGGAGAAATTCTAATGCTCAATATGGTTTCTTCAAAAAAGTTTACTGAGCACTGCTTTCAGCTGCTGCCTGCTGACAAAAATTCCTACCTGCTGGCAAAAATAAATAAGGACATTTATTTTCTGCTGGGAGACACTCTTAAAGACTTGGCGAGCCTATTATTATTTTCTTGACCCCTTGTTAGCATGTAAAAATAGCAATATGGAAGAAAGTTCAGTCAGCAAGCCTCTATCCACACTGCTTTGTTCTCATATTTCTGTATTTCTGGTGGGATCTGATGATCTGTACAATACAATGGTTGAAAAAAAACAATCTTGAATTATAGGATCATATGATGATTCTATAATTATGTAATCTTGCTTGCAACCTTTTATATTTCCTGAGGATATTCTTATTTCAAGCATCAGTCGCTTTCTCCAAGAATTGTAAAGTGCTCTAATTCATTAAAAATATATTTATTCAAACTTTTAAAGCTGTAATATTTTCAGAAATTCCACTCAAGAGCAAAATAAAATCAAATACACAATTCTTTAAAGAAAGATAGCAGCAATTAAATACAACTAGTTCTTGACTTACAACCATTCATTTAACAATCATTTGGACTTACAATGGCACTGAAAAAAGTCACTGAGGACCAGTCCCCAAAGTTACAACTGTCACAGCAGCCCAATAGTCACATGATCCAAATTCGGGCCCTTGGCAATTGGCATATATTTGGCCTGGGGCTCCAATGGGGGAATGTCACGCAGATAGTAGTAGATAGATTAACAACAGATCCCACCCCATTTTCCTGTTCATCCTACTCCCCATCTTTTAGTTATAGCTGATAATATTCATTTTTTGTATAGTCTTACTCTTTTTAACCTCGTAAGTTGCTCAGAGTCAATGTGTGGTGAGACGGCTAGCAAACAAATTTAACAAATAAATAAATAAATATATTTACAATGATTGTAGCATCCTGGGGCCATATGATCAACATTTGCAACTTCCCAAGCTGGCTTTTGACAAGCAAAGTGAATGGGGGAAGTCAAATTCACTTCATGACAATGTACTTCACTTAGCAACTTCATGATTCACTTAACTGTTCCCCAAAAGGTTACAAACTTGGGCAACTATCTCACTTAGCAGCAAAAATTCTGTTCTTAATTGCAGTCGTAAGTCAAGGATTGCCTTTAATAAAAGGTAATAATACTTTTTTTCCCTTTAAGCATTAACAAATCAGGTTTGTCTATATAACAACACAAAAACAGTATGTTTCACCAAGACTAAAAAGCTTTCTATTTTGTGCCAAGCATCTGCTCCACTTTCGGTCCATCTGCTAAGCAGGTCAACTCAATATTCTGTAATGGCTATGTAAATGCTAAAATATTACACACTGGCAAAATTAAATTATCAGGTGATGTCCCTCCTGGTATATTGCTACTTTTCCCTCTAGAAGTTTGTATGCTTATCCTCCCGCATATACATACCAGTGGTGGGATTCAAATTTTTTTACTATTGGTTCTGGCTTGGTGGGCGTGGCAGGGGAAGGATAATGCAAAGTCAGAGGTGGTATTTGCCGGTTCCCCGAACTATTCAAAATTTCTGCTACCGGTTCTCCAGAACTGGTCAGAACCTGCTGAATACCACCTCTGATACATACATTATCTAATGTTTCATAAATGGGCTTTAGGAAACCAATGGCATGAAGAATTGAAAGCATCAATCAGTGTCTCTGAACCCATATCACATAAATCTTTCCTCAGTCAACAATAAAGATTAACACTAACATTTCTAATTAAAAGCACAACTGTGAAGTTAGCAAACAAACTGCAAAAGATGGGAATGAAAAAGCCAACAAGGTTTGCAAGAGAATGAAAACGAAGATGGCTATTATGCTGCATAGCTGTTACCTATAGGGCAGCTGTTCCATTTAAGTTTCTTTCAGGTCTTTGAGGGGTCAAAATACCCCATCATAATTCAATCAATAAAAAAAAATCCAGTTGGCCAAAACCAGTTCCAAAAATTTGAACTGTATCATTTGAACCTTTTTCACATCCGATAAAACAACTTTCATTTTTTAATGAATGTATAATTAAAATATCAATTAGTAATTAATATTGGTCAAAAATTCTCCCGTTTTATAAAGCTAGATGGCATGGTATGTGTAATTGAAAATAACAATATTGGAAGTCTACATGATATTTTTGCAGTCAACTTTAACAGGGAAATCAAATGACAATAATCTTCAAAATCAGTTATATACATAAGACTCTTTTAATTTGAAAAAAAAAAATCCTTAGTCAGAATAATAAAATGATAATAATTCAAGAAAGCCTTCTTTATTTGTAGATCTAAATATAACAATATTTTATCAGATAAGAATTAGCATAAATATATGGTTAAATAGCCATTGACCTTCTGCAGAAGGATTCATTTCTACAAAAATAAATAGAAATATACTCACATAAAATAAGAAAATATATATGAAAATTATTTTTAAGCTGACATAGCTATTGTTATAGATGAGACAGATATAAATATATAAAGAAAAAACCCTTCCTTTTTCTTTCTTTCTCTAAGATATGGTTATGATATTATGATAGGGAGGTTTAATTTTCTTGGGTTTTTTAGCATTATGATTGGGAATATACATTCACTTTAATTTCTTCATGGAATACAGTGATCAATTTTTTAAAAATCCACAAAATTAAAAAGTTATTATGCGACCATTGACATTATAGCAGGGTGTTAGCATTCTTAATTATAGCTCTATTGGATTTTCCATGCTAAAGATTGCCTGACACCCCTGCAAAATTCTTTGAACATAGAATAATTTTGAGCTTTGGTGTCAAGTTATTATTTCATTATAAAACAAGGAAATTGATCCAAATGAAAAAGTATTTATTTGTCATAGTATTAGATCTATCATCTTATTTAAAGAAGAAGAAAAGAAATATAATTTGGTTAGATATCCAAAAAAAATCACAAACTGCTACTGATCTAAAATTCATAGGTAGTTGTAGCAATATTTGATGAAAATGTTGTGTTCTAATCTGGAACAGAAAATTTTCTACAACAAGTAAAAACAAAATATATTCACCTGCCAGTGACAAACTGCAATAGTAGCACCCTTTCTTCTTGAGTCAATTCTTCTACAATGTCCCAAAACCACTAGATAAAAAAATAAATCAATTTATTTTTGTTCAGTTTTCTTCAGCTAAAATGTAGTGGCTAGATGCAATTTAAAGTTGAATGAGTTCCAAATTGTAACAAAAATCTTCAAAACAGAACTTAATACCTATGTCAATGCAACTCAATGGTGTTTATCCTATTCTTGAGGAGATATTATTTTCTTACATATGACATAATTAATTCAATTACAATACAACTGTATATTATATGCTACCTAATTATATAACTTTTATATATTATAATTATATAGTGATCTTAATATAATTAAGACAACATTCTTCAGGGGCATGAATGCAGCTTGGAGTATTCCTAGACTTTTTCTATTATCACTGAAAGACCCAGTACTCTCAATTATTAGGAACTCTTTATTAGTTTAACTGCAGTTCTTTCTGGGCAAACTGAACTGACAATTTCTTACTATAATGCATGATAGTTTTGAACGTAGTTTGAAATGTCATGTAATCATATATAGCCGTGATGACGAACCTATGGCACGCGTGCTGGAAGTGGCATGCAGAGGTACTTCTGCCAGCATGCGAGAGGTCATCTGGCAGAGCCCCAGTGTGCATGCCCTCGCGCCACCCATCAAATAGTTGATTGTCGTGTATCTGGTACACATGTGCAGGGAGCAGGGGGGCGGGAGAAGCGCACACATGCACAGAGATGCGTGGTGCCTGGGGGGGTCACACACGCATGCGCAGGGGGTATGGGGGAGCCAATGCGCATTGCCCTCTGGGTGTTGGCATGCAAGCGTGCACACAATTTTCAGCAAGGGAGTCAGAAAAGGTTAGCTACCAGATATATAGCTTCTAAGGTACTTATTTTAATAACCAATACAAATATGGGATACCGCATTTTTGTAAAGCAGCACAGTTCTTGAATGCAATTCAGGCCAAATTCATTGTATTGCATATGATTTTTGAAATTCCGAACTACTTGCAAAATGAAGGTATGTACGTGAGAGGGCTCTCTCTACTATAATGCTAAAATATTATTTGGGGGCGGCATTTTTATTCTTAATATTTGATTTTAATTGCCCATATTATACTAAGAAGGTAGCAATGTAGATATATGCAAACATACACACAGACCTATTTTATTTTTTATTTCATTTTTTTTATTTTTTCACTGTGTTAATATGGGTTTCTTTCTGTGTTTTACTTCTCTAAAACAGTTTTACTTCCCTACAACAATTTTGAAATCTATTCTGCAAATTCTCATTAATAAGCAGATACAAATGTAACTATATTATGACAATTGTATTTTGGTAAACTCCAACCAGTCTCACTGCGCCTCATTTCCAAAAAACTTAAAACAGCCTGGAAAGACTGGTAATATATTAAAAGCGGGGGGGGGGGGGGGAAGCAACTTGTTGAAATACATAGCAATAGCACCTAGATTTGTATACCGCTTCATTGTATTTTACAGCCCTCTCTAAACGGTTTACAGAGTCAACACATTCCCCCAACAATCTGGGTTCTCATTTTACCGACCTGAAAAGGCTGGAAGGCTGAGTCAACCCTGAGCCGGTCAGAATCAAACTTCTGGAATGAGCAGAGTTGGCCTGCAATACTGCAATTTAACCACTGCACCACCATAGCACTAGCAATCCATCCCCTGGATATATATATACTCTACCTGAACAACTGGGTCATCTCTTTCATAGCCACTTGTATATTCTGTATTTTTAATCCAGTCATTCACATCAATTTCTGGCATGCCTGAAAGCAACAATTCCTTTTAAAAAAAAGGGAGAAACCAAATTTTGATTATGAATATGACAGGTAAAACTGGTCACATTTTGAATTGTAAAGAAGTTTGTTTTCCTGAAGAATATTTTGAAAAGATATCACCTTCTATATTACGATACAGAATAATAGGATTTCTAAATCAACATGGATCATTCAACAAACCAAGAACTACAGTACAGTGTTCCTGGTTCCACGGCATTTAGATTACAACATAAAATTAAGGCAGATAAAACATTCTACCCACTTGTCCAAATTATTCAGTATTCCAAAGTTGCTACATTCTGTACCACTAACTAAAGAAATTATAAGGTGCTCAATCACACAATATAATTTTACTTACCAATTCATATTCATCAAAGAGTTGTACCAAAGAAGGAGGGATGAACATATGGAAGCCTTGCAGAAAAGCATTTATCTGAGGCTGAATGGCTCTTGTCATTCGAAGCTCAGTAACAAGTTGGACATATTCAGCCTGAAAATTGTGAGAGTATTTTTAAAAATTACTATATTTAATCTAATTAAATCAAATTTTATCTTTGTACTGTTCCATTTACCTCCTCATTGGGTGCCCTCCTTTGGAAATGCCTTCCCTACTCATACCCTTATATTAAACAATTCTGGTAAAGGTTCAGTGTCTAAGAAAAAAAAATTAGAGAACATTCTTATTATAAATTTTGAAAGCCGTTGTGTAAGGGCCTCTAATGGCCCTGAACAAAGCAGGGCTATTTGCAATCCACAGTTCTATTGCAGAAATGATTCCTTGATTGAAAGAAGCATTTCATTCATTTTTAGGAATGAATATACATAGAAAACTATTTTCTAATGTGGTTAAATCTTTAAAATATAAAAGTTGTAAGGAAAGATTTTTCTTGGGCACACTTTGTTCACACATCAATTTCACTTGTCAAAGAAAAGTAAATGTCACATTCTTATTTATTTTTTCCAATATATAGCTGTAACACTTTTAACATTCATCTACACATATATTTAATTCACATAAAATATTTATATAAAATGAAGTTAAATTAACCCTTCTCACCAGTGTGGCTTCTTGTAGAAAAGGATGCTTATGTGTCAATTACACAATCATGTTTTTACAATCAGAATGATCACACTATATGATGTGTTTGATGTACAGAGTAAGATGGAGAAATCACAGCTCCTCAAATTTGTGCTAAGGACCCAAAAGTTTGCCAGGATCTCATTGCTAAAATTTGGCAAAATAATGATTTTACGCTGCACAATATCTTTCTGAAAATAATCATGTAAGCTTTCAAATATATAAATTAAACTCACTTTAACATATATTCAGGTAAAAAGAAAACATTCTCCAAAAGCAAAG
Organism: Bungarus multicinctus; assembly: GCA_023653725.1. NCBI lineage: Eukaryota > Metazoa > Chordata > Lepidosauria > Squamata > Elapidae > Bungarus > Bungarus multicinctus. Next base: position 103,075,969 of record CM042836.1, on the reverse strand, counting down.
AAAACATCACATTTTAATGCTATATCACCATTGCCTGCAGTATTTAGAGACAAAGAATAGCTTTTTTTTTTTTTAAAAAAGGAAGAAGGAAGTATCCCCCCACCCAAAAAAGTAGCGCAGTATTTCTTGAACAGCAGAAAGGGAGGCAATTCAACCAGGCTGAACTATATACTGTCTCAACAATTTGAAGAATATCTAGATTGAAAATTGTAACAGTAGACACTTTCTACAATGCAAACTACTAAGGAAAAGAAATCCTCAGATAAGTTTACATAAACTTACAAATATAATAAAAAGAAAATAAATTAAATTCTCTTGTGAATCGTGTTTACTTTGATGTCAAACCTTTTCTGATGTATGCCTTAAAATCTACATGGATCAAGAGAGGTGGTGAAATGCTTCTCAGATATTTAGTTTCAGGTCCCGACATCTCCAGGGATCTTTTGGGGGCAAGAGATTATAAGAACCATAATTCAGCATCTGTGAAAGTTATAAAGTGTCTATTCTGGTATTAATTATACTCATATCTTAAACCATAGAGTTGCTAAGCCCTTAAGGCCCTGGAGGCTAACCTCCTGCTCAATGCCGGAATCTAAATTAAAGCATCCCAGACAGATGGCTGTCTAGCAATAAAATAAAGCCAAAATAGCATTTGGCTTTCTTTTTGCAGCCATATCATATTGTGGAATCATATTCAGCTTGTAATCAAATGCTATTCCAAAATCTCTTCCACAAATACCATTACCAAGCCAAATGTAACACATTAACTGCTAATTGATTTTGCTTTCTGTCAAACTGAGGAATGGATGCAATGATCCTCTTCTCTACTTTCCCAGGGTCTTTTAGATGTCCCATCACATTTTTTTGCATTTGTTTCTTTTAAATTTCATTCGTTGAGGTGAAGAAAATAAATGTAGCAAATAAAATGGAGGCTGTGCCCTTTTCTTCCTTGTCCTTTAGACATGGTCGGAATCAAACCCAGCTTCTTTATCTGCCTAATGCCATGAGACTCAAACTGACCCTCCTTGCCCTCAGATGAAAACCCCTGCAATCGCATCTAGACCAAAAACAAGGAGCCCCCCTCACCAACTTCCAGTACATTTGCAAGGGCAGCCCTAAGAAGGGACCTACAACTATCCATTCTTCATGAGTTGATGACCTCAACATTCCATCACATTTAATAATGGACTTGCTCAGCTCTGCTATACTCCTTAAATGCCTACTTTGCCTACGAATAGAAGTAACTCGTTACACAGACCAGGATCTGCCTAGCTTCCCCAAACTGACCAGCAAATCAGATTGTTAGGATTTCCCACCTTGTAGTCCCCAATTTCTATAAAACTCTTTGCTTTCACATTGTTTTGATCCCTTTTCTTGCAAAACAGGCACTCAACAATCTTAGCAATAAGCATGTTTTCTGTTCCTTGGTATTGTACTCTTGTACTTCTGAATTCTCCACTACAAATGGTTTTTCAATCCACTTCTCTAATCTGTCAAGAACATTCTGCTTTTTATTTCTGTCTTCTAGCATACTTGTCATTCCACACAATTTTGTGCTATAAGCAAGTGTGTGAATCTACCGTCCACTTCCTCATTCAAATAACTGAATCTTGTTTAGTACAGGGTCCAGTATGGAAACTGAGGCTCTCCACTTAATTCTTCACAACAATGATAAGGAACAATTGATAAAGCATTTACAAAACAAGTTTAATATCATTCCATCTAGCCCATATTTCACTGGCCTGTTAGTCAGAACATTGTGGGGTATTTTTTTTCAAATGCATTGTTGAAACAAAAATATAGATATAGATTCAATACTTAAAGATACTGAAATCAGTGAAGTAGACTAGGTCATTGCAAGTCTCAGAAAGATTTTCTTCGACTTATTATTAATCAAATCTTGCAATCTATATGAATCATTTCTCCACTGAGCAAAGTTACTTTTGCTGTTCTCAAAAAGAAGACAAACATTTAATAAATGTTAAGCATATTAAAAGCAAGAGGCAATAAATCTAGAGTGATTCTTTTTCTGTATTTATCCCTACTTTCAATATGCTCTTCTTATCGCACACTCTTCTTATAAACTGTTTATGTGAATGCAGATATATTTATCTAGACCATCTGGATGTTCCTTACTTTCTCCATAAAGGTGTCAGAGCCATAAGGCAATAAGATCATTGTGATCCAAGTCAAGCACCTAGCTTGGTAATACAATTCACAGTTTGGAGCTGCCAATCCACCTACCTGTTTCTGAACACTGAAGAATATCAAAATGCTTGATTTTACACCATATGTGATTTGTTACTTGTTTATGTCAATCATTTAATCATTTGTTCTCAATATTTATTGGAATTGTTCAGAACAGAAAGTTAAGTCTTAATAAAATTTTAACAGCTGCTATCAATTCCTCCTAACCAAAACAACTTCAACTGCCTCCACTCGTAAAAGTCTACCATTATATTTGTGTAAACAACCAGACTCATACTTGAAGAGTTCAATTAGCTATTTAATTGCTCCAACTATACACAGGAATCTTCTTTGAATTTGCATCTGGATGAAATTAGATAAGGTTCAGTCCCCATTTGACTCCTCCCTCTGGCTAAATCAGTTTCTCTCTTGTATTATTCTTCTAAATATATCAATAATTATTTTTATAACAGTTTTATCAAATAAATTCATAAATATTTTATCTTTTTTGCAGTGATGTTTTAGGTATAAATGTCTTTTACTCTCTGTTTTAAGTCAGCATTTGAGTTTTATTACTGTTGAGCTGAAAACATGGTGTGTGGGTGTATGTGTGTGTTTGTGTGTGTGTGTGTGTGTGTGTTTAGAACAAATCCAGCCTGATCAGAGTGTATCACCATTTAAAAAACCATTTATGCTCTTTGTAAGCATTGCCATAAAAAGCTTATAATCTACATTCAATCAAGAATAAGGCATATGACTCTGGATGGATCAAATAATTTCATTCTGTATAATCAAAAACATGAAAAGTTCTCTGATTCTCATCGCCTAATTGTTTAACCAATTTTTCTTGAAAGATTTCATAATATATTGCAGAAATACCAATAGGTCCTAGAACATTTTTCAGTTTCATTTTTTATTGCTTCTTTCAGTTATGTGTTGATTAAGACCTGCTTTTTGTAGATATGTAAACTTTGTAAGCAATATTTTGTTTGGATATTTTCAATCTTTCTCAGATGATACTTTACAATATAATCTAAAATAATAAATGTTCCGTCATCTCCTTTGTTGTATCAACAGGTCAGGTTTAATCCCTGAAGTTTATTATGTTTTCCAGAAACTTTCCTGACTGATGTACAATTCACTAGATCCTTGTTTTCCCCCATTTTGAAGGCAGGCACAACAACCCTTTCAGCTTTCACTCTTCTGTCATTTGATACCTCACATATTCTCCAGAAACTATTAAAAATAACACATAAAGGCATCCTCTCACACCTTGTGTAATTTATCTGGCCAAGTAAGCAGATACTTCCTGAACAACAAATGTCAAACTGCAGTCTCGTTCTTTTCATC